>BRZM01000013.1:3485125-3703490 GCA_033238685.1 Lates japonicus | reverse complement strand
AACAAACAGTGAGGGGATGGAAAAGAAACAGGATGGTGGTGACAGAGACACACACCAACATATCAGAAAATTAAACAGTCTAATTGCTGTCATGCAAAGTCTGATCAGCCTCAGTATAACTGGAAATGAGAAACACTAATCTGCTAATAAACTACAATGCAACAGATGAAAATGTTGATCTGGTACTACTATTTACCCTGAGAACAAACACGATGCCCTGCAACTGTGTGTCAATTACAATTGGAACAACGGTGAGTGGGAAAGTTTCAATGTCATTCTATCATAGTCATAAACTATAAAAATGTGGTTCAGTTTTTCTGCTGCTATTGTTATTTTGCACACACTCTGGAATTTATGTTTTGTACATAGAAATTACAAATATTATTCATTCTAAACCAAACGCTCATGTGTGGAAATATTAACCTCCTCTATTCTTTGCTCTCATAATTTGTAAAACCAGATTTTGTCCATTGCTGAGTTCTATTTAATGTGAAATTGACAGATTCATCTGTAGAGAACAAATTATCAAGATAAAGTAATGTCCAACAAAAGTGGCAATGCGGTAGACAAGAACAAAACGGGTACTACACATCATCACACGGTATATTAAGGAGAGTTGATCAGATGAATGGAAAAGGAGGTCGCAAGGAGGAACCTGAAGCAGGAAATCAGGAGGAGGAGAGAAGGGAGGAGGAGCAGTCAATCAGGTAGTCAGGCTTTGTATGGGCGGGTGATTTTTTCTCAGGTTAGTATAAAACCAATCAGTCCTGACAAAAAGGCTAAACTCATACTCACTCGGTGTTTGTATTCTCCTTCCTTCCCACTCCCTCCACTCCTCCTCCCCACCCCGCTGGGCGCTTGTCTGCCAGCAGACGCCTCGACCAGCCGGTATTGCATCGCCAAAGTGCACCGAGAGACACTCTGCCCAGGGTGTGGATGCGAGGCATGGAGACGAGGTGCCGAGGGGGTGCCAGTGAGGAGTGCAGTGGTGAGGAGTGTGGTGGTGAGGAGTGCAGTGGTGAGGAGTGTGGTGGTGAGGAGTGCAGTAGTGAGGAGTGTGGTGGTGAGGAGTGGAGTGGTGAGATGTGGTGGTGGTGATGGTGGGGAGAGGGCTGAGGGAGGAGGAAGCAGGAGTGGGGGCCCACTTGGTGGGAGGGGCATGACTACCAGGGTGGGGCCCAGCAGGCGCTCCCTCTCTGGGGGAGGTGGTGGGGAGGAGGAAGTGGAAGAGGATGAGCGATGAAGGAAGGGGTGGTGGTGGTGGTGGTGGTGGGAGGAGCGGTGGTGGTGATGGGATGACTGGGAGGACTGGGAGTGCATCTCAGCATCTCTCTGTTGTGAAGACAGGAAGGGGGAGGTGTAGCCGCCTGCCGCTGGTGTGCAGGGTCTCCCGGAAGAGACCTCAGGGGCTGTTGAACCTGCTGTCACCCCCTTGTCGAAATCATCACCACCAGCCAGTAAGCTGTCAGATGACAAGCTCCCATTGCGAGATGCATGGTGAGACGGGGTTGTCTGATTGGCTAAGCTCTTGAAGCTGGCTGAGGTGGTAGTCGCCTCAGAGATGTGGGCTGCGCCCGCCGAGGTGTGCGTGGAGCTGGAAGATCGCGACGCCACTCCTGACAGGACGGGCAGGGTCAGAAGGAGGGAATGGAGCGCCCGCCGAGGGAGGGTAGCCAGTGATGCCTCCCTCCCTCCTGCTCCCCACCTCCTCCCCCTCCCACTCTGTCAGACGAAGTGTCCCTCCGGTCCAGGCTGGGCTGAGAGCGGAAACCAGGCTGCTGGCTGGCCTGGAGGAGGGAGGAGGTGGAGGAGGAGGAGTCCCTGGCACTGCCAACACTCTCTCCTCGACTTAACTGGAGGAGGCAGGAGGAGGGGGGAGAAGAGAGGAGGGAAGTTGAAGGAGAGAGGAGGAGGAAGGAGGGAAAAGAAACAAGAAGCTGAGCAAATAAGAGTAGAGAGCTACATGGGAGTGTTGTATATTTTTGAGAGGGCGTGTTGTACTAAACATCCCACTATTACTGACACAACTCAACTTTAGACATTCAATACGTTCACTTCAAGAATATCACCACTCTCAGGACACAGTGCAAACACGAAGGATCTCAAACACGGTCAAGTAAACGCTCTGCACACTTGAGTCCAATGCAAGTATTTAAAAATGAATCCAAGCTTTCTTTCACTGGACCATCATTTACTTTGATTTCTGTATCGATTCATCCTCACTTTTTTGGGGAATGTTTTATCTGGGGAGTTCACTGTGTTGCAGTGCCAACAGCATCATTAACAATTCAGACTGATAGACATATATCACATTGCATGTAGTGGCTGAATTCAAACAGGAGAGATGTATTGTTCTGTATTTAAACTTTACCACAGCATCTCTACCACCTCCTGCTGTTTGATCTGGTTGAGAATGAACATCATTGCATGCTGCCTTACATGACACCGCACTTAACCACCCTTGCCACTATGTGACAAGCGTGACAGTGGTGTGCAGCCGCTGTGAGGTGCACAACCATTTGCAAACCATTTGCCCTGTTGAAGGTCTGGTAACCGAAAGCTTGTCTTCATTTCCAAATAAGTGAATATGCTGATTCTTCCTTTCTTCATACTAGATAATCAATGTTTGAATTACTATGCCAACACTTTCTTGGCATAATGGTGTTGTGAGTCACTAAAGAGCATGAGAACACAAAGTTCTAGAAAAACAGTAGTAGTTATGCATTGTAAATCATATTAGTGCTCACCAACTGTACAACAAATATATCAGTAATATGGAAAACTGTCTCTCTCTTAAGGAGCTGCAGGAATACTGAGGTTACAACAAATAATAGTTCAAACTTGAATTTAACAAATTACGAACAAAATGAATTGCTGGTACATTTCAAGGCATCAATTAAAGAAATTGTTACTGAGATGAAGACGTAATGTTAAGTATACTTCCACCTCGTATCTCCACAATACAGACAAAGAGGGAAATAAAAGTATCTTCCCATTTAAGTCCTGTGTATTCTGCTATGAATGGTTGGCTTCTATCTGAAGTATCAGGAAATATTTTCTCCATATGAGACCAGATCAGGTAACAAGTATGAAACATCAAAATCAGAGATCAAAGGGTGCATGTAGGACGTTACTGAAATGGAAAATTGTAAAATGATGGTAAAAACAGAGCTTTTAATATTGTATCAGTGCTTCAGGGGAACAGTACCCTTTGACAAACTCTGGGGTGAATCTACAGGAGTCACTAAGACACATTTCTAACTGGAGAGGAGAACAAAGTGGACACTAATAAATAAGGAGATGGAAGTCTGAACAGCAAACTAAAGAGAATCAAAACCATATTTATAGAGAGTGTTGGGCTGGCAGGTGGGAACGTAGGGAACAGACATGGGTACAAATACTGAGCGCAACCAACTAATCTTTACCAGTGAAGGTGTAATCAGGTACAATTGTTTGGTACATATATGTACAAAAAAACTCTTATATTCCCTTTTCTTTTTTTATTTAGCCAAAACAGTCCTGCCAAGACATCCAGTCACTAATCATTTTAAATGTATTCAAACAGTATTTCACCCACGTCCAGAACAAACAGAAAGGGACAGGAAACAAAGTTAAAACTGAAGATAAGAGGGAAAAATGCTTCCAGAACAATCACTTACTGATACTGATCAACAGAAAGCCACTGAGAAACCAAACCAAGATGGCCGACAGGAAATCAAAGGGAAAAAAATGGAGATGCATTAGATTGAAATCAAAGAGATAAACAGAGGCAGGGACAAATGGGAAAAAAACATCTCTGCTCAGAAACACACACACCACATACTTCTCATTTACGAGTCTACCCTCTTGTGTGTTTGTGTGTGCATTACCTGGTTGGCATAAGCATGTGTAAGTGCTGTGTGGTTCTTGCCAGGGCTGTAGGTGGGCCTGTATTTGTACATGGTGGGGGTGGGAGGGGCTTTGTTCAGTAGACTACACTCTGCAAGAGGGTGGGAAGATAAAAGATAAAAATATCACTGGAAAAATCAGTGTAGAATCAGATAAATGTTTAGTTTTTACAACAAGAATTCGAGATAAAGTTCATGCGCAGATGGCTGATGAAAGTCAGAGCTGGAGAAGGAGGTTAAAGAGTTTTACCCTCCGTGTTTCCTCTGGTGATTCCAGGGTAACGGAGCTCTGGTTTAGGTGGAGGAGGAGGCTCAGCGTCACATGACTGACTCTCCATCATCTCCAGACTTGACCTGGACTGAAAAGAGGAGAAAACACACAGATAAGACCAAGATAGAAGTCAAAGAATCATACTCAGTTGACTGAAATACAAATGTTGAAAAACTAGTCTTTTCATTTAATTCATTTTAATTGTATTTAAATAGCACCAAATCACAACAGAAGCTATCTCAAGGCACTTTTCATATAAAGCAGATCTAGACTGTTTTTTTCAACAGGTTTCCCCTGATCCCAGGTCTGCTTGACACTGAACTGACAGCACGGTAAGCGTGTTAGTTCTGTTAATGTTAGTGAGTTGAATACTATAAACACACAGTATATCATGCTTCTTTACTGTGCCTGCTCTCTGTTGTAATGTAAATGTCTGAGTGCATCTTTGCCACTTTATTAACATTTTTACTGTCTGACTGCAGAGACTTGGACGTGGTGGGCTCAGACCTGGGGCTGTCTGGAATAGGACCATCTGACCATTTTAACGTGAGTACAGTTTCTGGCTTCTCTGCTTACCTCTGCTCATGGTAAAATGAAAACCTACTAAGACACTATATGTTAGTTTTCCTTTATTTGTAACCAACCTGTACATATTAATGTTTTTTTGTTGTATGAATAACAGTATAAGAGAATCTGAGGGTTTTACCTTGACTGACATTACTGAAATGGATGACTATGACAGAGCCAGAGTGAAACAATGAAAACAAGCCAAAAAGTAAATCAATGACTGACATTTCCCTTGAAGTAGAGCAGTAAAAATTAATTATGGATAACAAATAGCTAAACATTACATTAACCATTTTTTTAGTGCTTTGTATGTAGTAGCTGACACTGTCAATCCAAGCCAGTTCATTGATTCGCACTTATGCAATAAAATTGCCATGTAGCTGCCATTTAAAATGATTTGGTGCTACATAAATAAAACTGACTTGACTTTCTAAACAAAACATAAACAATTGCAATTATATTACAATTATTCAGAAACTCAGCAAATTCAATCATTTTTGGCACCACTAAAGAAAAAAGTCATGTCAGGGAGATACTGCTGGGACTGACTAATGTACTACTAACCAGTTTGTATCCATTGTTATGAAACACCAAAGACAGTCTGGGATGTTAGATGTGGCTTTGTTGCATTCACTAATGTGACCTTATATGCAGCTTTTAAACCTCTTATTGCCATCTGGATCTGCATATATGCCAACTTACCAAGTGCAGATCTGAATAAGAAGTACAGAACTCTTACATAACACTTGTTTACAAGGAGGACAAAGCAATGCTTTTTTCTAAAACTGGTGTTTACAGCAGACACGGCAGTGTTTGTAGCATAGTCCTTACTCGGTGCAGGTCTCCCTGTATGCCGTTGTCCAGGATCTTTGCAGCCAGCTGGGCCTCTGTCAGCTGCGGCCGCAGAAAAGGAGGCTGTACACACACACTCTGCACACACTTCTTCCTGCCCAGGTACCTACAGAGAGCACACTGATGTATTAAGCCAATCCCAGCGGACACTGGGCGAGAGGGGGGATACAAAATTATTAAAATTATCTCTACTCCTTTGCTTTGTACAAAAAATCATAACCTATGCATATGCAACTACTGCCAATTTCAAAAGCTTAATGCCTGATGCATGATTTCTCCTATTGATTGAGAAGTATATTTTCAGTATATGTGCACTGCAACCTCAAGACTTTCACATCACACTTCTGTAAACTTCATATATTTCAACTAGTTTTGATATCATAAATCATTTCTAGTGTCAAACTGCACATCCATCACTTTGCACAGTGAGGCTCAAACATGGGTTTTAAATCTCTGCAAATACTCTAAGCACTCAGTGGAGACATGCCTTTTTAAAATTATATAATGCTTACGAAGGGCCGACCAGAGAGAAGTAGTTAAAGAAAAAGGATACATTTCACAAATGTACCTGGGTGCCTGTGAACTGCAGAGGACGTGAGAGACATTCTTCCAACAGCCATTGGTGAAAGGGTTAACACCTCCTCTGAACTTCCCTGTTACCTAGAGAAGGAAAACAAACACAAAGAGATACAGAGTTACATATTACACCAATGAGAGGGATGGACTAAGAATAAAAGGTTGTTGACATGTCATAACTACTAATTACAAATTTAAATTATTTACGGTATGCACACTAACTATAAATCATCACTGTCAGATGTCATATTGTACATTTTCAACACCAACAAAGGGTTTGTGGGACTTTACAGTAATTCTCCCTGTCACCTGTGTGCGCCTCCTACCTGTTCATTGGTGGTCCTGCCTCTGGCCACAAGCACTATGTGGAAACCAGTGAGGCCAGCAACAGGGATGAAGAAAAGACCCGCAACACACATTACAGCCAGCCTAAGAGCACAGGGGTCAAGGAATACCTTAAAAGACCAGATTAAATGGACAGATGAAGGCCCATAGAAAGTACTTTAATATATTTAATAGAAAGCCAAGGAGGAACTTCAGTCATTGCAAAGGCGTGCAACATTGCAAGTGTACAGTCTCTGCAATCTAAAATGGACAGAACAAAAATACACAGGAAAGGTCCTTAAAGGATACGTGACAATGGCGTGCAGGCGGTCAATGTTCTGCCGATGGTAGAGGATGAAGAGAAGGCCAAACCCAAACACGGCCATGATGTGAGCAGTCAGAGACAGCAGGAAGAGAAAGAAGTAGCGGTAGTTCCTCCTGCCAATGCAGTTGTTCACCCACGGACAGTGGTGGTCAAAGTCCTGCATTATTAGTGTTAGAAGACACTGTGATAAGAAAACTAGTACAGGGAATTGCATAAGTCTGCACTGTTCAACGTGATTACAAGTGATGTGTCATTCCTTACTGACTGACACTATACATAATCTTATCCATTTCAATCATTAATTGACTTCAACCTGACTCAGCCTGCTGTCACTGGAATATATGCCCTTAGGTGAGTTGGGCAAAAAGAAGTCTCTATACCTATTACAGAAACATTTTGCGGATGCATAGTGTATTTAAGTGCTGCTGCTGGTTGTATTTCAACTCCAGGATTTTGTTCTTTCTGGGGATGAAGAAAGGCTGTCCAACTTTTGTCCAAACTTTCTTGCCATGGTCAATGGTGACAATGACAATGTCACTACTGACACTGTCAAAAATACCTAAACTGGAATGGCTTCCAAAACCTGACTGTGTAAATGACCAAGGTCCAATGTGATTCTATGTGGTCCATGCATGAGTGTGAGCATACCTCCACACAGTTGTCACAGACGGAGCAGTGGGAGCACCGTGGTGGCCTGTAGAAGCGGCAGGTTGAACACCACTTCATCCTGACCTGGATCCCTCTGATCTCCACTGTCTTGTAGAGGGGGGCACGGAAATCGTCCTCTTTGTCCTCGTCCTCCTCGGCTGCAGAGGTGGGAACAGAAAAAAATAGAAAATAGACAATCACATACCCATGCACAACCCTAAGACTGGCCATAATGGACACAAGGCATCAGAATATACAGTGCATTCACCCCTTTATCTTTCTCACATTTTGTTATGCTGCAGCCTTATGCTAAAAATGTTTAAATACATTTTTCCCCTCATCAACCTTTATATTCAGTACCCCATAATCAGAAAGCGAAAACAAAATTTTAGACATTTTTAGAAATTTATCCACGAGGAACAACTGAAATATCATGACATAGCATTCAGACCCTTTACTCAGTGCTTAGTTGAAGCACCTTTGGCAGCAATTACAGCCTCAAGTCTTCCAGGGTATGATGTGACAAGCTTTGCACACCAGGATTTGAGGATTTTCTGCTTCTTCTCTGCATAGTCTCTCAAGCTCAGTCAGGCTAGATAAGGACAGTGAACAGCCATTTTCAGGTCTTTCTGGAGATTCTCAATTTGGGTTCATGTCAGGGCTCTGACTGGGCCACTCACATTATATTACCTTGGTGGAAAAGGGGTAAAAGACAATTGAGAGAAATGGGAGACACCCAAGCTAACTTTGGAGTGAATACTTAAGTCAATGTGATATTTCACTATTTTTGCTTTCTGTTTTTGCTTTGTCATTATGGGGTACTGAGTGTAGATCAGTTTTCATGATACTACTGCAGAAAATCACTGATTATTTTTCATTAGTTACTGATGATAACAGTATCCTGCTTGCACACTTGGAAGATTATTTACCTACTTTATCTCTATTATTTAAATTACTCCTCAAATCAATCTAGATCAACTACAGGCCACCTATTTAATCAGTCAGTCAATTAACCTTATCAGTTAATGTGATTGATGTGAGCTCTGATTAAATTTATAACCAAACCAAATCAAATTCAGAATTGTTATCTTCTGCCTCAACCCCCCTCCTTCCTGATACACCGTGAATCTGCCTGTTTGACATCTTTTTGATGTTACTATTATTATTAAAATAGAATTAAAACTACAGGGAATCTTTTTGTGTGTGTGGATAAACAAGGACTTTATACTTTGAGTCAAAAGGCTAACAGCATTATATACGAACATACTGCAGACAGTATTTAGTGGCGTATTTGGTGACAGTATACAGTACATTCGACCATCCATGCACTCACCCCTTGGGAAGATGCCAGGGTCCATGAATGTGGCCATACAGAAGTTAGCCAAAACAAACAGGAAAATGACTCCATTGTAGATGGGCACAGCTACTGAGAAACGCTCTGAAAGCCACGGACACCTGAAATGTAAACAGGAAAGACTGTGTCTCACACAACGAGGAAAAACAAGGCCAAGATTCTGTCATATTTTGAGGTTTAGCTGTAATGAAGGTGAAGTTGTGGTCCCTGAAGGACAAGTTGTGGGGTCACTTGTTGGTCCTTTTACAGACTGATAGTTATGACATTCACTTCCTACCATTCTGTGAAAAATCTTAGGATCTACGAAAAAATAAACAACATGTATACTGGGTTCATCCAGCTCCCTTTTCATCAGAAAATGTCTCTCTATGTGGGGAGAAAAGTCAGTGTGCAGTATTAGCTGCAAAATATATTGACTGTTGTCAGAAACAAGGTCTGTAGTAAATATTTACATATGCAGAAGTATTAAAACTTCCCATGTTATTCTATCTATTAGACTCATTCCTTCCATGATTCTTGATATTTGCATATTATTGTATATTTATTGCTTATCATCTGCCAGTGTTAAGAATTTTCTTTTCTGCTTTGGCAATATAGATTTCTAATCTGTCACGCCAGTAAAGTTTATTTGCATTTGAATGGATCATTATTGTAAAATTGGAAATATGCTTGTTTGGCAGTATTTTTAGACTGGTATTGATTTAATTTGTTACATCCAAAACAAGAGGTCCGGGGCATTGTGTTCCATATGTAGCTAAATGAAGGTTGGTCCAGTTTGATGATGATGATTTCACATGAGCCTGGATTTCAGTGCTGTTATCACTGCAACATATATCCATAGATCAAACCTGCAGAAGTGAAGTGAGCTGAATTATTGATCAACCGCTTTACGGGATTAAGTTGTCAGTTTTTATTGTTGTCAACACAAAACAAACTCAATAACAAATACTCAGACTATCCTACAATGTCAGACAGCCGTCCACCCAGAGTCTGGTTCTGCTCAAGGTTTCTACCTCTTACGAGGAAGTTTTCCCTTGCTACTTTCACCTAGTGCTAATAATATAAAGAGTACGGTCTAGACCTGCTCTATATGAAAAGTGCCTTGAGATAACTTTTGTTGTGATTCAGCATTATATAAAATTGACTTGACTTGACCCCTACTGACCTGGGAACACAAAGCTTTTGGAATTGTTTTATACTCTTACCCTGATAAATCCCTCACCACATTTTTATAATGGAGGTCTACAGAGTTCCTTTGACTTCACAGATTGGGTTTTGTCCTGAAATGCAAAGTGAAATGTGGAACTTTACATACACAGATGTGTGGCTTTCTAAACTATGTATAGTCATGTCAATTTGAAACAGGTGGACTCAAAGTTCAAGACATATCTCGAGCATAATTCAAGTAAAAAAGATGTGCCAGACCACAATGTGTGTGCCACAGCAAAGTGTCTAAATACTTTCGTTAATGTTTTTCCGCTGTGATTGCGCTCTATTGATCAACAACACAAAAATTGAAGGGGTCTGAAGACTTTCTGAAGCTACTGTAGTTGTTGTTAATTTCAAAAAATTCAAGGAGGTGTCTGTTATTTTTGTGTTATTCCCTCATTTTTCAGATTACCGTTATCAGGCTTTTCATGTAATGTTGTATTAATTCACTGGTGAGAAAATGAGAGGGAGTGTGAGAATGACTGCAGGGATACAAACATTAACAGACTCAGGGAGAAAGAAACTGTGAGAGACTGGATGATGGGCTTTTGTCAGGGTGACAGATGTTGGCCTATTTTCTCCTCACTAATCTGAAGCACAGGGCTGCCTGGCGAACACATTAACCACACACACAGATTAGATTTTCTCACTTATGTGCACACAAATACACATAGACAGGCGGGTGCGTGCAAACACACAAATACAAACAAACACACACACACACACACATACACACACTTACCCACACCTGTCAATTTCACTTTCTCACAGTTAAACTGCATACACGTGGTTTCTCCCACAGATACTGCTTCACACGCTCCCACTCTCAACACAATTTTTTCCCCTTTCACACTCTGACTATGACAAATACACAAACCCACTCTAGAGTGAGGTGTCAGCAAGATTAGTGATGACAGTCCATAACACCACTGACTTAGCATTCTGTCAGAAACACTCACAGGACTGAAGGTCACACCGAGACAGATAAACCTGAAAATAATGTTTATATGTGAAAACAACTTCCACATCAACAGTTCAGTCCACACCACAGACAAAACAAATGTCCACCCTGTAACTAGGTTGTATGTGATGCACTCAGGACAGACAAAATCTTATTTATACAGGTCAATATAACAAAAAAAAATTTGCCTAAAGGGGCTTAACAATCCATACAGCATACAGCACCCTCTGTCCTTAGACCCTTGAACTGGATGAGGACAGACTCCCCCCAAAAAAGGCCTTTAATGGGAAAACTAGAATTACTGCCTCATGGTTAAATGCCTCCATCAACCAGTCCAGTTGCACTTAATTGGCTTGTCAGTTATTGAGTAATGGCCAAAAACATGTTTTGTGCAGCCACAATGACTTTGACCACTAAAATCTAATCAGTTCATTTTTGAGTCCAAGTGATTGTTTGTGCCAGATGTAATGGGATTTCCTCTAAGCATTCAACGGGACTGACAACCCGAAAACAAGATGCCTCCAGCCACAACTATAACTTAAGTAGACATTCAACACTAGTGCTGATTAAATGATTGTATTCATGTTTGGGTGCTATGTCACTATGCCTGGAGACAGTGTATATTTAGTGCAGCTTCATAGCTGAAAAAATGCATTTCTGACAGCCTTAGGATGCTCAAAGACTCACCAAATTGGCACACTCATCAGAACTGGTGAAAACCACCGTAGTTCTGTAGTAATTGGGTCTCCAGCGGGCTCCACAGCATACGTATCATGCTTCAACTAATTAATACCTCGATTTGATATCACAATTGTCCATGGGTGTGGCACCTAAGCTTTCTAATTGTCATCTGGAGCATCCTTGCGTGTGGCAAAATGGCTTGAGGGCACCCCCTAGAAAATATGACTTTCATTTATATGTGCAAAACTTGCCAGGCATATGAAACACTCCAAGACGTGTAAAAAGCCTTTTGTGACCAAAAGCAAATTTAGAGTTGCATTTGTGTCCACCTGATGAATGAAAGCCCAATATTCACTCTCCTTTAAGTCATGCTTTGATTTCTATCAACTCCTGAGAAAAATATCTGGTTCTTGCAGCTAAAACTGCACTATATTCAAACCACAGTGTCGATCTGCTGTTTGGGCAGGTGGTGTACTGACTGTAGCTAGAAACAACACTGATGAGGGTTGTGGGACTGAACCAAAACAGTACAGTTGTGGGCCTTAAAACCAAAACAATGAGCTGAAAGATGCTAAAAGACTGAGAGAACTGCTGATAATCCTGCTGGTGATAATTCATACATAACAAAGAACAGCGGCTTTAAGGACACGTGAAAATTTCATTTCATCACTGACAGGCCTGTGTAAGTGAGAGACTGATGCGCTTTTGCCACTTACGTAAAGCAGAAGAACAGTGTGGTGGAACCAACGAGGAAGAAAGTGGCTGCAGACACAGGGACGTAGCGGGAGGGTCGCAGGGGTCTGCTGGGCGGGACCACGGCATGGGGGAGGGGTGACGAGGATGGACCCCGCCCTCCGCTCTTACTGCTGCCACCTGGCATCACTTCCTGCGTGTGGTGTTTGTCTGTTCAGCACCTGCTGCCAAGGAATTTCTCATTCAAGTAAAATGTTTCTTTAGGTGTATTGAGCGGATTTGTAGTTTGGAAGTGGAAATGACAGACTGGCAAAAAGAATAAATGTAAAGAAGAGAATGTTTTTTCTAAATTTCGTTTTGAAGAGCTTCCTCTTGCAAGTGGAAAAAAGGGAAAAAATCTTCTACATCACCACACTGAGATGGTAGGAGGAGTGGTTGCTTGTTTTCTTCGATTCTTAGGTCAATCCTAATCAACTGTGTGTGCGCGATTAAAAGAAGCTTACGAGTCTCTCTGTTGTAAAAGCCCTGTTTCCCTGTCAGCCACAAAAACAGGTGGTAAGGCGGGATGAACAAATAAGCCACAGATTATTGAGAGGAAAAGAGTTGCAGGCACATACACAACACTAATTTATCTGTGTTCCACCCAACATGTCAATCACTTACAAACAAAAACCGTTGAAACTGATAATTCTTACAGGTCCGTTTCCATAAGAGCCTTACAATCAGTCTACAAAGAGTAAATCTGGTTCTTGTATAGTAAGGTGGATAAAGGCTTTGTGAAAATCATAATAGTGCAATTAAAAGAATATGGCTGTTATTTAGATGTAAGAACAATTCATTTGGACCCTTCTGTTAAAACACAATAATTTAGTTCTTTAGTGATTAAGTGCAATAAAATTCCTATGAAATCCTAAAATACAGAAAACTGGTCCAGATTGATTTGATTGGTCTATAAATGGGAGTTTAGTGAGGTACCAGAGTTGGAAGAGGTAAACCTGTTTGGTAGGAGATTGACTTGAAAGACGGAACAAAAGCAATAGAAATAAATGAAATGAGGATGAGGGAAGGAGTAAAAGGCAAGAAGAGCCTTAAAGAGATCAGTCTGGGATCTGAGTTGGCTCTCTCTTTCCCCTTCTCTGTGACTTTCTTCAGCTTAGAAAGAAGTGCAGATCAATACCTAAAGTGGGAAATGGGCTTGTTGTAGCATATGGAGAGTCCTACTCATTCAAATTCAAAGTTTCCAGCACCTACAGATCAGCAGTCTGGGCAGCTGCAGCAATGTTAGAAAAGGTCTTGTAAATAAAAAATGATAACCCCTTGCTCCAGGTCAGAGAAAAAGACATTTAGCTTTCAGTCCAGGACTCGTACTAGGAACAGCAGTCTGTAAGCGGGCCAGTGGAGTAGCCTGGTTTTCCTGTGTCGGGGCATCCCTAGCCCCCGTCGGTGGCTGATTTAAACCACCTCACCTGCCAGCTGCACCAGGGATGTGAAAGTAGGAAGTGATGGTGTGGTTCTTTCCAAAACATCTGGGGGAAAATCCAGTAGAACATCCATCAGTATCCATGTAAATTAAATGGTTGAGAAAGAGCTAAAATTACAGTGTTGAACTTGAGTGCTCAGGGGTTATGAATGGAGTAGATATTGATATTATCTCATGTATCCGCCAGCAACGTCAACATAAAAGAAATCAGTTCCCCCAACTGGTCTCCCTGTTCCACCGTGTTGATGGACAACTGCACCAGTCAGTTATGCAACTGTCAGCCTCCCAGCAACAGGCCGTTTTCTTTTTTGCCCTTGTCTTCAGAGACTTCTAGGGCCTTCCCTCGGCTTCCCTCCCCAGCAGAGAGCACTGAGGCTTGGATGACACACTCCCACAACAATTCCTTTAGACAATACAGCCTCTCTGGTGCAATGGCCCAAAAATGATCTCATCAAAAATGTGAAAAAATGTGGCTTTTATGTGTGGAAGGGAATCCTAGAGCCTTTTGTATCTTGAGATTTTTCGAGTTTGAGGTATCCCTGTCCAACCTTGACAGCAGGATGCAAGCACTTTCCTCCATCGAACGCTGAACAGAGGCCTCCTTGTTTGTGGTGCTGATGACTTTTTATGTACGGATGAAACAAAGAGGTGGCAGTATTGAGTACCAGCAGGTCATTCTGGGTCACAAACAAAGTGGTGGTTGGTCAGGATGCTGCACCTACAGTAGTAATGAGAGGAAGAAAGGGTTGGTTAAAGAGCAGATACTCCAGGGTGTATACATTTATTTTGCACAGAATTAACAGGCACTGTATATTACATATTTGTCCACTCCATACAACAATATGGCACAGCCACACTGACTTATAGTTCACTTACACAAGACCAAACCCCAAAACATGCCCTTTACTTGATAACAGTTCTAAGGGAAAACTACTTCCTTAGACACTTGCTAACAGTGTCTGCTGTGAATCAAAAGAGGGCAAATGTTTAGGGGCGTTTCCACTGCAGGAACTTCCTCCCAGGGACTACAAACCTTTTTGAAATTTAACCTGCAGTTTGACTGCAGGAACCAGACACTAAACTCAGTTCCTGTTCGATAACTCCCTGTCCCTGCTTCTGGGACAGAACGCCTTAATAGTTCAGGAACTTTCAAGGCAGAGCGTGGCTGAATGGAACTTTTTGGTTGAAAAAGGCTAAGCACTGTTCATTCACAGTTACATCTGACGTAGAATCCTCCTGTAAGCAGAGTAGGCCAACAGACAGACAACAGACAGTTTGATAATAATTTTACCTCTCTGCATCGTCTTCTCTTCCAAATAAGCTGACTAACAGTGTAAGTTTTAAAACCTGCCAGGTCTGGCTGCTTGCGTTTCATGCCCTGTCTCATATCCATGCACTGCTATTACTAAGGGTGCATTTGCTTATTTAATGTGGTTAGCTTAGGCAGACCTGGCCAAGCTCATATATCAGCATCAGCACATTGACGGAGAAGTAACAAGAAATTGCAGTTTGAAGGAATTTAGATGCAATGTCTCCATTACATAGTTTGTCCAACAGAAGAAAGATGATTTTTCAACTGTATAATGCTCCACTTTGTGATAACAAACCCCCCCGAACTAAGGAATTTGTATCAAGATTGTTTAACAAAATTACTATAAGCCAGGTTTTCAAACTCCCAAATACTGATTTAAGTATCAGCCCCAGAAACCCATCATTAATCAAGCCATAATGACAGTAATCTATCATTTATTTCCTTGGTCCAGCTCAAAAAACCTAAAACACAGGTATAAAGGCATCCCTGGGTTGCTTTCATGCCTGTAGGTGGCGTAGCCTGTGCTAACACAATCAATGCAGGGTTCGGAGCCTCAGCAGTGTCTTCAGCAGATAGTATTAAAAGGGGAAATACTGGAATTAGGTGCAGTGAATGCATGGTCAACTGTATACTTAATTATTAAGGTTAATAACAATTTTAAAAATGTGTATCTTCAACTTCGGGATTTGGGATTAATAAAATTAAATTCAAAGTATCAAAGGGAACTTTTTACAGGTGATGGGGAGTACTATTGCACATATGGATAAAAGTTAGCCTTATGTGACTCCACTATGCAAAATCAGGTATGTTGCATCAAATGATGACAGCTGAGTCAGCATTGGTTGGAGCCAAAGACTACACAGCAGACTACATTAGCTGCTACTGGCATCACACACCCAAATCTCTGACTGAACTGTCAGTGGTCAAGTGGCACTGTGGGTAATGTAAGCATCAGGTATTGACAAAGACAAAGTGTGTATAAAATGTAGAAGATGATATTTCTGGTTCTGCTTCAATGCTTCTGATACTTTTTTTACCCCAAACTGTCCATGAGCCTGACAATCTTAGAATAAAGGTGCAATGCTAAATCAATGGGGTACTCTTGAGGTTTAGTTTCAAGGTGGATTCTTCTTTTGTCAAACATGTTGGGCATGAAAATAATTGTTAGTTGCAGCCCTAGTAAAGACTCCAGGTTGTCTTGCACGAGATTTCATTTTCAATTACTTAACGTAAAAATAACTTGTATCACAAAAAACCTAAGGCATTTCCATGAATCCAAACAAGTTGCTCAAGTTACCAGGGTCCATTTCATAAGACACTGTGTGTCCAATAAGTCCTGGTAAAGCTACCACTTGTCTCTTTTCTCCCTCCTCTTTGATTGACACACGGGTCTGAAGCTTAACTAAGGAAAGCTGTTTGTAGAAACCAGGACAAAAGAAACAGTCTCTGTATACAGTTGTTCACTTTATGGACTCAAGATTTCAACCCTGCAATCAATAAGTAGACAAGTGCACCTGTTCAAGTTAGGCATAATGGATGGACCGGTCTTCCTACACTTTTATCAATTACTGCTGCCCCATTCATCAGCATGAATCCAGTGTATTTAAGTCTTTTCAAACCAGTCTTCAGTGTAACAATTTCAAAGAAAATATACTCTTTGAATTGGCTTAAACAAACTCATGCCCAATGTTCAGGTGTGGAGAAGATTTGAAAAGTCTGATAGCACACACATGCAACTTGCCATGCAAACATACAGGACTATAAGATATTGCTTCTTGTTCGTTATTCAATATTTGCCTAAACTTGGCACGCTGTCATGGTGGGCCACATTATGCCATGTCAAGACTAACATTTGGTTTGTAAATGGACCTGGTGCATGATGTAGCATGATGCCAGATATTGAATATACACTCCTGTACAATAAGGGATACATCTGGGATTGCATTTATGAGAGGACAGCATTCAATAAATCACTACCTAACACATGGAGGACCCACAGATAGTATGGGATGGTTTACCTCAATAGGTGCTCTCAATTAAGATACAAGATAGTCATTTTCTCATTCAACCATAAGTCATTTCCATGTTATCTGATCAATACCGTGCATCCTTACTCCCATCAGGCAGAATCTCTAACCTCCATTGCTGCAAATGCTAGAAAATCCCCAGACACAGTGGCACCTCCTTACATCTAAAGGAGCCTACAGCATTGCCAGCACCTATATGCATGAATACTGGGCGTGTATGGCCCGCTGCAGTCACAGCAGCGGCAGTTAGATCCTCGGTATATGCACCAAACCCACAAAACGATGCCTTTTAGCTACCAACAACCCAATTTCATGACCACGCGTCTCCAATTTGGGATTGCCAATTTATTGAAAATTTCGGTTGAAATGTTGTTTTAATAGAATAGCTTACTAGCGTCTTAAATGTAGGCAGAGGATGCTTGACAGATACAGCTGAGCCAGGTGACACGCAAACCCTAGTTGATTCAGTCTGACGGCCCAACAGCGCTTGGTTTGACAAGTCAGTGGACACGATTCAGCCTCGCAAAGACGTGCCATTCTCTTTTATCAAGGATACACGGTCGCACCAAACTGCACAGAAAAACTAACAATATCCTGTGATTATAGTGATAAACAAATGGATAAGTTTTAACATATAAATTAAGCCCCTTTCTTGATCAGTGTGGAGTTCATTATTTAAATCGGTGTGCACATAGAAGATATTCCTGCAGTGGTTTCTGTGTTTGATAACCGATAAGGAAAACAGCAGTCTCCTGATACATTTCGGTTTAACGTCCTGTACATACGAGTAAGCGATATGCAGTCCACATTGAACAGCGGGTCACACTGAAACCGGGGTGGGGACTCATAGCTAGTGGGGACGATAGTAGCAGTACGTACCTGGGACGGGGAGCAAAAATATGCCACAATTTAAATTCGTACGTTAACGTCGGTTAGCTTTTCTTAGAATGCTGACTACACCGAGTCCATAATGATGAAATGAAAGCACGTTAGGGTGGAAATAATCAACGTTACTGAGTCACAGTAGCACGCACGCTAATGGGAATTCTAACGTTCAAAAGCTTCATCCTATTGTGAACTAACAATTTAGAAAGGAAAAGTGTTACATCTAAGCATTACGCCAAAGCAAAACGGTCCATGGTTTAGCCGATAATGTTAAATAGTGGCATTGGTAATGCTCAGTATAACGTTACTGTATGAGCTTCCTTCCCATGTAACATTAACATTAGCCAGCCTTAAGCTACTCAGATCTACATTGGTTAGCCCTGGCTAGCAGCAGGCTAACAATTCATCTCACCTGCGAGGGGTTTCACCAATTGCTCAGGTTCCAAACACGGTGAATGGGCTGTACCAGTCTCAGTCGTGCTGTTTCCTCCTCGGACTAGAATCCACAAAGATAACTCGTTACATCCATTATTTTCCATACGAGAGTCATTCTGCGGTGGCAGCAAGCTGTACGTGTCTTGCTCTGTAGGTTAGCTTTCCCAGCCCCAGGCTAATTTACAGTTAAATGGTTGGCTAGCTAGCCAGGCACCGATACGTCTGGCGTTATTTTACTACAGGCAGCTAGCTTAACTAAATGTTAGCTTGGGGTGGAAGCTGCTTGGTTTTTAACATCTTTAAATAGCTAGCATCGTCTGCAGGCCGCTCCACCTGTACGGAAGTTAAGAAGAAGAAATGTATATATTTATATATAATCCCATGAGAATTATGTGCTCCTCTCACATATCCATAAATATTGGTGGCCTAGAGATTACCAGAGGCCGACATATTTGTCAGTACTACTAAACTCTGATACCAGAGTCCAACAGCAGAATTGTCGCGAATATAAATAGCACTGATTGCACGACAAGGGTGTCAATCAAGTCGCATGCGTATTCTTATTGGTTCTTCAGCCATGACCCCCACCCAACAGTGCACGTCATGATTGCACTAAATCGTGATTAAATTAACTCCCCAGTACAGAGAGAGTTGCAATAGATAATAAACCTTGGTAATATATTTTATTGTCGCTAAGCATGGTTGGCACGTAAGCTGTCTTTGACATGAGGTTTTAATCCTTTCATGTGACACACTGACACAGTAACGTATGTTTGCGTGTGTGTGTGTGTGTGTGTGTGTGTGTGTTGGGCGCGTGCGTATGTGGATGTTTATCCTCATTATGTGGGCACCAAGGCAGTTACAGTAAAGTGCGCTTGGACACACACACACACACACACACACACACACAGGCTATACAATCACAATGGAGAGATTAAAATGACAGCAGGGACTATGAGGATAAGCCCACACAACCAAGCTCCTCATCAACACACACACACACACACACACACACACAGCCACAATCCACAATTCCATATATGATTTCCTGGTGGCAGGATTTCAGATTTGGTATTATTTTGGAGATTGCATGTGTTTCTGAGTGTGTGTGTGTTGTGTGTGTGTGTGTGTGTGTGTTGAAGCCCCTTGGCAGTTGGCATGAGAGTCCATTAAGCTGTTGAACTAAAGGGGCATCACAGCATTGAGAAAAACATTTTGTTGTGATGACCTATTTCCCATAGGGAGTTGAACAAAGACAACTGTTTTTCAATATGTGTGCAGAAAGGCCTGAAAGGATATTTTGCATTTCCTCATATCTATTGTATTACAATACTCACCTGTCCATACAGAGTTATTGGTCACTGTTGTTGTTCCTACTGCACATACATGTAGTTCTCTAGGGTCTTTTATTTCATTTTCATTTCACAACTCCAAGAGACAGGAAAAAAGCAATTCATAATCACAGCAGCAGGGAGAGACCTGCCCCTTACTCAAAACATGAAAATAAAAAATAAATCTATAGACAGTGTGTCTAATGCAGTTACTTAACAGCCAATGCTTACATAACATGAGTTACTAAAGTATGGCAAAATATGGCAAAATGAGCAGTACAGAATTCTCATTGGCTTGTAAGCTACCTAACTTTGCTTTCTTTGAAACAGTAATATTCTTATTTACCTTTATTTTTATATGAGATTTTTCATTCATTATCACACCAAATAATTTAAATTCAGACACTAAATATGAATTCCATCTATAGTTGAAGGATAACTTTTTTTCATCAGAACATGTTATAAGTTTGACCATATCATTTTCAATGCTTTCTGCTAAAGCTTTTGATTTATCTCCTGTCATCTGCAGACAACACAAACTGCAATATCTTTGACTTTTCACATATGTCACTGTGACTGCAACGAATTCAAACCTTTTGGAACTCTACATTCAATCTTCTTGCTTTCAGATGTATTAGAAGCAAACTGTACATACTGTTGTCTGTTATCTAAATAGCTGCTTAGCCAGTGTACAGTGCATTCAGAAAGTATTCAGACCCCTTCACTTTTTTCACATTTTGTTATGTTGCAGCTTCATGCTAAAATAAAAAAAATGTTTGTTTTTTTTCGTTCATCAGTCTACACTTAATACCACATAATGACAAAGTTAAAACAGGATTATGGAAATGTTTGCAAATTTAAACAAGGAAAATTGAAATATCACATTGATATAAATATTCAGACCCTTTACTACAACACTCCCATTTCTCTTGATCATCTAGATCAAGATTTTTCTACACCTTGATTTGAGTCTACCTGTGGTAAAATCTGTTGATAGGTCATGAAAAGCACACATCTGTCTGTATATAAGGTCTCACAGCTGACAATGCTTGTCAAGAGCAAGAAACAAGCCATGAGTCAGAAGGAACTGTCTGCAGAGCTAAGAGACAGGATTGTGTCGAAGCACAGATCAGGGGAAGGCTACAAAAATATTTTGTCCGTGTTAAAGATTCCCAAGAGCATAGCTGCCTCCATAATTCTTAAATGGAAGAAGACTGGAACAACCAGGACTCTTCTTAGAGCTGGCTGCCCGCCAAAACTGTGGGGCCTTGGCAACAGAGGTGACCAAGAGCCCAATGATCACTCTGGCAGAGCTCCAAAGATCCTGTGTGGAGCAACATCCAGAGGTCAAAGAAACAGGATTGTGTTGAGGTGCAGATCTGGGGAAGGCTACAGAAAACTGTGGCCTCCATAATTCTTACATGGAGAAATTGTATAACAACTAGGACTCTATCTAGAACTGGTCACCCAGCCAAGATGGAGATGGACTTAATAACAGAGGTGACCAAGAAGCTGATGGTCACTCTGGCTGAGCCACAGAGATCCTCTGTGGAGATAGGAGAAACTGCCTACACCTGTTTATTGTTTATTGTTGTTCATTGCCAGTGCCATGTATACAGTCATGCAGATACAAGTGAGGAAATCAATGGACCCAACCTGTCTTGTGTCAACAGTCCAGGCTGCTGCTGCTGCTGGTGTGGGGAAAGTTCTCTTGGCACACTTTGGGCACCTTAATACCAATCAGTCATGGTTTGAAGGTTCAAACCCAGAACCCTCTTGCTGTGAGGTGACAGTGCTAACCACTGCACCACTGCGCCACTCTTGTAGTGAAAAATGAAATACAGTATTGCATAAAACACATTTTTGTTCCTCTGTCACATACTCTCTCTCTCTCTCCTCTGTCAGGTTGTAGAAATGATAACACTCATTTTCTCTGACAGATAATCTCACTGTCTTCATCATCTGTGACAGCTTTGATTCTTTGCTGTTTAACAGTCTTTTCCATGGACAACAAGCAGCATACAGTGACCTTAGCAGACCTATATTCTTGGAAAATGCAGATTGTGGGGTTGGGTTAAAGATGGTGGCGTACAAAGTTGGTCCATGAAACCTGACACTGGAAATCCATAATTAGTAATCCATAATTACTGTGAGGGAATTTTCCTTCTTCAGGCCTATTTCCTTGTATTAAGTATTTTTTTTCTTTCCTTTAGGCTGTGATTCTACACAGGTCACACTTTCATGTTATTTTCATGGTACAGGCCCTACACATGTGGTAGCAGAGGTCAGATAGGCAGTGCAGAACACAGCAGCCAGTGTCTCTGTTAATGGGACAAAAGTAGTAGCATATACAGTGTGAGGTAGGGACATACAGCCTGAACCAGATTAACATGATGTTTATGACTGATGATGATGCATTCCCCTAATAATAAAAATCTAAAAACAGAGTTCCAAGATCATTAAAACATCTCCAGGAATTAATTAATGTATTCTTGACAGTTCCTGTTGGAATGTGGCCTTGCATTATGATGAGCAGCTTCCAAATAAGTAGAATATGTTTGGGTTGTCTGGGCAAATTTCTGTGTTTTAAAATGTGAAATATAACAAGAGCAGAAACACAATTTAATATTTCTAATAATTTTTAATTTTTTACATATCTCTGCAACAAATCAAAGCACCATTGCAAATCAAGTCAAAAACCAAATAACACAAAATACGTTTTCCTTGTAAAGACAAAAGTTATTTACAGTGAACAGTTACTCTTATATATCAGTCATCTGTTCATTCTGTTTTCCGAGATAATAAATATCTGTTACCTCTTAGGTTTAATTAAAAATTTTATTTGTAAAGTTTTTTGACAAAACTTTAGCTCCCTCTGCATCATCAAAATAAGTGATGATGAACAGTGTGAGAGTTGGGTCTGCTGTAGCCAGCAGGCCTTAATGAAGGCACAAAACACAGAGGGTGGATCCAATGAAATCCAATGTAGATACAGTAAATACTACCTTTCTGAAACCTATTACATGTGTGTGGCCAGGTTTTCTATCCTGGATTATATTTTAATGTGTTCCTGCTGTGTATGCTGTCTGTGTATCTGTCTTTAAGCAGCTATCAAATGAGCAGGTTAATGTCATAAAAAACATGATTTATGAACATTATGCATTTAAATGAAAACACTGAAACATCAGCAGATTGCACTTCATGGGGGTCAAATTATGTCACACGAGCAAACACATTTCAGCTATTTTACATTTCATTATGTAATCTTCATCTTTTTGAACTATTGTCACTGTTTTCTATCGACACTGTACAAGCTGTCTATTTACAGATATTCCTAGAAGCCCTGTTGTGCTCTTAGCATGCAGGCATTCACAACAAAACACAGTTTAAAATAAAAAATATTAATCATATCTTGATGACTTTGCTACATTCAGGCGCTTCTTGAATTTTAGTTTTTGCTTCAAACAAGTCTGATCCTGCACAGTCTAATAAACCCTTTAGGAGAGGAGAGGAGGAGGAATTGTTGTTGCAGTCATCTGCTGGACTAAGGACTAGAAAATTACATTACAGTGATATCGAAATCAATTTATGGGACCAGCACCTACACCAAAAATCCTTTCTGATTCTCTGTCATTTAAAACTGTGGTTACTTCCTGTGACATCAACTCCTCCTCCTCATTTTGGTCCTCCTAATGGCGCAGTCAGACCAAAATTTGCCTCCCATTCATGTCAGTGTGAAATGGGACAAGATGCATTTGCTTCTGTTTGCAGATTGCCTCCTTAGCCTCTCTTTAATCTGACTGTACTTTGGTCTGCAAAATTGTGAGGCTTTCTAATGCCCTGCCTGTTTGAGAGAGAAGCGAGACTGAAGTCTCATTCAAGAAATATATTTTGATTATATACTCTTTTTATCTGCAGTGAATAATGTGAGCAGCAAGGATAATTATTGGTCAATATCATGAAAACTAAATAAGATATCAACAAGCTTTATACAGTGTTTGATAAGCTTGGTCCAGTGATGATCTACGTACAATTTGGCAGCACTCTGACAAACAGGTTAAGAGAAGATGTCAAAAATGTGTTTTTCACCAAAAACAAAAATCAATATGGTGGAAAATCCATTATAGCAGATTTTTATGATCCAAGAAGCTTTTTTGTAGAGCACACTGATCTGGACTTGTGTGTCCAATTTCAAGTCAGTCTCACTTACAATGAGAGGGGCTTGGCCTTTCCAAAATTCTTAATTACAGCGCCACCATCTGGCTGATTGGGCTCATATTTCTTGGGAAGCACTTGCACATCTTTACCAATTATTGGGCCAAGATTCATGTTTCTAGCAATTCCAGCTCACAGCAGTTCAGCAGAAAAAAATTAAGAAACAGACAAAAACAATAAGGTTCTGCTCAGTCTCATCCCCTCACTCAAACCAGATTGACAGTGGAGAGCCTATTTTGCAGGTCAAAGTTCAAACAGATTGAGCTCTGTGTGAAATGAAGAAGGCAGGACTGTTCACAACTGTTCACAAGCAATTTTTGGCCCAACTGTGTCATAACAAAGCTGTGACTGGCAAAAATATTGATTGTTGTTTACAAAATCAAATACAAATATCACAGATAAAATAGTTGGTACATGACTGTCAATGTAACAACCTGCTAAAGAGGTGTTGTTGTGGCACGATAAAATGAGAGAGAAACAAGCTGGTAGTTTCAAAAAGTTGAGACAATTTGCTAAATATACCTCCCTCAGTAACCATTTGCTTCATTTTCTGAATTGAATGGAGGTTAAGGCAGCAGATGTAGAAAAAACTAATTTCAGGATTTCTGTTTTGTACCATGTAAAGATGCATAAAACTTTACTTCATTTTCTTGATTTTGCAGGCCACAGAAACACCACATGACGGACTTTATGCCTGCCTAGTTTTCACTTGTAGCAGCTGCTATTCTCCACAAGCTGACAGTTTAAGTGATTGTGTCAAATTACGTTGAGTGGTCTGAAATCTTAGGCACCAATTTAGAGCTTAAACCTTGACATACAAATTGACATATATTTAAATTCTGGATTTGCACATCCAGGAGTTACAATATCATTCATCAGGAGTAATTCCTCCACCTCCCTGATGAATAAGGCAAATACTCGCTCTTTTCTTTTTTCCTGTTTTTGGTCTCTACCAACTCCTGATTAGCCTGATTGGCCTGACCTACAAGAGCAAATAAACATGAGCTTGCTGATTGGTCTGGTTTCTGGGTTAACTCCTGATGGAAATATCTGGCTTTTTAGCCACTAAATGTACAACTATGTTCATCAGTGAGTGAGAGAGCGAACCAAAGCAGTGGAATTTGGTGTTGGACAGATCCAGCGATCCTTTTATATTTTCACATTGTCATATTGTCAGTGGATGATGTTGTTAACAAGGGAATTAAAAAAAGATATCCCTGTTAAATTATTTTCCTGTAGCTGTGGCAATCATAATAATATGATATCTAATTTTCACCATTATAGAGGGAAACACACCAAAGTAAACCAAGAGCTAGTGAAACCACTGAACCTGACCTGAACTCACAAAGTTAGGATGATCTACAACCAAGGGAAAAACAAAATTCCCTCACTCACCCTCCTGTCATTTGCTGGACATACATGTTTATTCCAACAATAACTATATATATATATATATATATATATATATATATATATATATACACACACACACATATATATAAAAGATATACTGATTCCCTTCAAACCAAATTTTGTCATTTTCACATTCCCAATGAGAACTCTAAGAGCTACAGTACTGTGACAGTAGAAACTATAAGGTGAAATGATCACATATAGAGTATATTGCCATATATATTTGGTATGTCAAATATGGAAGCACAGAGTGGGTGTAGTTGTAAATTCTTTTTAAGCCTAGCGTGCTTTGTTAACATCACAACTTAAAGCAAGACTGTGTTACTTTAGTTGAGCAGTATCAGGGTGCTGGGGTATCAAATTATTTTTCTGTAATTGTCAACATGTCTAAATTGTCTTGCTATGGTGAAATAACAGTATATACAGTAGTATGCTTGTTTAATTGGCTCTAATTGGCTTAAAAAGAACAGGGAAACAACATGTAAACTCCACACAGGAAGGAAAAGAGCTGAGATTCAAACCCAAAGCCTTCGTGTTGTGAAGCCACAGTTCTAACTGCTGATCCACCTTTGCATTACATTTTTAAATAACCACGATGGAGTCTAGTGAAAAGTCTAAGACTATTTTCTAAAGTAGGAGCCTAACATTAGGGTTACAAAAGTACTGAATAATAATTACAAAAGTAATCTAAATTCCTGTCAATAATCTTAAACAGTATGCCCATTTGGTGTGTATCCATTAGCTGTGTGACCATTGGCTTGGGTCTTTGCGGTTCCACTAGCTGATTGGCTTAGAGGAGCATTCTCTTTGTCTTGGCTGGCTGCCAGCCTATCACGCGCCTCTTTTGCCTTGATCAGGTTTCTACGATGATAGAAGAGATAGCTCGGCAACAGGAAGCCAGTCAGGGAGAAGACGAGAAGACCCACATTGATCTGTTGTAAGGAGAGACATGTCAGTGCATGTGCTGTATGTTTTTGCTTATCTTATGACTTATCTTTGATTGTGTGTGTGTGTGTGTGTGTATGTGTGCTTTCTACCCAGTAAGAATCTCCATGGAGGGGTCCCACCATCAGCATGAACAGTGGCTGTTGGAGCAGGGCAAAGGCAGCGCTGATCATTGACTGCAGGCCTGTTAGTGTCCCAAAGTGGTTGGCTGGATAGCTAGAGTGGGATGGGATAGTCTGTGTCTTAGTTCACAGTAAAATATATGTATAAAACCAACATAACAGGATGATCAAGGGGTATGTTGTAGACCAGCAACACAAGTATTAAAATGTATGTGTTGATGACTGATATATCCACTTCTGACTAGACCCAAATGTGTGCTGCACAGTGTGTGGAAAGAGCATGAAGTCATTACTAGTTAGCTGTAAGTATGGCACTGAGATATTATCATCTTTTAAGTTGTTTTTACTAATGTGTATAGTGAGCAGTTGTCTATTAACACATCATATCAGAGCTTTTTAATTGAAAACATCGGCCTACAGCTGCTGGAAACACTGTTGATGAAAGAACTGAGAATGAAGCAAAACAGTAAAGTTGCAGGCTGTAAAACCAAAACAATGAGCTGAAAGACACCAAAAAGCTTGGTGGAGCTGAGAGGAAGTACAGAGTCAGGTGATAATTCTTATTATGTCCCTTAGTAATATAAAAAAAATGATTAGTGCATCTTTTCAGTGGTAGTACTCACACAGCAGCATAGAGGCCTCCACAGCAAGAGTGAATAAATCCTCTCACTATAGTATGCAGAACAAATGATACCACCTGACAAAGAAAGACACAACAGATAAGACAGATTTACAAATGATCGTGAAATGTGTTACTATGTGTTTCTTTCTTTATTTGTGTGGGTTGTAAAATCATGTGCATTGGTTTTCATACTTTATCCACATACATGGAGACATTGTTTTCCTGTACAGTATTTTTCTAACCTGTAGGGGCAGGTTGTCAATCAAGGAAATTATTCCAAAGGTGACCAATAGGAGGTTGGTGAAGATGAAAGCTCTCATGGCATTAGTCAGTTTCTGGATCTTTCTGTCTCTCTTTGGGGGATCTGATTGGCTGAAGAAATGAACAAATGTCAAATGTCAAAGAGCCGTACCCGCTAAGGACGAGGTGTGGATGTTACAGAGTCCGAGATGGCACTCTGCTGTTGTCACAAAGACTGGATTTTGCCCCTCATCAATTACAGTGTCGTCAAGGATTGTCTCTTTTCAGGGCCGGTAGAGGCAGCAACCAATAACTCTTTCAATGTTTCATTACAGCCTAAACCTAAAGAGATGCCAATGAACCCTCTTAATACCTCTTCTCTGTTTGTGTGTTTGCATTTTCCTCTTCACACTCCTTCATTCTCCAGTCCATGATGTAGCCGATTAAAGGACAAGTCAGTAGACACAGCAGCTGCATTGTACCGAAGATAGATGAGTAGAAACCAACTGGGGAGGACGTGCAGAGATAGAGTGAAGTCAGTAGAAACGAATGGAGGGAAGGAGACAGATAGATGACAGATAGATGAATTTTCCTGCTGCTACATTATTGCTTGGGTAGCATTATTGAGAGCACAGAATGACTGTGTATGTGAGCGATGTACTGGTGTGAGCATGTGTGTATATATATTTTAATCTTATTTATCCTTTTTTCTTTAATGCTGCTATTTGGAAAAGATTGCTCTGACAGAATTTCGTTGTATCGCATACAATGACAATAAAGAAGCGATCTATCTAGCAGCCAGGACTCCTGAGGTGGTAGTCATATGTAAAAAGCCTGCAGATGGAGCATCTTGACTCTTACCTTGTTCCTCAACCTCCTTCTGCAGCTCTTCTGAGGCTGAAAGAGAGAAATCTGTAGGTCAGGGATCCCCACAGATGGATTAAAACTAATCCAGTCAGCCCAGCTTTTGTCAATAAAATGATTTTACACGCTTCACCTATAATTTTCTTCATGCATGACAGAGGAAGCCTGACAGTGTTGATACCAGTGCTCTCTGATATTGCTTTGTTCACCGAAAACAAAGTGTAACTTAGATTTTTGGGGAAAAAGAAATCATGTAAGTTTTCATTATTACGGTTGGGGTCGCCGTGGGTCACCAGAAACTCCAGCATCTTGTTCATGGCACCCATGAAGAAGATCAGCCTCAGCTGGGTCATTGCCATGGTGATGAGACTCCACAGGAGGATGGGAGAGCATACAGAGTGACAGAGTGGCACTGAACCTGAAGAAGGAGAGAGAGTAGAAGAAAGAGATAGTATGTGAAACCAGCCTTTAGTTCAGGTTGTGAAATACTTGGGGAGTCACACAGTTTCCAGAGACTCAGGCAATTCAGGCAAACTGTTACAGTTCATTGGAAGTTCAGTTCCATGGAAAATTTCCCAGGATGTACCGTAAAAACCAGTTTGCACAGTTTCTCTTTTATTATTCATTTTCATTTTTCATATACAGTGCCCCCTAACCCTGCAAAACCAGGAGATGGTGTTACTTTATTACCAAGCAAGAGTTTAATGATGACAACCACTTCATCTGTGTCTTCATTTTTACTGAATATATATCTGAAATCATTGTATAGTTTTTCACTACCAGCTGAACTAGGAACCACTTTGAACGCTCTCACACAACACGAGACAGATGGATGAGTCTAATAAAAGCATGGCACACATGATGAGTGACAGTTTCAGTTGAAGCCTCAGGGAGAAAAAAGAAAAGCACTGGTTTGCAGTTACAGTATGTTGATATTTTCACTGGTGGTAGAACGTTTAAATGTAAGTTGTTCTTGTGTCATTTAATAATTAGATTATTAAACAGTTTTACTTAAGTGTCTGCAGTGAAAGGTACTTTACTTAAAACATAACTGATGTAACAGGTACTGTGGTTACGTTTTTGTGTAGAATATGAAGAATATGGAACAAGCGCTGAACTTAATTTGAATTTAAACATGTTTAGCATTATTTTAGCATTAGCAATGTTTTTTTTTCTATAAAAGGTTTGCAATTAATTATCAGTGTATATGGCGTCTCTGTTATCTAAGGAAAAATGTGACATTGTGGAAAATATGAATATTTGCTGTTTTTCTGAGATTTAGATCTTAAGATTTAATCCACTCTTGTGTCTGTGCATTAATCATGGAGCTACTGCCAAGAGGCAGTTAGCTTCCCTTAGCTTAAAGACTGGAGGCCTGTCCAAAGTTGAAACATATGACCACCAGCACTTCTAAAGCATTGACACCTATGCAAGAACATTGTCATATTCTTTAAGTAACATTCTGTGACATTTTTCTGTGATGTTTGTCTGTATGACTGTTCCAAGTCAGATTCACCAAACTCCTGTAACTGCACAAGCTTGTTGTAAATTGTTCCTTTCAGACTGATAAATCCCACTTGTTCACAAGGAGGTGTGTGTTCATGAGGTTTGATCATTAGCATAATCAGTGCCTCTAAAAGTTAATTTACAAAAATGTAATACAACAGTAAAAGGAGAGCTTCTAGTCTGCTGTCATAAATCACTAAACAAAAAACATAATACATTTAGCAGAGTTAGAAGTTGTATTGGAGGACCCAGAACAACTAGAAAATAATAAAACTACATCTGTAAACAATGTGTCATCAGAGCAACACTGCACTGTAACAGAAATAGAGACAGTGGGTCAGGCTACTAGTTTCAAGTGCAGTGACAACAGGGCTGGTATCATTCACAGATGAGTTCATATGGGTGAGATATAAACAGACATGCACCAGGGACCGCATTAGGTTAAAAGTAAGGTCACAAAAAATATGGCCCAAACCCCCATCCAGTCCTACTTTCCCACCCATGTATCCAGTGCATGTTGAGGATATCTACAACCAGTTCAAAGGTCAAATGGCCACTGCAGTGGAACATTGGAATAATCAAACAATCAAAATGTCCAAAATGACTATACAACAAGACTTTGTCTCTACATGAGATAGTTGACTGTTACTTTTATCAAGAAAAATAACATGGCAAGCGCTATGCTAATCAACACAGATTGGATTCCAAAGATCAACAGACCCAAACTAGTATTCTTCCCCTTCCCTCTGCAGACTGTAGACAGCAGGTCTCCACTACAAATCATGCCACATTCCAGTCCTAACCAAGAGCTGGTATTTGTCCCCACGTGTGAAATCATATGAAATAATTGTCCAACCATTCTGTAACCCAAATCATTGTATTGAACAATTCATGTAATATGGTGAAAAGACATCCAGGACTGAAATGTTTGATTACAGATTTAATTCAATATCTGTCATGGAATCACACTGCCATCTAGTGTCACCCACACAGTAGGCTGTCAGACAGTATTATATCCTATTCCATTACAGTTCTGTATCGCCAGTCTTTTATTAATAGTGTTAGAAACAATTTATTCTTTTGTCTAATCAATTAACCTCCTTTATTATGTTAAAGATTTGTGATCCATGTGCTGTGCTGTTTTTTTTTTCTTGCCATAAAAGGCACCATCAAGTGCCATATCTTGTCTTGTGTAATGTGTTAACTGATTAAGGTGTAAAGCAAATATGTGATTTCTAAACTAAATAATTTAGAGTCTAATAAGATAATCACTTTTTGTTCTGACTGAGACAAACAGAGGGAGGGGAATGAGTCCTGATTGGCAGAGACAGTGTTATCATGCCTTCAAATGTGACATCATTCCCCAGGGATAAAACAGTCCCTGAGTTTGTTGCCGTTGGCTACACTTTGCTATGAGTTTACAACCATTCACCATGCTCTTTGTCCCTGTCGTTTTTGTGTCTTTCGTTCTTTCTTTAGCCATGTACCTGAACGTACTTTTTATTATTAGCACATTTTCGCAGTGAAGATTTTTGTGTTGTTTAGCCAACATTAAATTTTTCCCTTAAGTTATCGAGCCAAAGTTAAATACAGTAATAAGTGGTCTTATTCCATAATCAACCCTCGTGACAATGCGATGCAGGTTGCTGGTCTGCCAAAGAACATGTAACCAAGAGCTCCACTGAGTGTCAGTGGACAGTCTCCAACCTCCAGCAATGCTGAGAGAGGCTGGTGCAACAGTCATCACCTGCTCATGACTGGGTTGATGCCAAAATAAATGAACTTAATCTGTAAATCTCATTCATAGACATCTCAGGATTCTGTAGAAATATTATCATACAGTCATAGCCTAAACCTAAACCTATTTGCTTCCACCATATCACTTTACTCATTTTAGTTTGATCATCTTTACATCTTTGCGTTGGGGTAAAAGAAAAGTCACAAAAAAGTACAGTCTGCACCCCCCCATCATCCAGTGATAAAGAGACAGACATAGAGGAGACTCTCTTTTAACTCTAGATCAACCAGTAACACGGTGAAGGAGGTATGAGAAACTCAAAGGTCAAATGTCAGTTCAGAGGATCAACTAATGGACACAAGGCCATGGGGATTGTAGGAATAAACAATCAAAATCTCCAGAACGAGAATTCCTTCTATGCAACAAGACTTCATCTCTGCATGGGAGATCTGACTGTTACTCTTTCATACAAATTTCATACAAATGTAGGCTATAAATGTCAACACAACAACAATGTAATATTAATAATAATTCCTTACCCTGAGCTGTGCTTTTGGATTCTGTCTGCTCAGGCTCTTGCATCCTGCCTCCCATTGTGTCTTCCATGACAGTCACATGAGTGATGTACCTGTCTCCAGTCATCTTGTCCTCTGTCACAACCCCACTTAGCTTCACCTTTTTACTGCCAAAAGAAGAGACAGAGATTTAATGTACAGTAAGATGTCTAAAATAATCCCAGAACATACCAGATGGTGATACTGTGGGAAGAGCAATAATTATCTACATTCATCGCCATCTAAAAACCCTTTTAACCTTTTAATTACTTTACTGAACAAGCTGTGGCTTTGAAGCTGCACTAATCAGTATTTATATATCAACAATGGCTCACATGATAACTCCTTAAAAAATCTATAGAAAATTACCTCTAGCTCTATGAGCATTTTTTCAGCATATTGCTTTGGTTTACAGCAAACACTGTTTTCATTCAGTCTTACCACTCTCACTGAGCCCTACCAAACCCACTGCACACTAACACCCAGCAGAGAGACAAAGCTAGACACTAGCTGGTAAACAAAGTAGAGCATTTAGCGACTAAAGTGACTGATGTTTGATTATGTTTGTTTTTTTTCTCATGTGTACTCTAATGTCACTGAAGATGTACAGTGTACTGACGTGTATCTGACGTCTTCAGGCGCAGGGAAGGATTCAGCGGGCCAGTTTAGGAAGCAGTTGAGGAAGACCATGCAGGCCATACCAGACCAAGTCCACATGATGGTGTGGAACGGCACGCCAAGGTCATAAATCAACTGGAGTGGTAAGACAGGGAGAGGAAGAGGAAGGTTTGGTTGGGAGGAGGGCAGGTTAGGAAAGAGAGATATAGATAGACAGGGATGAATAGAAGAGAGGGGTAGAAAGGAAAAACATTGGTGTAAACCAATGTGTTACAACGTTGACCTCATTGCATCATTATAATATTTAACTTGAACTGCTGCTTAAATGTCATCACTGACATCCTTTCCCTTCTTTTCTTCTGTTTCCTCCCTCTCCCTTCCATTAACCCTTGCACACTTCTTACTTTGTTTTTTCCTTCTTACCTCTTCCTTTCCCGCTTCCCTTCACTCTCCACCTTTTCCAGTTTTCTTCCCTTTCTTTCTTTTGGTCTTTAAAGGGGGTCTTTAATGCTTCCTCCTTTGCTTTTCTCTTCTTTCTCTTTTTTAATGTTCTTATAATGCTTCTTGCACTCTTTCTGCTGTCCACGGTCCTTCAGTTGCTTCTCTATCTAGTTTATCAAGCAGCTCTCAGCAATCACATGTATTTGCTCCAGAAATTGCTCTTTTGTAATTGTGCTACTGAATGTAGTATAATGTAATAAACAAATCTGGCAGAATATGTTTTATATTCAATATTGACAAAACTGCAAGTTATTAAAAACTATCCTTAATGAGAATTTCTTGTGATGAATTGTGTTATATGGAAAGTAAACCTATGTTTTTTCCTTTTTAAATATGCTCGCATTTCAAGTAGATTCATGCACATATGAATGTGTATGCATGTGAGTGTGTTTATGTGTGTGCGGCAGAGAGGGGGAGAGAGGGAAGGAGAGAGCACCTTGACACCAGGGAAGGTGACGGCTGAGGAGGCATAGGAGCCAATCATCAGGGAAAGGATGGTCGATCGCACATTCCCAAACATGTTTGGCAGCTAAATGAAAGAGAGGAAGAATAAAAGTTAAGAAAACTTGTATCATATCAAAAGAATACATGAACCATGCTACCATCTTTATGAGTAAGCAGTAAATGTGAGAAAATAAGCTCTTGCACCTTGTGAACACTTATGGTAAATGTGTTAATCAGCTATGTTTTGGCTCAGCTATGTTTTCTTTGTCAATTTGTATACATACAATATGAAGCATAACATATATACAAAGTAAAACAGTCTAAAATAAATAGCTGCTATGAGTAAACTAATGTACATGACATTTGATTCATATAATGTACTTTAAGACCTTAACCAGCAGGCGGTGCTACTGATTCTTACATATACAAACTTTTCAACTGGGGGGTGGAAGGAGAGCTGATTAATGCACACACACACACACACACACACACACACTGTTTACCTGTCTGCAACCTTAACCATCACAACTGAACTGAATGCCTAACCCTAACCTAAACCTAATTCTACCCCTAATCCTGAAACCAAGTCTTAACCCTCAAACACACACACACACTCTCTCTCTTTCTCTCTCTCACACACACACACACACACAGCACACAGCACACAGTTTCTGTGCGATTGTCACCTAACTGGCATGTATGTGGGTGTGTGTGCATGTGAACATTCCCTGGCCATGCAGATGGTAAGTTTTGTGTGCACGTCCACAGACTCACTCTAACTATAGCTGCAGCTGGAGCACTGTCAGTCACACAGCTTACTGCATGTGGCTCTGTTCACACCACAGGCTCAGTTTAAACTTACTGCTCATGTCAGACTATTCATTTCTATTCTAGAATATCACCCACAGTATCTCTCATGACAGCATGAACTAAGGCCACGTCAAAAACACAAACATTTATTTCGAAGGGGATGTTGTGTACACTGCTTGTGTATTCTTCTCCCTGTGTTAACTCAAAGGCTGAACTCTGACGTATTCTACATTCAGCTGATTAAAAAAAACAACAACTTTCCTTGAATGGAACCAGGTTCATATGAAGTACTTTTTGACCGTGCTCATTGGAAATTTATGACCTTTTTGACCTCTGGGTTAATATTACAGATGAGCCCAATGGCTATGTTGCTATGCTATCATATTTTTTTTTAATCTGAAATCTCTGGACAAAAATAGCTCTAATACATCTATACAAAGGTAGTTGTTCTAAATCATACTGCTTTAACAAACAAGTAGGAGACATCACCCTGAACTTCCTTTCAGTTGATGGTGTGGATGTATTTACATGATTGCTCTCTACCATTGAGTCTATACTCAGAGTGAAGTAAGTGATCAAAACTCCATTTACCCAGTCTGTTTCTGTCAAACACTGCATCAAGAAAAAAAAAGAAAAAACTCATCTGACTCACATCTGGCTTGTCTTCCTATTGGGTTGTCTGTTTATCTGCCCAGTCTGTCTGTGTATGTTTCATTCAGCCAATATTAGCCTTTAAGAAACCACAAACATTCTGATTGATTACATTGTTATAATGGACCTAATTTATTCTGTGGTCATAAATGGGCTCTTAAACTTAACCTGAACTGACTTTAAGACATTTTGCCTGTGGTAATAACAATAATATTAGTTGTATTGTAGTAGCAATAGTAACAGCACAGCCAGATGAACCTGTCAGGGGCAAACAGGGTGAATGAACCAACAACCTAACCCAACACCTCCCAACCTCCCAGCTAAAGTCATGCTGCTCTACCCTTTATCCTGACTCGACTGTATCAGTAGAAGTGGTAATTTAGAAGTTGCAGTGGTTATTAATAATAATAGTGATAGCAGTAGTTACATAATTCAGAATGCATGTCCACCACTCTGCTCCAACTTTCCCACTCTCCTCAGTCATGTTTCCATCTTGTTGTAGTTTTGCTTCCACCTCTGTTTTTCCATTCTTATCTGCCCTCCCCTCTTTTCCATGGCTCTCCACCTCTCTTTCCATTAGCTGTTCCATCTGTTCATGCCTTCAGTTCCCAAAGCCTGCCTCTTATCATTCTTTCTTTCTACCTCGTGCACTTGCACATGCAGTTTGAGACACAAACCAAATACGTTAAAAACCTTTCAATGGAACAGGTACCAGTCAGCTCCCCAAAATACTGCACTCGCACAGTCAACGGTGTATTACACTAATGAGTCATATCCATTTGTTCCCCTCTGGCACCACCAGCAGGACAGTTATCAGTTATCCAGTGGATATTTTGACATCTACTGTAGTACATGCAGAAAATTTGGTAGAAAGGAAAAACAAAAATGTGCTGCTATCATCAGGTTGAAAATACATTTTTTCAAAACTGTGATTTATGACCAAATACCTGCCAAGTAATGATGTTAGCCTCTGTACTTTGTTTAGGGCTAATTCACACTATTATCATTCTGAACTAAGAGGGTCACCACAGCATCATGGTGTCACAAGAATGCAGTCTCTTGTTCTTGTGAAAAAAATTAAGGACAGTACTGACCCCTGACTAGATCAGTGGAAATAGGAGATTTTAAGCATAAAAGTCTTGCAAAGTTTTATAGACATATTGTAGGAAGACTAAAATACCACTGATGGCTCTGGTCATTCAGTTTATTATTGTACAAACTGTCTTATCAAAGTTGACACAGCACAAACAAGTGTTGGCAGCTAGTAAGGTTAGCTGGGAATGTACACCGTTTACATCAGGTAGTTTTATCAACAAGATAACATCCACCACAACACACACAAACACAAACACAGACACATACACACACACACACACAGCAGACCAGAAATGACAGCAGTAAGGCCAAAATGACAATGTCAAGTCCAGTACATGGCCTACGTCAGGAAGTGGGAGGAAGAGAGAGATGTGGCTGACAAGAGGACAGGGCTGTGGAGGGTGTGTTGACCACTCAGGTTTTGGATTGGCTCAGAGGCTGCAGCAGAATTTAGAACAAGTGGAACGCCATGTGCTGCTTTCCAAAATACACACACTCACATGTACTTATAGTCACAGGTACATAACTCACAAAGCAGTCACAACCAGATACACAATGTGTTTTGGAACACAAATACTGAACTTTCTGGTTGTAGGTATATCGGGTGGACCCAAAGGGTAAATCCACAGTAAGTTGAAGAGGTGTCAGAAAACACCACTCTGCTTCTCTGTAGGGTGAAACCCTCAACCATGTCACACTTCTGGCCACACCCCTGTGGTGTCACATCACAGGCTATGAGTATGACAGATGAAAAGATGGAAAAGTGGGGAAATGGGACACATATGGTGAATTAGCCGTCTATGCAGTGTATCACTGTGATGTCTAGGGCAGGTCAGGAAGTCCAGACAGCAGGGACCTTTGTCCTGTGTCCCTGTCCCCATGTTTCCTCTCTACAGCTGACTGTACTCAATCACATCCAGACTGGTTAGTTTCCCCTGCACTAGTGACAGACTCCCTGTCTAAAGTGTGGGAGATGGCCTGGTTAGATAATGAGATACTAACCATCTCATTCTCTCTCTTCAATTATACAATGTCAAACAGGACTGAAAGTGAATGTACAGTAGATTTCTAAAAACAGGAAAACTTGTCAAAAGAGGTTATGTTGGTAAGCTGTATTTATTGATTTTTTGTCACTTGGGGAATTACAATTGGTGTTTGAGAGCACCTGACCCATTTAAATCAAATATTCTCTCTCCTTTTAGCTCTACTTTGGTCTCACAAATTCCAAAGACAAAAGAAATCTGTCTTTTTAGCTGCTAAATGCTCCACTACAAGGTGCGATCAAAAAGCTCTGAGACTGTTACTGTTGTGAACTAATGGATTGGTACACAGTTATGTGTATTCAGCAGCTGCGAGCAATAGGCTAACTGAGTCAGTTAGTTAGTCTTCACAGGAGAAGAGTTGCAGTCTCCAAGACCAAAAAATGCATATCATGCTTGTCATTTTCTTTGATACTTTTACACCTTGAATTCGTCCCCCAGGGTCAGGGTGTTGATGCCAAAGTCTGAGGTGACTGAGGGAGGAAATTTGGCACAAATGACCTGAACTGTGACATGACTGAAACTGGGGACTCCATCATGAGAACACCACTAACACCACATTTTTACATGTGGGTTTTTGGCTGCACCAACACAATTGTCGGACCAATGACCTACAGATCTAAAACGTGCATGGTCAAGGCTGTGATGATGCTGCCAATATTAGTGGCATATACAAAGCACTGCAATCAGAAATGTGGAATAATGTGGTCAAGGTCCTCAGTGATGTAACAGAGAAACATATCCCTGGCTAATGCCACAAACATTTTGTGGTGTATGTCTTTATTTATGTGAGGAACCTTATGAGAATAGGAAGATAGGATATACAGGAGATTCAGTGTGTGTACGTGTGTGAGTGGGAATCATACTGTGAGCGAGGTGAAGGTCAGACAGATTCCTCCAAAGCCATTGAAGGAGACAGCGAGGAAGATGAGGACAGACAACACTGATGGAACAAATGAAGAACACCATGAGCTATCATGAAACTTTAAAGGTAAATCATTGTTTTTTTGTCTTTCTACAGTGCGGCTCTCAGACAGTTCCGGTATTAAGTGTAACATCTGGCTTTTTGCTTCAAGTAACTTTGGTTAAACTGGAGATGTGTTTATAGCGAGTTGCATCATCTGACCACTTGCTTTCTTTGTCCACTTGGAGTCTGTTGTAAAGATGTCACACTGCCCTAAAATCTCACAGTAAAGTTGGTGAGTAAAATGTTACTATAGCTGATATGAATAATGATATAAAACATTGATATAAAAGTGTAAAAAAAAAGATCTAAGCTGTAAAATTATGGAATTTTCCCTTTAGTAAAGTATCTCTGTGGGACTATTGGGCTTTTACAGTAGTAGGATTGGACTGAAACAAGCCTATGCTGATTTAAGGTTTGGTGTATTGATGTGCTGTCTGACCTTCAGGGTTGTACGCAGCAGCAGCTATCATTGCGCAGGAGGCTGCAAAACATGCACTGAAATACATACAGACACAGGACATCAGAGCACATATGGAGTGTATATCACTGTCATTTGCATGTAGTATATTGAAAACGGGCATATGCAGATTAGTCTGCCATACCTGCCAATGAGCCTTAGTGGGCGTGGCCCGTATTTATCCATCAAGATTCCCAGGGGTAAAGTGGCTGCGCTCAAGAGGAACGAGCCAATTGTGAAGCCAAGATTCAACATCTCTTCCTGCTCCACACAACTCAGCCAATCATCACTCTTCGAAGAAGTGACGTTGGTGCTGACAGTCTCATTCTCTGAAAAGGGTCACAGAAAAACAAGTCAGGAGAAGGTAAACTGTTTTAAATAAAGACGCTTAGGCTGCCGGAACACGTCCTCACTGCACTGAGAAGACTAGACATCACAATGTATGACCCAAAATAACAAAATATACTATCACATACTATATAACAGGATAGGCTCTTTCAGTCAGTGTACGAGGTAAGAGGTTAATGCAACAGGTGACAGTAACACACTGTTTTGTTTCTTTGGGCTCTGAATTGTTGGAAGTTAACTTTATCTGTTTCTAATCAGCCACATACGAGGTATGGCTATTAAATAACGAGACTGCACTTTTGAACACAAATTGAACAAATTGTTCGAAATGATTGACGACTCAGTATAAGACTGATGGCAGAAGTGGTCTCCATTGATAAGGAGCCAGTTCGGCAAATTTTGCATGAAAATTTGAACATGAGAAAAGTGTGTGCCAAAGTTGTCCCAAAACGTCTGCGTGCCAGCTCACACTGCGCTCTTGGTAAAGCAGTTTCTGGCCCAAAAACAAATCACAGTGCTTGATCAACCTCCTTTCACCTGATCTAGCACCATGTGACTTTTTCCTTTTTCCTAAGATCAAATCTGTGCTCAAAGGAACACGTTTCGAGTTTGTATCAGAAGTTAAGAAAAGAACAACAGAGGTTCTGAGACAACTGTCCAAAGATCAGTGGAAGACCCAAATGCAGCAGTGTGCTGATGCAGAAGGGGAGAAAGACATTGAAAAATGTTTATGTTCAATAAAATTGTATTACAGCATTAGTCTCCTTATTTAATAGCCATACCTCATACACAACAGATTGTAGCTGTGAGTGAGTAGAGAGCATCAGAGGTATCAAAACTTCAGCACATTAATCCAAAACTATTCTGCTCACCACTAAAGGTAAATATATTATAAGTAAGTTGAGTGAGCTGTCCCTTTAGAGTATACTGGCAAAAACATCCTGTCCCACATCTGACCTCTACTGTTAACCAGCTGACAAAGACATCTGACAAGCTTCCACCCTCCTTGTCGTCAGGGGCGTGTCTAAAAGGGTGGAACAAAGTGGTGGAAGGCTACTGAGCCCTTTGCCTTGTAAGGACCATTTTCAGGCTCTTGTGCAGTGTCACTTTTCATGTAATAGTGCCCTGTGCTCTAATACAGGGCACAGAGCCACATCCAGGATTATTTTTTTTGCATTACATTCATATCTAGAACAAGCAATATTAATGTTAATTGTCCATTTTTGATGAATGGTTGTCATGTTCCTGAGAGAGATCAGTCCTTGAATGTAAAATCCACTTTGCTCATGGTCTCCTTAAAGAACCAGAAAAACAGCTATACAATAGTCAGAACATGTCTTAACAAACACCACGACATTCAAGCATCCTGTGTGTAGCACTGACTTTATTACATGTGCAGTATGGCCAGATGTGCAATCACAATTTTAACAATGTGTGTTAGTGAAACTGCAGCAGTTTTGAACCTATCCAAGAGAGGAAAGTATCTGACACATCCAACCGTGGATTATCACCACACTAGGACCAGAAGAAGTGGTTGGACGGTGGTCTTACCAATACAAAGGTGGGAATAGAAGCCTTCATTCTTCAACATGATGAGTAGTGAGCCCCAGCCCAACAGAACAGCAGAGAAGAGCAGGTTCTCTATGATGGCAGTGACGGCCATCCACCACCTCCTCCTGTAAGCCTGGGCCAAGCTGGGAGCCATGACAGCTGGAGACGCACAGGAACAGGAGTAATAAGAGGAAAACATTAGTCCACCAAACAACAGGCAACTAGGAACCACTAAGTATAACAACTCATTACTTTGCCCTGCCCTGTTTTCTACCTGGGAGCCACATTAGTTTTATTCACATAACATATAGGTGCAACAACATCTTTTTCAGATCTCTTGCACAGAGCTTAACATGCATGCGCATTTCACAAAATTTCAATAAACAGGGCTACAAAATTAAGTAATAAGACAAAGCTACTGCTGCTGGAAACCTCTTTGCAAGCTAGGCCTGCATGTCAAATCCCAATGTAAAAATAAATGAAACTGGTATTTATTTCAACAATTGGCCATGTCTATCAAAAGAGGAGGCTTCTTCTCTACTACTACTACAGCTGGTGGTGGTAAACCACCAAGAAGCACAACAACTGACCAGGAAAAGGAAGAGGACAAGAAGATTGCTAGCAGGAAACTTGTGGTAAACAACTTTATACCGCAATATTAATAAACAGTGATATAATAACTAGAATTGTCAAAGAGCAGTCCTGCTGATATTACAGGATAGGTGTCTTGTTATTATGGCATATACTGTCTTACTGACCAGCACTATCTGCTAGTCCAGTAAATCCACATGCACACAAAAAACAAAAGAATAAAGACTAGCAAAATGTGTGTTTAACTCTATGTCCCAGAGATTACTTTAAGTGTTTATGAATAAGGTAATGCTTTCAACACAGCCTAATTATATACACAACTAGTTTTGGTGAGAAACACTGAATGTAAAGTGTGAGTGATTTTTCAGCATTAAACATCATCACTGTTGCATTAGTAAAATGCTATGGTAAATTTGGGTGGAGTTACACTCCATGTGATGTCAGCTTGTGAGCTGTCATGAAACCTGAAAGGAAGCGTGGGAGGTATCAGTGAGGGGACGGGAAGATGAGACCAAAGAGGGAGAAGCTTGACCTTACAGGATCTTCAGCTGCAGCTGGAGCTATCAGGTGTCATGCACTGATCTAACCCACGTGCACCCACCGACACACACATTCACACTCACTGAAACACACAGGTTGAACTACGAATCAGTGCTCTCAGTGTTCCTCTCAGCCATGAGTGTGTAAATATTTAAACTACTGAATTTAAAACTTATGTGGTGAGTGAGTCTCTCTCTCTCTCTCTCTCTCTCTGTGTGTGTGTGTGTGTGTGTGCAGCAGTGACTCAACCTGTGCACGTGTTTGCACACTGGGAGTCCTGCTGACCAAGGAAATAGCACAGCGCTCGCTCTCTCTCTCTCTCTCTGTAATGAAATCCCTCGCTGTAAAACTACAGTTCCTATACTTCCTGTAGTTGCTTCAAAATCAAAGCACAGCACTGCATAACTCTCTCTAAAACCTGACATGAGAATAAGGTGTTACGGGTTTAATTAATTAACATTCAGCATGACATAACACACAAATCTACACGTGTACCAAATCAGATATGATTCTGAAAAAATGAACATAACTTATTTACATCTTACAGCTTTGCTCTTCATTTTGTGTGTAGTTTCAAATTAAATCAACTAATCAATTAATCAATTAATCAATAGGCTAGACCCCATTTGGAATAAAAGAAAAAAAAATGCCATTACAGTTTGTATTTATTTTATACAGTTGCTTACTCACATTTCTGAAATACTAACTTCACTTTTTCAAGACTTTTCACACAGTCAGCACAACAGCAGCCAATGAAAACTTTACCGTGGATCACTTTTCATTGCTTTGACACAAAATGCAATGCAATGTGTTCAAAATACATGAAATGTTAATAATGTAATTGATATAACTTCTGGTGGTTGTGCATTTGCAGCTGCTCTGCCGGCAGTTTGTTGACAACTCTTGTAGTTCTTTTCACCGAGTGGTAGATACCATCACTATCAGAAGCTCCTCACATCTCAAGCTTTGAGTTACAAATCATATGCTGACATGAACAGTACAATGTGAATGAGGCATAAGTTGTCATCACCACTGTTACACCATTCAGTAACAGGGAAAAGCTTCATACCCTCTACAAGTTTTAGTATTTACTAGACTAACACTTGTGTCACCTCCATCATTAAGTCTCATCATCATGTGTTATTTTCTCTCTCACACAGTTTCTTCTCAAATGTTGTATAAAGTTGTCCAACAGTTCTCCAGAAAAAAGGATGACAAGATGAACGCACTTCACAACTGCTGATGACTGACAAGGGGGGAAACTAAATGATTCTAAATCTGGTTTGACAACATAACCCGGACTGAGACGTACCGCTAAAGAGTAATGCAATCATTAACACACAACATGTCTGGAGTCACTTACTTTACAAGTCGTTGATGATCTCTTCACTGTTGCCTCTGTGTCTCAACGGGAGAAAGTTTGATTCTTTAGACTTGAATCCTTAAAACCTTCTTTCCTTTGCAGATTTAAAGTGAGATATTCTCTCTCTGTGTGGCAGCTGTATTCACTGGCACATGTGCAGTCACATCGACTCTCTCTCTCTTTCTGTGTACAGTATGTCTATAAATGGAGCTCAAGTCATGCCCACCCTCCCACCCACCTTAACACACACACACACACACACACACACACACACACACACACACACAATCTTGTACACATATCTCTTTGGGGACCTACCATTAAAGCGCATTCCCTAGCCCCTTAGCTTAGCCATGACTACTGAATGCCTAAAAGCCTAACCTAAACCTAATTATACCCAGAACCCAGAAACTAAGTCTTAACCCTCAAACATCAGTGTAAACCAACATTTTGATTTCCACAAAGCTGTCGGACCCCACAAGTACAGCAAAACAAATAATGTGAACCTCCTCCTCCTAAGAAGTTGACATGTTGGAGAAAGATGTCAGGTTAACTTGCTCATTGGCCCCATCATGTGGTCAACTACAGTATGTCTGTCTGATATAGATACATATTTGCCAAGCACTTTATTACACCTGTGCACCTACTTATTCATCCAATTATCCAATCAGCAATCTGTAGCAGCAGAGCAGTGTCTAAAATCCTGCAGATACAGGTCAGGAGCTGCGATTAATGTTCATATCAAACATCAGAATAGAGGGAATAAAATGTGATCTAAGGGGCTTTGACTATGGACTGACTGTTGGTGTCCTGGTGGGAGTCAGGGTCTAGAGCAGGGGTGTCAATTAAACTAAGGCAACATCAGCATTGTGGTTGACCTCAAAGGGCCAGTTGTAACTGTAAAACTTTATGAATGTATCTACGTTCTCATATTACATAATTGCCTCTGCAGTCAATTATTATTAGTTTTAACAATAACTGAATTAATAACTAGCTTTAAAAGGTGAGTTATCAGGGGTGTGTGGCTTTTTTTCTCTTCCACCAGTCCAACCAAGCCAGTTTTCTGAGCACACATGGTTCAGCCACACCATCAATAACAAGCTCACTCACCGACTTCTCCCAAGGTAATTTCATTTTACTTACAGACTTCTCCACCTCACTGAAGATGTCCCTTTTCCTTGTCGTCCCATGCACATCCAGGGGCTCCTCACTGACAGACAAGTCTGCATCCATGCCTCTTAAAATGGCTAGATGTGCTGTTTCAGTGTTGTCAGTGCTTTTGTCGTCGGCTATTTGAAAAGCCAGGTAATTGCCCTTTTCTTCAGTCAGCTCTGTCGTCTGATTTTCCGCTAGTTCCCTGACTATCTGCATGAAGTGTCTTGACAAGCTAATACTGTTACAAGCCTTTCTCTGGTCACACACCTTCAGCATACACTGCTTTACAAATACACCTTCTGAAAAACAGGCTTTTTTGTTGTAACTTTTGTTAACATATTCTGGTGAGACTGCAGCTGCTTTTTAATTCTTGGACCTGTTGCTTCTCTCGGTGGCTAACGTTAGCATACTTAGCTCCGTGCTTGGTGTGGAAGTGTCGACGTAAATTGTTTCCATGGACACCGCCGCTGCCTCGTAACAAAGAAGACATACCGGCTTGTCTCCATTAAGCACAAACATGTATTCGTTTTCCCATCTCTCATTAAACTGTTTCCCTCTGCATTAACTATATTTTCTCTTGGACATTTTCAGACTGTTCACTTTTTCCCCCCCCAAACACCATCAGTGACTAAAAAACTGCTGTAGGAAATAGCTGATATTGAGACACTGCCACCCAGTGGCTAGAGGCTTTCATTGCAGTATGCAGCAGTCATTACACAATCTATTGTGGAGCTTTTTGAAACACACAAAACACACTTTATATCTGAACAGTTTTAATATTTATTGTCGTTTTCATTCCATAAAGACATTTCCCAAGACAGCAGACCCTTTAACAGCAGAATGAAAAAGAAAAGTTAAAAATAAAATCTCCCTCAACTAGCTTCAGTGCAAAATGTTGATAGATTAGTTGGTGGTGAGGGAGCAGAGAAGAAGAGATGGAAACGAGGTAAAACAAAATAATTAAAAAAAATGAAGAAAAGAGAAACATTTGAAACCAGCCTCTGTAATTATGAAGTTCTCCAATTCAACCTTTATTTCAACAGACAAGTCAGTCAAGAACAACTTTTCATTTAAAGTGACAGTCTGGAACCTTAACGCTGCTCCAAAAACCACTCATCCTCCACTCATCCTACTCCTAAAGACATGGGTGTCAGCTTACAACAACAACAGTAATAATAATGATAATAATAAGAACAACAACAACAACAATAATAATAATAATGAGGAGGAGGAACAGAAGTGTAAATAAACTTGGTACAGAGCTGGGCTGTCATGGCATAGTACACCTATGCAGAAAGATAATAAATAATACAATTCAAAAAATAAATGTTTACTATTAAATGCATCTATATGTTTTTCACCTAATGGTATCAGACAGAATTTTTTTATTGCAGCAAACATTTAATCATTTCTGCAGTCTTCAAGCTATTACAAGAGGAAAAGTTTGGTCTGAAAATTAATCAATCAAAAAGAGGCAAAACTGTAGGAGAAAAACAGGTCTAACACCTCTTTAACAGTTTATGCACCCAGAAAGTTTAATTCTTTTCTATGTTAAAGCAACCAGTTTATGTTAAAGAGCCTATGACCTACTTTTAGGGACACTTTTAGGAGAAGAAACAGATGCTTTGAGAGAATACTGCAGTATGGTGAAAAAACAGTCAAGTCTCAATTTTGAATAAAGCTATTATCTCTAAATTAAGTTGCAGTTTTACAACAAAATGGCATAATGTCAGGTGTAAAGTCATAATTGTGAAAAAAGACAAAATTACAAAATAAAGTCATAATTAAAAGTTAAGCTGTAATTTTGAAAAAAATGTAGCATTATGGGATAGGCAACTACAACCATTTGTCAGAGTGGTATTCTGTGTTGTGAGGGAATGTTAGTTAGCTAGTATCTTAACCCAGTTCATTCTGACAGAGGTGTACTGAACACATCATAGCAGAAGTGGTAACTGTATATACTGTGACTTTATTCTTCTCTCTTTTAATCATAAAATTTTGACTTCATATGAAAATATTATGACTTTATGCTCCAAATCACAGATTTCTTCTCCTAAAAATGAGCCTACTCCTCAACTGTCAGGGCCACATGTGATACACAACAAAAGTTGTTGTAACTGCAAAAATCAGAAATGCTTTTTTCACAAATAGAAAATAAAAATCCCTTCGATGGCAAACAGAGTCAAATGTCACAATGGCATCGCTGGAGAAAATGGCAGGCAGGTCGATGATTCGCACAAAAAGCACATTTAAAATGAAACACTCACTTTCAGGCCTACTGTAAGGTCTTAAGATATACTTGAGAAATTTGTTTGTTTGCAACACATTGGTCATCAAATTAAAATCCTGCACTGACACAGAGGCAGTTTCTGTGGTTAACAGGCGCAGGGAGAAAAGTAGCAAAGAAATGAAAGAAAGCAACTACAAATATCAGTGTTGCAGTGTACTGAGCAGGACTTTATCAGTGAGAGTAATAAACACAGAGAATATATTTAAAGCCCTAACATAAAGAACCATACTAATTCATTTAGCTTACGCACATGTAACAACTGATTCACATCCTGTAGTTGTCTGTACCTGGAGGCACACAACAACCTCCACTGTGTCTAATAGTGAATGTTAATAATATAATCAACATTTCTTGACTCATCAAACAGACTCAACTCATTCATCCTGGTTTGAAGGCTTAAATCCAGCTTCATTTAGTCTATGAAGCCTCAGGATGTCTAAAGAACAAACAGAATTTTGGTCAAGTCAAATTACACTTAAGACTTTAAGAGCTTTTCAGTGTCAGTAACAATCAACAGAAAGACGAGGGATCCTGAACTACAGTTCAAGATCTATCAGAGTAAAATGACTGGAAAGGTTTGATGATGAACTGTACTGCCGGACTTGACACAGTTTTAGACATGTGAATATTGTTCCAAACCTGTGTGGACCCAGATGTACATGAGTACATTCACTCTGCGACGTGTTAGAAGTGTGTGATGTGTGTTGACATGCACTCTGCTGACAGTGTTCCTTCAGAGTTTAAATGTTGACTTTAGTCTCATGTACAGTATCTGTGAGGAAGCTCCAACAATAATGTGACTGAATATTTTTGCATTGCAGCATAAAGAGTGTTGGAGCAGCCACCTGGGCGTTCTGTTGTATGTCTAGTTATCACCTGTTGCTGACCACATATTATTACTGGTGAATTACAGTGTGGATGTAAAGCTGGTGTGTGTATATATATATGTATGTGTGTGAGATTGTGGAGCAATGAGCACTTCTCTCTTTCTTCTACCTAATCCAATAATTTTTCAACCAGACATTTTCATCTAAAAGGTGCTATGTGTAGCATTTTTTCATGCTGTTAGGTTAGAAAAAAGATAGAAAAAGGGGGGAAAAACATCAGTTAAGAAAAAACAACCAATCTCATATTACATGTTTCTATTTTTTAAAACACAAATTACTTTTTACTGACTTTTGTCTACTCTTTGCTTTGCCTTTTTACTTTGAAGAACTGGTTACATTTACCTTTTCAGGTGCCAAGTGTATTTGCTCTTCCTACATTTAAAGTTAGAGTTGGTATAATATATGTTTTCTCTAAGAGGAGCTTTATACAGCACGACAATAAAACTTATGTGAAGATTAGTTGTTATGAAATATTTACACCCAGGAACAGCCAGGTGGAGCTTCTGCTCTACTAACTCTGCTACCTGACAAAACTTAAGCTTACTAATAAAAGACCTGTTTCAACTGAAAAGCAAGAGGTAACGAGATATAATCGATGAATCTGACTCTACACTTGACAAAACACTGCTGACTTAAGATGTAAACCCAGAAGACTTTAAATTACATTTCACTAAAATAACTCATATCTCAACATTTTGCCAATAATCCACACACTACATGAATACTACATGAAAACTCAAAGTCACACCCACATTTACCAAACATTGTCAGGCTAATTATTGTCTGACCTCCTAAAACTGTCAATGTAGCTTGTGATGCTAGAATGACCTCCTGTCGACTACTTTTGCTATTGGATGACTCAACAGATGTTTCCTAATACCTGACTTACACATTACTTCAGACTTTACTTGCTAAGACATTTCCTGGTTTTGAACGGTGCAACCTGATGTAATAAAGTACTTGTTTTGAAGCTAGCTATTTGCTGCTAAGAACTCAGGAAGGACTTAACACACAAATCAGAGAACGATTTACGATTAGCTAGTGCAAAAATCCAGGTCCCTAAAAACAAGTCAAACAAAATGATCTGTTTCAAATTAAACTCTCTGAAAGATAAATTCAACCTAAAAAATCCAAATAAACTTTGGAACCTGACGATCTACATTATGTTTTACACTGTGTGTCCTGGGTCCATTTTGGCGGGAAAGTCTAAATGCTGAATTGCTTTAAGGCAGAAAGACAGATGTCAGCTGCTGTCTTTTCAACAACAAACAAGTTAACATTAGCATGCTAATGTCACACTAATCACACAATCTTTAGTACTTTGGAATGTAAAAATTAGTAGGTTAGCATGCCATGCTAACATAAAATTACAACTGTGGCTGTTGGTACTATATGTTTTCAGTTTTAGAGGTATTTTGTCTCAGTGATATTTCACTCTGGACCAAAGTGTTGGTCTGACAATCTGACCAATGGGGAGCAGGTAAAGTACAGTTTAAGTAAGCTGTGAAATTCATGTGAAATATGATAATAACCGTGAGAGACAATTAGGTACACATAGCACCTTTTCATTACAGAGAAAGTGATGGCCTAAAACTCTCTTCTTTTTTTCTGATTGTCTGCTGGTTAAAAATGTCGCTCTTTATCCCTTACACTCCTGTATCTCAAGTATTTATAATCTTGTTTCTCTCCACTTTGCCTCACCCGTCCACATTCACATTACCCATGTCTTCTGCATTTTTTTCCCCAAATACTCCTTCCTTCTGTCCTCTTTCACTCTCCTGTCTTTCACTGTTCCCCCACAGTCCACCTGTCCTCTCGTTCTCCGGTCACTCCCAGAAGATGTTAGTTATGTCAGAGTCCAGGCTGAAGATCCAGATCACTAGCGGCGTGGAGATCAGGACGAATGACCAGGACACACCCTTCACTGACTGGCGTAGCCTTGTCATCATGGCACTGACCAATCCCACACTAGCCCTTGTCCTCTGCAGCTCCTCTTCCTCTTCCAGTGTCTTTTTGAGTGACAGATTTGGACAAAGGAAAGGGTTAGACACAGAGAATTTTAGAGATATGACTGCACATTAACAGAAGCATTGCCGAGCAGTGTCCTCTGACCTGGATCTGGCTTCCTGGCTCGATGTAGTTGCGGGCCAGGAACTTAAGGGCCTCGTCCATTAAGATGACAGGCAGTGACATCTTCAAGACCACCACCCACTGAGGCCATGACAGCGGGCGTATCTGAAATATCACCTGATGACACAGATAGAGGGACAGATGGATATTTAAGCCCTGCATAGAAGACGTTATCAGGAAAAGGATTCTGTTTGATGTGTGATACATACACAAAATCGTGGCATCAATGTAGTACAACTGTAGTCTGAGTTCTCTAGCATGAAAATAATAAAATCCGTTCTCTCTTTCACTGCAACAATCATATCAGTGCAGACTTTAAGGGAATCTTTAAGATGTTACTGCTTACCGGCAGTGGGTCTACGTAGAGAATGAGGAAGTGTAAGGCCATGGACAGACAGATTGCTCCCACCAGCCAGGGGTTTGACCAGGGAGGCATTTTCAGCAGGGACTGGTTCTCTGAAAGACTGAACAGTAGAAGAAAAAACAAGAAAAACTTTATTTTTACTGTTTACACACTGTTTACAAGTATGTTCTGTCTGTTTATAGTTTAGAACAACTTTATCTCTATACTGGATCCACAGACTTCAAACCTACGTACAGTTTTACACCAAATCACTACACTGATTACTTGGGTGTAATAAATGGCAATCACAGGGCTGTTTCATATCTTATACAAGACGACAGTATAGGATATGAAGTTCAGTGTGAGGGTGCTTTTGTTTTGTTCTTACCTGTTCAATGCATTGCACATCTCTATGGTTACCAGGACAGACAGAGCCATAGTCATGGGATAAGGAGATTCAAAGACTGAACACTGCACACCAGCAAACTCAGCGTGGCCTTCACTGCACTGCAGGTAGTGGGACTGTGGAGGAAACAAGAGTGTGAGTAAATTTCCTCCCACCTGCCTTTTTACCTGTTTCACTTACTTACTCAGGCAAATTACTCTAATGCTGAGTCCTGTTGTTCAGTTATGATCCTGCAGGTACACATCTCTTAACCAGGGTCTGACCGATACTGCAACATGGTCAATATTATTATTCAGCACTGGCTTATCACAGATCTTATCACTTGCATAGATGTCAGCCAGCCAAGTAATGAGAAATGTCAGTGACATGTTTATTTCTAAAATGTTAAATGTCCTGCTCTGCATATATCTTGGTCACAGTTCTTTGTTATGTGGCCTTGAGATGTCACTCAGAAGCACACTCATACTATTGATTCTTCAAATCTGTGTTAATAGTGGAACAAACTGTCAACACAACATTGGGACAGTGACAGTGGGTTTTTAGAGCTTTCTCTCAGAAACAGTTGCTGCTGTGTTGTTGCCATAAAACCAAAACAGTGAACTAGAAGTCACTAAAACGTTCCACAGAGCGAAGGTGAACTGCAGAATCTGAGATAAGCTGATGTTACATATAATTTTACCGTCCTATCTGACATTATAACACTGTTATAACATGTTTCATTAAACTTTAATATTCTTATTTCATTGGTTATTCTTCTCCTGCCTGTTTACCTCAAAACTCAGGTATGATAATGACATTGGAATAAATAAAAAAAATTAAGACAGAGCAGCTTCATTAGGTTTGGCCTATAGCTCACCTTTTTAAATATATTCGAAATAAGCAGTTGTTAATATTACCAACAACAAGCATAAGCTGTTTGTTTTCAATACATTTATTGTATTATTTTTAAAATGTTTATCTAACACTTACTGTTTTTCAGGTTACCAGTAAGTAGCTTGATAGTTTGAAATTAACATGATGGTATACTCTGGGATTTTTCTGTACTATTTATACATGTAATAACATGTTTATGGTTACAAGAAGGTTTCATTTGTTCACTCTTTTAGTGTCACAGTCTATCCATGTAACTACAGCACATAATGAAGGGCCACAGAGCATGTACAATGATGGGGAGATTTGTGTGTGTGTTTACCAGTTGATAGAAGGAAAGTTTAGGTCCATCATGGGCTGCCATAAACCACCAGGCAGCGGCTCCTACTGTTGCTGCTCCCACATAACCTGCACAGAAGGATGGTAAGTAGCAATGTGGTTTGTAACCTGTAGAACATCTTTAGTAGGTAATATTCTCTGGAGATGTTTGTGTATGTGATGGCACTAATAATCATAATTTGCTGATTAAATTCTGTCCTGGCCTCAAGACTCACATCCGATGATGAGGTAGCGACAGAACAACCAGCTGGAGATGAGAGGCTCTTTGGGGGACCGAGGAGGACGGGACATGATGTCCAGGTCAGGAGGGTTGAAGCCAAGAGCTGTTGCTGGGAAACCGTCAGTGACCAGGTTGACCCATAACAGTTGGACTGGTATCAATGCTTCAGGCATGCCGAGTGCGGCTGTCAGGAAAATACTGAGGAAGAAGGAAGAGAAGGAAACAGTGAGAGGTTCAAATAATCCACAAAATAGATGTCTCTATGAGTCAGACTTTCAGTACACCACATTCTTTGGATCAATTTCCTGCATCAACTTGTATCAGCTCAGCGTTTTTCCCTACTAACCAGACGACCTCTCCTATGTTAGATGATATTAGGTATCTGATGAACTGTTTCATGTTGTTGTAAATGGCTCTGCCCTCCTCCACAGCTGCCACAATCGTGGAGAAGTTGTCGTCAGCCAGGATCATCTCGGAGGCTGACTTGGCCACAGCTGTGCCGCTGCCCATAGCGATGCCGATCTCCGCCTTCTTCAGCGCCGGCGCATCGTTCACCCCGTCACCTGTCTGAACCAATGAAAAAGGGGGAGGATGGAGGAGGATAATTTAGAATATCACAGGACTGGAGATCAACGTGCCTGTGTTGTTGCTTCAAGTACAGGACCATACACTCACCATGGCAGTGATGTCACTCAGGCTCTGCAGATACTCAACAATACGACTCTTGTGTGCTGGCTCCACCCGGGCGAAGCACCGTGCTGTTCGGCAGGCCTGACGCTGCAGGTGGGGAGGCAGCTCGTCAAACTCCCGCCCCGTCAGGCCTCCAATGACCCCCGTGCCCTCCTGCTCCTCTTCCTGCTCTGTAATGATCCCCACCCTCCGACAGATAGACAGTGCGGTCCCTTTGTTGTCACCTGGTGAAAGAAATGAAGAGCGACGAGTTGTCAGATTAATGCTTGGATTCATTTGTCCATATGTAAGCAAAGAAAAACTAATGACACATTTTCAAGACAGAATTAAGTTTCCAGGCCAATCACAGAGTTCCAGCTAAAACAGGCCATCATATTCAAGTCCCTATTGTTGTTGTCTTACTGTTACCTGGTATATTTCTTGGATTTGTATTTGTGTAGGCTGGCACATGTGGAATAATGGTGAGTTTTTGCTCACACACAGTTGTGTGTGTAAATATGTCAACTGTACCTGTGATCATGATGACTCGTATGCCAGCCTGCCTACACATTCGAACTGCACCAAGCACCTCTTTCCTGGGTGGGTCCAACATGCCCACACAGCCCACAAAGGTCAGATCCGACTGTGGAGAGGGAAGAGATGGAGCGAGACATAGAGGACTAGTTTAGCTTCTCTACTTTCTCCAACAGGGGGCACCAACAGTGCATTTCTTTATTTAGAGCCACTGGTAAAGACAAGCAAGAAGAAAAGTTCCAATTCCCATTCAACATCTGACATTAACTTCATTCTTTGTCCATAATTTATATCAGAGCGAGAGCACACCATCTAAACCATTAACCCTTTATAAAAATGTTGCATCTCCACCATCACTGTCGTCATCATCATCATCATCACCTCATAGTCAGCAAAGGCAGCTGAGTTCTCCAGGTTGAGACAATGGATGTCAGGGGGTGTGTCCCTGGTTGCCATGGCAAGGCAGCGCAGTGTGTCTCGGCCCGACCCCCACTCCCGCACAGTGGACAGGAGCTGCTCTCGAACCACTGGGCTTAAAGGCACACGAGCAGAGCCGCTGACCCGAATATAAGTACAACGCTCCAGCACGCTCTCCGGAGCTCCCTGAGGACAGACGAGGAAAATATCAGACACACGGAGACGTCTCTTAATAACCACTGGATAACCAAAGGAACCATGGTGGGTGGTGTGCAACTGACCTTGACAAACATCTTGGCTCCAGAGGCAGACCTGGTGAGTTTATTGGATGAACAGAAGACAGACATGGACTTCCTATCTCTGGAGAACTCCAGTGTCAGCTCCTTCCTCATCAGCTGCTTAATCACCTGAACACAAATAAAAATGAAGAGAACCAAACATGGAAGATTTGCTGTAGTCACAATCAAATCAACAGAAAATCAGCCCTACAGAATGAGAAACTACTCTTCACAGGTCAACATTCAGTCCAGGCTTGATGGTCTCACAGGTAAGTAGACATAAGAAAGACAAGAAAGCATGGAAAAGTCATGAACAATAGATCTATCCTTGTTAGGACATTGCTTTGACTTACATTCCCAAACCCTAACCTAAGCTCAGTTCACACCTTACCCCACCATAGGACCTAAGAAATGATGTCTTGCCACATTAGGACCATGCTTTGGTCCCCATGAGGACTACTGGTCCAGACAAGGTTGGTGTTTATATTCGAAAAGATCCTGAAGAGGTAAAAACACACACACACACACTTACTGAGCAGCACGCTGTAGCTCTCTCAGCAGGGCTCAGTCCTCTCAGGTTGGTGTCAAACACATTCATTTTCTCCACCAGACAGCAGAGGGCAGTCTCTGTTGCCTCCCCAACCTTCTCATACACTCCTTTTGCCTAAAAAAAAAACAAAACACCACACACACACACACACACACACACACGCATAGTTTAGGACTGCATTTGTGGTGACACATATTCACTGAGTGCAGCTGTAAATGTTCCAGAACCATATATGGTAATCTGTGATGGCCTGCGTCATTGCTGCAGTCAAGTTTGCATTTTGTACCTCATTGTAGTCCAGTGATGAGTCATTGCACAGTGCACAGATGGAAGCCATCTCCACCAAGCCTTCATACTGACTGCACTTCACCACTGAGCCATCCTTATAACTGGAGACAGAGAAGGAGAGAGGGACGGGTGAAGGAGAGATTAAGACAGACAAAGGAAAGGACATGGAAAAGGTCAGTGCATGTAGGTTGATACAAAAAGGAAGAAGAGATTAGTTAGAACGTCATAAGTGTTGGCTTTCACAATCTGTATGTATCCATAATCCATAAACTGTCGGGGGTTAAGGGTTAAAGGTTAAAGACACTCACACTTCCCCTTCAGGGGCGTAAGTAGATCCAGTCACTGTGAACTCACTCAGGCTGCAGTGCTCCCCTGACACACTGTCCACTACAAACATCTAAACACACACACAGACATAGTGACACAGTAAGTGATTAGTTCAGTAATGTTAGAAGATCACATTTGAGGTTAGCTTCACATTCCAACATGCCAATTCATCCTCTGAACATCAGGTTTTATATTAAAACCAATGCTATTTTGAGGGCAAGATCCTGCATACTTCTCATGCTCAGCATCACAATTTATTGATCATACTAATGCTTTGGTCTGGACCTTTATGTATTCATGCTGGCAGTGGTGGAAACCATTACTTGAACACTGGATTTTATATAAGAATTACATTATATATAGTATATATTTGTTAGAATATAAGCAAGCCTAACCATTTGTTAATGTAATTACCAAATTAGTTGTTCATTTGGAATAGCAAACTACTTTTTCAAGTCACTGAAACAATGGTGACTGCTTTTGAATGCCTCTATGTAATAAACAGCACAGCGTCATATCAGTAATATAAGAGCTAAATGAGGAAAGATTCAGATTCCCCATCATCTCACCCTGCAGACTGACATCTGGTTGGTGGTCAGTGTTCCTGTTTTGTCTGAGCAGATAACAGAAGTACAACCCAGTGTCTCCACTGATGGCAGGCTGCGGACAATGGCGTTCTTCCTTGCCATCCTCCTGGTGCCCAGTGCCAGACAGGTAGTGATGACTGCTGGGAGGCCTGGGAGGAAGGCAGACAGAAGAGGATGCTGAAGAGAAAGCTTTTTTTTTTTTTTTGTAAAGAGGTAGACCACTGAGATTCTCCACTAGAGAAGTTGACTTTTATGTCCCTTGCTCAAGGGCACATCTAGGTTTTTTTAAGAGTGAGTGGAGGAAGTCAGTAATTTGTTTCACTACACAAATTTAGCCAGCTTATTTATTTCTTTTTGAACAGATAAGATGTTTGACCTTCTGGTATGGCAGCCACAGCCAGTGCGACAGCAATCTTGAAATAGTAAACAGCTCCTCTCAGCCAGCTGCCTCCATGCACTGGGTCATTAAAATGTCCCACATTGATGGCCCACACTGCCACACAGATCACACTGATAACCTGCAGAGTTACAGCAAGACAACTGTTAGATGGAAACATATTATCAAGACATACTGATTCTATAGATTATAATTTTTTTTAAAATAAAATGTCAAAGACGATATCAAATTCAAGTTAAAGTTAAAACTACAAAACTACAGAAGGGCTTGCCTTGGACAGCTGTTCTCCAAACTGGTCTAGTTTCTGTTGTAGTGGCGTCCTTTCGGGGTCGGTGGAGGCCATCTCATCTCGGATTTTCCCAATCTCTGTCTGCACCCCTGTTGCCACGACGACCCCAATGGCTCGCCCTGCTGCAATGTTGGTACCCTGGGCAAATATAATGACAGGATTAATGTCATTGCTGTACTGCCAGAGAGTGAGCGTTAGAAAGGTGGTGAGTATAATTGTTGATGTGTTCTGTAATGCTCTGTCTATTTTTCTCACAAAAAGCTGCTGAAATCTATTAAATCAGTACACTGATTTCTTTCTCTCCTTTAAAACAAGGTTGTGATGTGTTTCCGTCACATCAGTGTTAGAGGTGACTCTCACTCTGACAGCACTCTGATAACCACACCAACAAAGACAACCTGCAGGTCTTGCAGCCTGTCAGAGTGATGGTGCTAAATAAAACATCAATGGCTCTTGTTCTTTGTCCACAAACCACCTGGTGACTCAGCAGCCTTTGAGGTTTGACAGAGATAATACAACATACATACTCACACAAATAATGGTCACTTTCCCTCTCAAATCTCTGCTTATAGCGTAGAATGCTCGAATATTCATATTCTTGTCATTTACAGCACCCATTGTTATTTTACAGTGTGCATTTCATACTTTCAATTTCAGATTATTAATATAATCTTTAATATCATCACAGCAGACGTGGGAATGATATTTATCATGGCACTATTCCAACATTTTAATACATAAAAACAGCAGCTATTATACAGGACACATTTTTAGCAATGTATGGCACCTTTTCCTAGTTAATTCCAGCAAGTCTGAATTTTTGCACATTGTTTTTTACCCACCCAATTGTATCCCTTTTGTTATTAAAAGGGTATTTTTCTTATTGTCAACTAATTTCATGAAAAAGCCTAGATCAACAATGTGACTTTCTTCCTCTGTCTGTGGCTCTTAGCCCCAAGTCCATTGGTTCCTCCTGCTGATGAAATTGCAAAAAAACACTCACAAAAGTATAATTTCATTTTTAAAAAGGCTAAATAATTTCATTGTAGTTTCCATCAGATACTACTCAAACAGGAAGAGATAATGCATCTATTGAGGATTATTTTCAGCAAATTAATACTGTTCTGTGTGGTGCCCTAATGAGTATAAACAGCAGCTGGATGGTGAGTGTAGGATTGACTCAAAATAAACTATAATGTGTGCTCATGTTAATGAAGGAACATTTCACCCAGTGAAGCAGTGTGGCTCATTGCTGTGAGACTTACAGAGAATAGCATGTTCTTCTTGTCCTGGTTGACAGCTCTGGGATCTGGAACAGGGTCTGTGTGTTTGAGTACTGACACAGACTCCCCTGTCAAAATGGACTGGTCCACCCTCAGAGTGGTGGAACGGATGGAGGTCAGCCTGATGTCAGCTGGGACTTTATCACCAACTGGGGAAGCAGGGACAGAGAAAAACGAAAAAAAAGAACTTTATTTCATTTTGTAGTATTGTATTAAGTTTAGATAAGGACAACTATGATGTTTGAATTTAATTCTATACATTTCCTGACTTAAACAATAAGCCAAGAATAGCCACAAACAAGTGTGCCTGTAAAATTCTAAAATCTACCATGACAAGCTCCACAGTTACACGTCATACTAAAACATTTGTACAACTCTCTGTCCCACCCCTGCACCATAAAAAACATAAGCAAGGTAGTAAAGCTTGAGAGACACTGATGAGACCCATTCTCTCTTTAACACTTTATTTATGATCACAACCACTTAAAAGGGCCCATCAGCCCTCTTCAGCCAAAATGGCAGGTTGTTAAACGCTGACATGGACATATAAGTAACTCCCTCCAGATTCTCCTTTAAGAACCCATTTGTCACATGAATTGCGTATTTAAATGTGTCTATTATGCATGTTTTTGTTGGAATGGTTCTGTGTATGTACAGGGATTTTGGTGTTTATTATCTCACCAAAAACACAGGGAGTCTAACTCTGCTCTTGTTTATCATAAATCAATCCAATATAATCTCAGGATTGTTAGATTGCTTGACCAAAAAATATAACTACATTGTCCAAAATAAGCCCCTTTCAGACATATATTAATCTGATGCCAATTTAAACGTCATTCTCATGTCTAAATAGGCACACATAAAAGTCATGATGGCAATCATACTAGGTCAGACCTGTAATATTTCTCTGACACTTTCAACATGCACAGAACAAGGAAAAGTATGTATAGAGAGAGAGAGAGCACGTTATTATATACTCATCTTTCATCTTTCATCATGTGTCCATGAAAACATGCTTGCTTTATTAAAACAAGGACAGCTTGCTGCAGATGAAAGGTTAGCATTCTTTCTTTTGGACAAGCACAGCTGTTCATGAACTGTTAACAAGTGTTTATACTGTATATGTCAGCGAGTCAGAGAGACCCAGAGAGCACAGAGAGGGAGGCTACCAGTGACTAGTGCTGGTGCTACTTACTGAAACATTTAGGAGTACCACTTGAATCAACATGCAACGCAACACATTCAGATTTTTTTCATTTTAACTGTATTACTGATATATACTTTGGTAATATGTAGTCAGTTTACAGAAACAAGAACGTGCTGTTTTGTTTTAAAGGAAAAACCCACAAAGTGAAGTGGTGCTTTAAGAGAAAAAAATCTAGTTAAATAGTGCAGCTTTTGAAATGCTGCTGGCAGAGGTGCTGCAATTCCACCAGTGCATCTGTCCCTGCATAGTTTATGCTTCATGCTGTGGTTGTGCTTTACGAGTGTTTACTGTTTAAAGTTTGCAGTCCAATTGACAAACTCTGTTTTCCCCGCAAATGTTAGGCCACACTGACAGGAACATGAGCAATTCCTGTTGGAGAGATCAACATTAGATGACCTGCTGATTCCTTGTCTGAGTCATCCTCATCAGAAATTTGGCACTGTAGTGTCACAGGAGGGTCTGAATGATGTTTTCTTTTTTTCAAAATGAATCAATAGGCAGGACGGGACGTAGGCAGATGACATCTACCTGTCCCCATCTCAACAATGAGAGAGCCCCACATTAAATCACCCTCTGTCTTACTAACACACACACACACACACACACACACCATACCACTTATCCTTTGCGGGTTGCTGGGTGGCTGGAGCCAATTTCAGCTGATATTGTCTGTCACACTTAAAGTTTTAAACTGTCTCTTAAGTCGGGAAACCTTAAAAGCACAACAACACACCTATTTATACTGCTGAAACTAGAATTACCAATTCGCATTTGTATGCCTCTGCCAGCCTCTGTCCAGCTGCAGTGAATTTTTGTGTGTGAATTCTTGAGTTATGGCCAAAAACATTTTTGTGAGGTCACAGTGGACTTGACCTCTGATCTCTGACCACTGAAATCTAAACAATTTATCTCTGAGACCAAATGAACATTTATACCAAATTTGATGAAAATCTCTTAAGACGTCACTGAGATGTTGTGTTCATAAGAATGGGACGGACGAACCTACTGTATATGTAACAGTAACAATAATTAAATGCAGCCTCCAGCTCTGTCCTGTGATTCTAGGTCTGATTAGTGTCGCAGAGTTCCCAAGCTCTGGAGGATTAATACTTTTACTACAGTCAGAAGGGCACTGGATCACGAACACTGACACACAAAGACACACACACCTAACCCTGTTTCCTTTCTCTGAGCAGCTTGAAATAGCAGCGGGTATCTGGAGGATTCAAGAGTTCTCTTACTGGGTCAAGGCAAATGTGTGTGTGTGTGTGTGTGTGTGTGTGTGTGTGTTTTGTTACTACAGCTGACAGTGTTTATATGGTCCAGTTGGACTGATTTTTATCTGCAAATAGAACTGATGATGAGAACATGATTTTATGTAAATACAAAACATTTTTTCATATGAATCATTTCAGCTATTGTCAAAAAGCCAGCAGGCCAGTAGGATAAGGTCCAACTGCCATCTTTGACAAGAGAAAAGTTCAGATACGTGTTGGGAAAAACACCTGAAAACAGGCTCAGAGGCACTGAGAGATGTTCAGAGTAATGCTGTTTGACAAGGTTAGATTTTCTATCTCCTCTAATGAGATGGGTCCACTAGAGACAAATCAGTGGCAAAAAAGCCAAAGCACTGAAATCAAATGCGAGCAGATGCTGGCAGTCACAAGCACTTTAAAACTTTGAATGGACTAGAACACTGAAACACGCTGGATGAAAAAGATGTATGCACAAGGACATTAACTTAAGTGTCATATCTCATTGAGATCATCCTACTCTTGTCTCCTGTTGTAGCTTTCATCAATCTATACTCCAAAGCCTTCTGAGATCAAGGCTTTGAGATGTACTCCAATCACATATTTTCCATCAGGGTCTTGTGTGCCTCTCACTGGGTTTCCAGAGAGGCAAGAAATGTGGTGGCAGGTATGCAGATTATAACGTTTGCCAGGAATGATTAAACAAAGTTGCCACAGTGTTATTTCAGCCATGTCTAAACAACCATGCAGTGGAAATGCACTCTGTACAAAAGTCTTTCCATGCTCCTGGCAGACACACCAGTAGACAGTGTATCAAGTATGGAGAAACGTGCTTGTATAAACTTGGGGCTTCCGTTTTCCATGTTTCATATTTACTTATTTCTTGCCTGAGGAATTAGCACTACTACTACTACTACTACTGAAGAAAATCTTAAAAACATATCACCAGAGACCAGTAATCTTGAAGTACAATTACACATGTTTGGATGCTGAGAGGAGACAATTTAGAACAGAGCTTTAAATTAGGCTAAAGTGATTGTGAAGCTTGATTACTGCAACAGAAAATACATGTGAAGTTGCACTGGTACATTTTTCTGTTACCAGAGATGACAATTATAGCCAAACTACACCTAATGGGACAAGACCAACACCTCCTGATTTTTTTGCCCAATACCATGGTTACTGTTTGGAATTCTGTATGCTGATATTTTCACATTCAAAATGCAAATGAAAACAGTTCAGAGGATAAGTATTTGACACTCAGGAGACGTTGAATGTTGTATCACAGACTAATCCACTGGTTTTGTCATCAACCACTACTTCCACTACATGTATGATGAGGATGATGATCGTTCCTGTAGTGCTACCTGTGCTTACCTGCGACTTCAACAATGTCTCCAGGAACAATATCTCGGGCTCTGACTCTTTGGACGCTCTTCTTGTCCTGCCGGTACACCTTGCCCATCTCTGGCTCGTACTCCTTAAGAGCCTCAATGGCATTTTCTGCATTACGCTCCTGGAGGATCAGATAACATAGGAAGATAGAGTATGTTAGATGGTTGCTTGTGATACAGCAGCATATGATAGGTGCATGTTGTTGAACAATTTCATCCAAAACAAAGCCACAGATACCACTGAAGTCCAGGGACTATCATGCCTGGTCAATGTACTGACATCATTTTATCTTCTTAAACATTTGTGTGAAATTTTCTTAAAATTAGCTCATGAATTCTTGAGTTAAGGCCATAAACATATTTTTAGTGAGGTCATAGTGACTTTGACTGTGACTTCTACAGACAACCTGAAAACACGATATTAGAGATAGACAAATATGTTTTTTTCAGGGCCGATACAGATACCGATTATTAGTAGTCAAGGAGGCCGATAACCAATATTTGGAGCCGATATTCATTTGCAGGGTTAAAATCAAGCAGTGCAGAAAACCCACCGATACACACTACATTTTGTTTTATTCTCACCATCTATGTCACTGTTGTCATAATCCCAACATCACACCACTGAACAGAGAAGATGACAAGCACACAGGCTTCACCCAGAAACAGAGGCACAGCCAACAGGCACTGAAAATCTGCAGTTGCCCTGATTAGGCCTTTGTTAAAACCAAAAATGGGTCAACAGGAAACCAGACCAAAAAAGAAACAAAGACAACACAAGATAAACCACAGTGTTGTCCCACATGTGGCCAGTCTCTCTGGAGGACTTGTGCTTAAACTCCTATGTATCCAGTGTTTTTCAGACATGTCATTGGTAACAACAATTCTGGTGATCTCAACTGGAATTTATTAATAAATTACATTTTGGATTCTGTTGACCAGAAGTAGAGTTTAGACCTATAGTGCCTTGGTTATGCATGCATCGACACAGCTTTTACAATATGGCAGACCAAAGCTAGCATTTAGAAGTGTGGCTAAGCTTCTCAAGAGTCAACAGTGATACAGTGAAATGTAAGTTCTGTACAAAAACAATTTTATGAGGGGATTTCGTCTAAAGTGGGAAGAGTTACTGCAGTGTGGTATCATGATACAGTGTGTTTAATATCCCTGGTCATATTGTCTCACAATCAGCTAATGCTAGCAAGTCCAACTGAAGTACAATTACGTCAGTGAACTTGTAAAGTCACTTTAATTTATATAATACATTCAAAAAAGACAGGAGTTGACCCAAAGTGCTTTACAATGGATTAGCAATACAAGTATACAGGAGGAGTAAAGAGTACGGGGATAAAATCAGAGTCACCAGCACCAACACCAGATTAAAATGCAGTAAAAAGACACTAAAATAAGATAAACATAAATTAAGAGTAGACATTGCATCAACAGAAAAAGCTTGTTTACCTTTAGTTTTAAATTGCGAGTGGGTGAGAGTATGAATTGAAAGATCAGTAACATATTGTGGAGCTAAACCATTAAGTTCCATATAAACAAATAGCAAGGTTTTAAAATCAACTCTGTATTTTACTGGTAGCAAATGTAAGTGCGCCTGAACAGGACTGATGTGTTGTCTTTTTTTTATTCCAGTTAAAAGTCTGGCAGCTGCATTTTGAATCATTTGTAGTCGAGAAAGGGTGGACTGCATCAACCCCATAACACAGGGAATTACAGTAATCCAACCAAGAGGTGATAAAAGCATGTATGACTGTTTCCAGGTCCTTCTGAGATAAAAATGGCTTTAATTTGGCTACGGTTTGGAGCTGAAAAAGCTGCCCTTCACAACACTATTAACTTGATTGTTAAAATTCAGAGAAGTGTCCAAGAGGACGCCAAGATTTTTAATGATATTGTGTGAGTCACTGGACAGGGCACTAAGCACATTACTCAGGCCAGTGACAGAGTTACGAGGGCCAAATAAAACTACTTCAGTTTTGTTATCATATTGTTGTTTTAAAAAAAAACTTGCCATTCAGTATTTGCTCTGTCTCAGTCAGATGAAATGAATCCAGGATCTCTGCCTTCATTTGTACAACGTTTGCTCATCAAAGGTTTGGACAGGTTTGCTTTGGTTTGTTTTTCCATGGTGCTTTTGTCTGAGAATAAAGGCAAGTATTTCTGTCTAGGTTATCTGACAGGATTAGGTACTTAAACGTAATGTAACTTAAGTACAGTCAAGGAGCAACATGTTAGCAGCTAGAAAGCAGGGCTCGATTTAAAAAATGAAATTTTTATTTGAATGATCCAAAATCAATTCTTAAAATTCTTCTATCATTAAACATCTGTGCTAAATGTTACGTGTATGCAGTGGTTATTTGTTGTAAGTCGTTCAGGTTAGGGCTTCAGGATGTGTAAAATCACTACTTTGTGGGAACTGAGTTCTTACAACATTCACAAAAAGGTTAATACAATATATAAAAACTAACACAGATGATAACTGATAAATGAGCTGCCTGAAGTGACAACAGTCAAGGAAACTGTAATGTGAAGAGTTAAAGTCAAACAGTCAAACCTGCTGCCGTTTCAGACAGGATTCAGACTGGTTAGCTGACTCTGGCTATGTCAAAGCAAATCTAGAGATAGCATCTACGAGAGGGAAAGACAAAAAAAAAATTCCACACAGATCTGAGCCCTGTTTTTCTGTATTTGTTGAAGAGATATTGGGTTCTATTTTCCTGAAATACAGTACGCAATGTGGAGGAGAGGCTGAATTCATTATGAGAAAGAGGAACAGAGAATCAGCAGGTGGAGTCGGGTGAGCTTCAGTAATGGCAAATCACATGAGCTCTTCTCATCCCCTTTAAAAGCAGTGATGGAGGGAGAGTCTGAGATCTCTGAGAGAGGAAAAGTTAATCTCCATTAACAAGCTGAATTTCCGAAAAAATGCCCCAGAAATTCATTGAAATCTCCCCACTGTCAGTGGTAGTGGCTGATGTCTGTTGGTGGGGGAGCTACTGAAATACCTGCAGGGCTGCTTATAATTGTGCAAACAATTAACTTCAATCAAATCAAACTCTGCAGTTCTTCTCCTCTACTTATTTGAAAAGAATAATTTATGTCTTTTTACTACAATAAACATAAACAAGTTATGATATTTGCAAAATATGAGTCCTTATTTATCTTATGGAAAAAAACAGAAATGACACAGCCCTTATAGCTTTCAACAAAGAAATGCAAAATAGAGTTTGGAGATTTTTTAGTTATTATTTAGAAAAACACACAAGGTCAGTTAACATTAAATCCCACAATCTCATCAAAAGATATAATGAATGAGAATAATTAATGAAGTTATCCAAGCTGTGCCAGCAGTGGGTAAAGTAAGCAGGTTTTTGGAGAGGTGGTACTGAGTAGAGGAGTATTGCATCGGTACTAAGTACATGCCAAATATTTTTTTCCCGAAGATGGTTTCTGTCAATTTAGGTAGGTCTAATAATCAAGTGTTCATTTATCTGTCAAGTTTGGTTTTATTAGTTATTTGATGCTATAAAAAAGTGGGTGTGGCGTCATGACATACAGATTAGGACCTTGATACTGTGGCTCTACCAGCCGATAACTACTGCACAGACTCTGGCTCCAAATGACGTCACCAGTACAAAGATGGCAGTGCTCGTATCTAGGATGTTCTGGCTTCATTTTTATTCAGTGGGAGGAAGTGAAGATGCGTAATCCACCTTTATGTACAGTCATTTTTGATGCACATATCAATCTGCAGTACACTGAATAAAAAAACGGAAAAGAGGCCACACGCGACACAACTGAGAGGTATTTTGGAGAGGTAGGGGTGTGTGTGTGTGTGTGTGTGTGTGTGTGTGTGTCAAATAAAGCCAGGAAGCCACCTCTCTCCTCCCACATCCACGCAGACACATTGGATTTGGTGCCAGGATATTACTAAACAGGCACAGATGCAAAAGAAATTGCAGGAGAATTGCATAAGAACTCTGTCTGCCTTAGCGCTGACACTGAGCCTGCAGGAAATTAGATCCCATTATCTCTGGCTACGAGATGTGAAGCAGTGGAAATCGACTCAGCAGTGTGTGGATTCTACTTTATTTAGTCTGTCCGAGCTGGGGAGTGAACACCAGCTAACAGCTGTCTGCAGATATCTGGCTATCTTCTCTGTCTTCTCAACAGTGCAGATGAACAACTGAACAGACTTTCAGTTTCTGTACTGTTTGTGGATGTCTCTACTTAAGTGAAGCATAGGCTAATAATGACACCCTTGTAAGTGGTGCAGGTTTTTTATGTACATACTGTATAAGCAAAAAATATGAAGATATTTATTTCCAAGGAAATTTTAAGGAAAATAAATCTTTTTCATAACTGGGGAATGTTTGGCTTTTCTGTGTGAAGTCTCCATGTTCTCCCCATACCTATATGGGTTCCCTTTGGATGCTCCACCTCCCTCACAGTGGGTGGCATGTTTCTTTCGTGACACTGCCATCTTACTGATTTATTCTACATGTGTGTGTACAGTAACGCTAACCCCAACCCTAATCAATTACTACCCTAACTAGGTGGTGCTTTTGCAAAAAACTGGGGTCCTAGGAATGCGGCCCTTGGTCAGCGGTCCTGAAACTGTCGCCTCCTCTACTACAGGAACACAATATTGCTCACGGTACAAAGACATGCAGATAAATTGGTGACTGTAAATTGCCTATAGGTGTGAATGTGAGTGTGAATGGTTGTTTGTCTCTATATTTCAGCCTTGTGATAAACTGGTGATCTGTCCAGGGTGTACCCGCCTCTCACCCCCGCGACCCTTAAGGGATGAGTGGTACAGATAATGGTAGGTTGGCAATGTGTTTACAATTTTGCCTATAATGTGGACTTTACACATTTTCAGTTCAATGAAACAACAGCATTGCTTCATGTTGAATGTGGAAGAAATTAAAGTAAATTCAAGAAACTTCAATTCTGAGAAGCACTTCACACAACATTGGTATTTATCTGATGTAACTAAATCATCAAGAATTTAATTTAATTTAATCAAATCAAAATTAATTGAGACAGGTCTGGACTCTGAATCGAAACTGAATTAGCATATCCAGCCTGATATCCTGATATCCAGCCCCGCAACAAAGATATGAGAAGTTCTCAGAAACTGACGACTGACTCTTCAGTCGTCAACATATTATATTGTTGTCCATCCACAAAACTTGGATACAAACACACATCTTACCTGCCACACTCCCACAATAGCATTGGCAATGAGGATGAGGAGGATGACGAAGGGTTCAACAAAAGCCGTGATCGTTCCCTCCCCTTCCTCGAACCAAGCCAGGGTCTACAGAAACAGAAGACAAGACAGAGAGAAATCTGATGAGTTGTGTGATACTGTGTTACTTGTATTATGTATATGTACAGGGGCATCAATCTGATATGTTAGTTTGTATAGATACATAAGAGATTAGAGGCAAATTTGTGATTCTGGGTTATATAAATAAAATTCACTTGCCTTGACAATTCATACACTGTGTTGTAGAAATTACAGTGATTACTAAAGTGTATGTGTTTGCTTGTGGTTGTGAGTTGTGTTCTCTTACAAAGGAGATGCATGCAGCCAGCAGCAAGATTCGAACCAACAGATCCTCAAACTGTTCCAGGACCAGCTCCCAAAGGGATTTCCCTGCACAGTCAAGGACACCAAGAAACCCAATGAGCGGCAAAAAGACCAAAAGAAAGACTGTGAAATACAGATAGCAGTGTTTCCCATTCATTGCAGCACAGTGTGAGAGTCTTTTAGACTCCAAACATCTGAAAGTCAGACCGAAATATCTGCGTTTGGTTGTTCGGTGGTGAGGATACAGGCAAGCTAGGTCTCTGCAAGTTTGCTAATTATTACTAAAAACTGTGTGAGAAAGCAGCACCTCACTAACTATTTGCCGAACCCTTTGTTGGGAGTGTTCGATATTCTTTCACATTTTTCTTTATCAATGGATGTTAGTGGGGGAGCTGCTGGAATATCTGCAGGGCTGGTTATAATTGTGCAAACAATTAACTTAGAAATCAAATTAAACTCGGTTCTTCTCCTCCTCTACTTATTTGTTTGTCTACTTATTTATTTAAACATGGATCAGACAAAGACAGAGAATTGTTTTGTCAGTGTTAAGTTTATTATGTGAGATATACTAACATAAGGGAAAACCGGTATAGTAAAGAAGAAGTAACCTTTTAGATGGAGTGCTTTGTAGAGGTCCTCTTGTTCTGGTGCTTAAAGAGGAAGCACACCTCAACTGTGGCCCTTTTATTGAAAAAATGAGTAGGTGGGTCTTCGTTTTGATTGGATGATAGCTGGGTGAAATCATCAGCTAATTAATGTAAATGCTGAGTGTTAAGCAAGTGATTTGTTTATTTTGATTGCACTGTATATATGTTTGTAAACTGAAGAATAAGTTATAGCCTTGTTGGACTGAGTAAGTGCCAGAAAACAGTGTTTATTTTTGTTGCATGTCTCTGAGCCCTGACCTGATAGGCTGGTTTGAATTGAAAAGGCGGACCCTTATGTTATATATTTGGGTGAGATTGTTCCTTTTTTTTTGTGAAGAGCAGCACTAGAGTGCAGAGTGGTTTTCCCCATTTGGCCTTTGTTTAATGCATTATCATGGAGGACATCAAGAGACCAGCCATACTCCACCACCCTAACTGAATGTAACTTACCCCCCAAAAACAACCTACAGGAAACCCTGCATAGATAGATAGACAGATAGACAGATAGATCGATAGATCGATAGATCGATAGATCGATAGATAGATGGCTTACCTTCTTCAGCTGGCAATTCTGTGAGTTTAGAAAGGGTTAAATGTAGACAGAAAGGAGGGAAGAAAAAAAACATAATCATCACCACTGATACTTTGTATCATGAATTACAATACAGATATATCTACGTATCATGTAGATATTTTCTATATTTATTTAAATTTTGCTACTTGTCTTTAATGACGGTAGTAGTAATAAATGTTGAAGCTGATGGTCAACATCACAGTCTGAGATTTAATAACCAAAAGAGGGATGGCATCCATCACTGTTGTTAATGTGCAATAGAAACACAAAGAAACAAAAAAGAAAATCTACCATTGGGTCCCCATCTCTCCCTGTTCTTCTTCAGCTGCTCGCAGCTCAAGCCTGTAGACTCGTTCACGCAGAAGAATCCCAAAACCTCCTCCACCGTCTTAGTATGAGCATTATCCATCACTACAGAGGGAGGAGGAGAGAGACAACAAGCCAATAATCAGCAACATATACAATTCTTCAATACATCAAACCCTTATTCTACTTACTTAGAGGCTGTTACAGCACTGAGAGAAAAATTCAAATGGCCGCAGTTTAGTAACCATCTTCTTTAAAACTGTATTCAGCATTTTTTAGCATTTTTCTATTTTCATGACAGTAAACAATATTTCTGAAAATACAGTGTCATTAAATAATTAGTCCAATTTATCATATCAGAAATGGAGCACAGTAACTGGAACTAATCTGATTTTCATCAACATTTGAGAGGTAACCTGCTTCCAGAATGAGCTTTCAGGCAGTTGCAATGAGAATTTCACTGTAACAGCATTACTTGGCTGGGGAATCAAATGAACTGTATAGCCAAGCAACCGCACAAACTGGAACCCACAGAGACGAATAGGCCCAAGAGACATGACTTACTATACATAGGGTGGGAGCTGGCTCTGAAAAAATATGTCCCTGTGTTGCATCATACTGAACACAATTTATGTTTTTAGGCTGGGCTTTTCTCCTTGGCCTTGAAACTCCAATTAAAAAAATCTGACAATTAACATAACACTCTCTGTCCTATTACCAAATGAGAGGTACCTGTTCGAGCAAGACTCCTTTTATAAACAAGCACGTGCGTACATCTAATGCACAAAGTAGCCTGTTTTACATTTACACATCCCGATGACCCTGCCATCGCCATGGCCATCCTTAAGCGAGCAGCCTAGGATAACTGTAAAACTTTTAACATTATTGAGGTGCTTAATGTCCCAGCTTGCATGTGTCCCAAGACTCTCTTCTCAATATTTCGTAAAGGCCCCAAGTCAGGTTACCTATATGAAGAAGGCCTGTGTTAAAGATAATCAACTCAGGATGAGCGACCTAAAATGACTGATGCCAATCACTGCACCAGCACAATATTAACCAGACGCCCCATTCAATGCAGGAGCCTAACATACAAATAAACTGTTTTCCAGTAATGACGCTGCACATTAGCTCTACGTTACACATTAAATATGTAGCGTTCAACAGTCCTCTCTGCTATTACGTGTAGCCTCGCCTAAATCCTGGGTTATATGGATGACATAACGGCAAACACTGAGACATGTTGCTCATGACCGATGGGGTGTGCTAGCAATTTAATATGGCTGTATAATTAACTATTATACGCTGATACTATAGGCCATATGTACAACGACAGGTGAAAAATCATAACAGGCTAAAGCCCTCGAGCTATGAGATAGCAGTTAGCTAGCGAGCTACACGGGTGTCTCTATAGGTGACTAGCTAGCTACAAAGCTAACGTTCTGTTCTAACGTTAATCCTCCGGAGATGAACAGGTTGCTTACCAGAACGGTCGGTTTGCCCGTGTCGTCTGTCCGCTATATCTACAGTTTTAGTAAGTCAGAATATATCACAGCACCATACGTTTTGGATGGAATTAACCACAGCAACGACGAGACAAGATAAAAAAAATAGTTTGAAAAATAGCTTTTCCAAAAGGCTATCTAGTTATACTGTGACAGCCGCTCGTGAATGAAAAATCATCAGGACAATATTTCCATTGAAACGGTGTGATTTCCAAGAGGGTAAAAATCTTGTCTGTTAAAAAAATAAGGCTTATTTAAGGCAGATGTTTCTCTAATTATGGTTCTAGAGTAGTTTATCCAGACAACATGGTGTTATTACTCTATATCCCGGCTGCAGGAGCGTCTGTGGATGAGTATTATTAAGGATACGAGATACCGCAACCACTTATATCAAGTTAGACAATCAAAAACTACAACTTCCGGTCATACCTTGCAAAATAAAGCCTTCTCCTTAAGAAATGCTACATACCATAATATGTACATGTATATTTCATGACAATAACTGTTTCCGGATATTCTGGAAAATTCCTTAAGTACTGCACAACCAACAGGTATCTGTACACTGTATTTCTTCCAACAACAACACGTTTGAGGCTCTTATTTTAAATAAAAGTCTTCTTACTTCTGGTGTTGTCGCGGAATTCTGCCTACCTTGACGCTGGTGTCCTGTAATGAACGTGATTAACAGTATTTGCCAAGGCAAAAACCGAGCTAAGGATGATCCAATTGGAGGCCCCGGGAGTCAGACTGACACAACACATTGACGAATCATCGCGTAGAATCCTCTCAAGTCCCGCCCACTGGAAGCTTTACTACAAATGTGCCCAATCAGCAGGAGGTGCGTCTACTGTCGCTCAACTTGGTCGATGAGCGAGCCAATCAGTGTTGAGCTGTGTTTCACAAAACTGCAGACCAATCGAATCACGCTGGAGGAGGAAAAATACTAATAATATAATAATATATTAATACAAATAATACGTATAAAGTATATTGGTCGCTTTACTACGGGCAGAACACAATCAGAATTATTCATAATAACGTTTATGAATGTAGTGTAAACATAGACCTACATATTAATATACATATTATTGTTACTGGGAATATACTCCAATAACCATATTCAAGTCTTCATTGCCAACTTTAACTACTAACATAGGCTAACCCAGACCTTCCAGGAGTGCTATGAATGCTGGACTCGCTCCAGTGTTTCGTTGTAACAGTAGTAACCATTTTCATTCACTCCCTCGTGTGGATTGTGGAGTTAGGCGTAAAGCGGAGAGAGTGTGTAAGTTAGGTCAGTTATAAAAAGACTGAGGCAAATGTATGTCAGTGTGCAGACCACACTCTAGATGCAAGGGAGCAAAATATGTGAATGTGTGACTTTCTAATTGATGTGTCCTTCACCATTTAATTTCTAGCACTTAGCCTCAACCCCACCCACCATCAAACATTACAAGACAGACAGTGTTTTGGTAGATTCTTTAAAAAAAGTTTTAAATGTTAATAAAACTTAGTGTGAGGAAGGCAATACACTACAACTTCAAGAAAAGAAATAACACATCTGGATGTTCTGCCATTCTTCGGTCTCTTATTCGGCGTCTGTGTTCATTTCTTTTTCATAGGATGACTTCCTCACAAAGGATATTCACTCCACAGGCTGAAAGACAAGGAACACAATCAGGACAGAATATTAGTCAAAAATTTTCAGCAGTACATGAACTTTGCATGAATTAAATGCAGACTTATGATTAAAATCACAATTACACACACACACACACACACACACACACACAAACATATATAGAACATTCCCATATCATTTAAAAAAAAATCAGTTTCTACAAAATAGCCTGTAAGGCGCCTGCGTGGACAGCTTGACTGAGAAACACAGCTGAAACATTTTTTGTGCAAACACTGATTTTAGGCTGCAAACATTAACAAACACAACTAAAATCTCCACAGAGACAAACCCAACTTTAGTAATGCACTGATTATAAATAATGTAACTGAAGTCAGTTTCCCTCAATTGCGTGAGTGTGTTACCTCAGCTTGTACTCAGGATCGATGTGTGTTTTCAGCAGCAGCTCTCTGATCTCCTCAGGTGGGTTCAGACCATGAAGGTGTGCTCTCTCCCATCTCTGCAGCCTGCTGATACCTGGAAAGAGACAGACCATATGATAAATGATTTTTGTGTGAGTAAAAAATGTTTTACACCAATTATACCTTCACCAAAAACAGCTACGATACTACGTTGTGCAAGAAGTCAGTGGAGGACAAACTCTCTAAAACTGACTATAGGAAAACAGATATAATAATATAATGAAAATAATAATATTTTAAAAATTCAAATATAAATAACACATATTACAGCCAATAACATTTTACAGCCTGGAGTTTAGTTCATCTTAATTGCTTCATTTCTGTCATCAATGGCAAACACACCCAGCTCTTACTTTCGCCTCATTAAAGCTGCATTTATAGATGTCGTTTGGCCACTTGGGGGCAGCAGAACAAGCTGCATACACAACATCTGCCATATCATCACTGTATGAAGTTGACATGGTGAACATATCAACATGTTCACCTGTACTGCATCCATTGTGATGTGTCAACACTGTAATAAGGTTTGTTAAACAAAGAGACGTTTTGTGTTGCTTACAAAGTCATTATTTCCTACCTGTAGTGAAGGGTTAATAACAAAACTCTATTCACATTGTTCTAACCAGGATTTTAAATGAACAAGGGTTTTTGACCCTTCTACCTGCATGAAATTAAATGAGTTACAGAAGACCCTTATGATCAAACTGACTAATTAATTAAAATGACAACCCTCCTCCCCCTAAAAATGATGGACTTTATTTAGAGCAGACATGGAAATATAAATTGGGTGCATGTAGTGCACAAACTACCAAAGACATAACGTCCACATCATGCCCTCCATCGGGTGAAAGTTTTCTTGCTGATGCTCCATCATCAGTTGACACATGCAATTCATATTATCTTGAACTACACAGATTCTCACCCTGTGCACATCCCCGAAGCAGTGAACAACATTTCAGCTGACGTCACTTTATCTCTCTCTTTCTTTTTTATTAAATAGCAAAGTCTGATATTCTACAGTATAAATGTGTTTGTGTTTTACCTGTGCAGGGCCCAAATCTCCAGTCCAGATCAAACTGTCTGAGCTTCTGCAGCTCCTCCTGTCTGACTGTGTCAGTCTCAGCCTCTGGTACATCAAAGGATTCACAGAGAATTCAAGTCACTACAACTTAATAACAAAGTATTACATAAATCCAGCTTTAATTACAATCAGCTGACTGATTTCACTGACTTTCAAATGTTGTTATGAGCCATTCACACCTGTATCACTGAGCGGAGATCAGATACATGTAGCGCAGAAACACTGTGCTGGTCCTCACCTTTCTGTGGTGGTGGAGGAGTAGATCTCTTCTCTCGTTTCCCACCCCTCCTTGCTTTCTTTACCACCTTGAATGAATCAGTTATCAGTCGGTGCTTGGTCGTCATGCTGACTTATCTAGAACATTAACACACACGTATACACTTGTATTATTGATTATAAAGATATAAAACATTATTTAGACTTTCACACTAAAATTCTCCACTGAAACCAACAGGACTTCAACTACATTATAACCTTAACATCAACTCAGCAATGATATTTCTACATTCAATTAATAATGATCATTTTATTCCAACATGATTTTAAATTAGAAAATCTATATGCATGTTATGTTTGCAATTTCTGAACCTGCTTTCTCTATTAATTCTGTAATAAAATAGTTGTCGGTGTTCAGATATGTTTGATGTACAAAAATAAGGAGGGTTGAGATGACAAAGTAATTATTTCGTGTTATTTTCTTCCAAATTGTAAACTGCAGCCGATCTGCAGCTCCACTGACTCCCTCTGCTAACATCTTGACTCAACCACATACATAATAAACTACATTAACAGGGTGAACCCATTACATCTTAATGTGTGGAGATCACCACTGATCTCTCTTCCAACTAAATCACTCATATTTTTTTGAATTATACAAATTCAATTTCACATTAAGAGGCACAGTAGAAGCTACTTTCTTATGCAATAATTACATTTGGTCCATGCAGTATGTGGCTGTTATGTACTTCAAACATTCACATCAGCCTGATCCACAGTTTAACATGTCTGGGCAAAGGCCATATTACGTATGGCTTTAACTTTCAAAATAAAACAACTACTGATTGGTTGGTTGACTGAAGCAGGAAATACATTGCTCAATAAAATAATATTCATCTTACACATCTGGAGATTTACGCTTACAAATCTTGACGAGGAAATTAATCTGTAATTGCAAAGAGAATTTAAACTTCTGTTGCATGAACCTTTTTATCGCCACTCCTCTCTTCTTCCACATAAACGTGCTGTAATTTAGTTGGGCGGATGTGTAGAGTGAGGCCGTTAATGCATTAACCAAATATTGCAAGTTAACAAACATCTGTCAATATCGTTACTCTGTTAAACTTCAGACGACTTTACAGACAGAGGAGCTACCGTTTTGACCACAGTGTCAAAACTGCAGGGAACAATCAGCTCGATACAACACACAGACGTGTTTCAGCAGGCGCATCTTAACGTTTGGCAACCTTACTTAACATGTACGACTTCTTATTTCCTTTCTAAGTCTATTGAACTTACCAAGTTATTCAAACTACAGAAGCTCTGTCAGTATTTATCGCCCTATTCGGAAGATTTTCTCTTCATTCAGTCATGGATGCAACCTGAGAATAAACCAGACGACCAAAAACAATGACGACGACGCCTCGTCTTCTTCTGGTGAACTCGAGACTAATTTTCCTCTTTGCCGCCGCCTGCCGTTCACTCTGCATATTACAGGTCAGCAGCAGCAGTAGTTACTTTACAGTAATACAGTAACACAATCGATATTTTACATTTTTGTCATGAAAAGTCGTATTGGTAGCATTTTATCTCTCCTTTAAGTTAACATTTGACGCTGTTTTGTCACTTGTATATTGTTGTTTATTTGCTGTTATTTATTTTTCGTCCATCTCACACATTTTATAATTTATGCCTCAACACCGCCCTCGTGTGGACGGCCTGTTTTCACTGATGTTCTTGTCTTGCCTGGGCTCCTGCTCCTTTACCGATTCAATTATCAGATCATCTGTCACCTTATTCCTTGTTCTATTGTTTTCTGTTTGTGTTCATGTCTACAGGGTTTTAATCAACCATGTTTATCACGATTATTTTTAGACATTTTTTTCCAATGAAAATTTACATATTCATTGCAGGCAATGGTATGTAGTAATTAATGGTGATACTTAATAGATATGATATGGTGCTTTGTGTGGAGACACAATCTTTTTTGACTTGTGTCTGATTAAGCAACTGAAGACAGACTGCAAGTCAATCAGTAACAGAATAGCTCATTGATTTATTGATGATATTGATTTTCTAAATCATTTCTTTTGAGTCTGAGGATGTTTACCCTTTACAAATATTGTTCAAAAACCTCCTTACATGTACAAGCAGAGTGAATAATAGTTTTATTTCTATGGCACTTTTCTAAACACAAATAAAAATGTGTGGTTACAGAGAAGCCTAAACAAAAAGATATCAAAAAGTGAAACAAACATAATTTCATGACAACACATACTGATTGTAAGGAGGGCAATAAAAGAACTAAACAAGATCTCTGAACTCTTTGTTGGTGTCAATCTGAGTGACTGTGATTGTATCCAGGTTGATGACAGACTTGAGCAGTGAGCGGAAAGGCTAGATGTCAGATTCACATACCTGTTACTAGTGTGTCAATTTGTTGCTAAGATCAGGATGTTTTGAATGAGAAAGTGCTTCACAGGAAGGATGTGTCAGGCACATGGGCGGGAGGGATGAACTACAGGGACTAAACCCTAATGCAGAGCTTTTGCATTAAGCAATGATGTAGTGATAGTGAAGACAGTCCAGGCTTGAAGGTTGTAGAAAATGGCAACAGTGAATGCTTATACTGCACAGAGATAATCAGTGGTTTTGCATGTTTTTGCCCACCGTCCATTAAAGGAACATTACGTAACAATTTTACCTTAAACTAACAGCTTCAACATCATTCTGGTGGTACACTGATTTTTAATAGGGAGAATAAGGACTATACATCATTCAGCTGTGTTTCAGTTCAAGCGCTTGATAACCTTTGTTTTCTGTACATGAAAACCACTTAACTCTGACTCTGAGCCCAACAGAATGAATTACCACTTGTGGCTGTGGAGGCTGCTGTTGCTCAGCAAAGCTACATTTTGTTGCTTCAAGTAAATGTGTGCCAACAAAACAATCCAAATGTAAGTGCTGTGATTCAGTTAATGCTTTACTTCAATAATTTGCATGTACATTTGGCTTCTTAAACAAAAGGATTTTTGTAGAAATAAATTTATTTGTAAAATTTACTTATTTACTTACTAACAGCTTAAATCTATCTAAGTAACATATTTAAGTTCTTATTCTTTCTCAAATAATATGACAAAAATCTGAATTTGAATTTCTGATACCCGCCCGCACAAACATGCAAAACCGCTGGTATGATCATTCAAAATCAAAGCCTCACTAATATTGTGTTCCTACAGTATCTAACTAGTGATATTTACTAATGTGTCTATTTCTGTCTCCAGTCTGTGTAAATGTCTGTCCACAGTGGGGGCAGGAATATGGCCTCTCCCCTGTGTGTATCCTCATGTGAACGTTCAGTTTATCCTTGCTAATAAAGCGCTTATTGCAGCAGGTGCATGTGTATGGTTTGTCCCCCGTGTGATACCGCTGGTGCATCTTCAGCTCCGTCATACGGCCATAAGTCCTGCCACACTCGGGACACTTGTAACTGGGTCGCACCTCCATGTGCTGCCTGCTGTGCAGCCGCAGCCCACTGGACGACCTGAAGCTCTTGCTGCACTGCGAACACTGGAAGGGTTTCTCTCCCGTGTGGATGTGGATGTGCAACTTGAGGCTGGCAGCAGAGGGGAAGCCGTTGCCGCAGATGGAGCAGAGGTGCGGTCTCTCCCCTGTGTGTATGCTCAGGTGCTTCTCCAGCTTGTTCTTGTTCAGGAAAGTCCTGCCGCAGACGGGGCAGTTCAACGGTTGCTCCCCCTCGTGTGAGCTCATGTGGTCTGTCAGCTCCATCAACGTGGAGAAAGCGCAGTCACACCGAGTGCACGAGTAAGGCCTCTCCTTTTTGAATTTCCTATGTTTAAGACAATGCTGCTCCAGATCTTCTTTTTCCTCAAAGGTCTCAATACAGCAGGAGCACTGGTATGGTCTTTCTTCAGTATGAGTCCGCAGGTGATATTTCAAAGCTGTTAACTGTAGAAAGACGCTGTCACAGTGAGGACATCTAGATTCCCGCCTGTCGTGGACCATTATGTGCCTCTTGTAGTGAGACAGCTTAATGAAACGTTTGCGGCACAATGAACAATAATACTGATCGTTTTGGTGGCCTTGCTCATGCTTTTTCAGCGCGTACTCGACCTTAAACTTCTTCCCACAGGTGTTACAGGTGTAAGACTTTTCATGAACTCCCATGTGCGTCTCCAGCTCCTCTGGACTGCTGAAGGTTTCGTTACATTTTGGACAAGTCCCATTGTTTTCTTTCACATGAATCTCCAGGTGTTTGTTGAGGTCTTCCGGGAAGGCAAAGTTCTTCTGACAATCGGGGCACGTGTAACACTCACCATTCGTCGCTTTGCGATGGGTCACTATGTGCCTTTTCAAATGATACATTCGACCAAACACTTTCCCGCAATCGCCGCAGATGAGGCTTCGAGGACTGGACTGGACCTTCTTGTGTAATTTGAGATGACTCACAAGCGCAGCCTTCTCCTTGAACTGTTTATCGCACGAAAGACACGTCAGGCCTTCGACTGCATGAGTCTTCTTGTGAGCTTTCAGTTCCAGCCAGCTGCTCAAGTTTTTCCCACATTTAGAGCAGATGTACTGGCCCAAGCCATGCTGGTTCCTCACGTGTCGGGTCATGTGGTAGGACTGGCTGAAGGTCAAAGCGCAGACTGGACACGTGAACGGTTTCTCCTTTGTGTGCGTCCTCATGTGTCTGGCAAGTTTGTTTGGCCCTCTGAAGCGTCTGCCGACACAGATGGGACAAAAATGGCCTTTTGTTTTAGTCTTAGAGGCGACTTTTTCTTTCTTGCGGCCTCCATCTTGAGATTTAGCTTCATTAGAGTCCTTGACTTCTGTCTTAATATTAACTTCAGATCCTTTACCCTGAGAATCACCATTACCAGAGTCTTTATCATTCTCGGGAACATTGTCATGACAGTCAACACTCTCATTATTTTTATCCTTACTTGATTCAACTATCTCTTGGTTTTTCATGTCATCATTTTGCTGGAAGCTCTGTCCCTCTGTCTGGGTGGACTGGTTTTTGCCATGTGACATGACATGACTAAAAAACGCATCGTTGTTGGTGAATTTTTCATGACACTCTGGGCATGACAGGATTTGTGACGAGTGCGTCCTCTTGTGACTCTGCAGCTCCGCCAAGCTCCCTAAACTCTTCCCACACGTGGAGCAGACGTGTTGGCCCGCGCCGTGCTGGTTCCTCATGTGTCGGGTCATGTGGTACGACTGGCTGAAAGTTGTAGCACACACAGGGCAGCTGAACGGTTTTTCCTTTGTGTGTGTCCTCATGTGTCTGGCGAGCTTGTGTGCGTCTCTGAAGCGCCTCTCGGTACAGATGGGACAGTGGGGACCTTTAAGCTTTGATGGAGAAATGACAAAGTCCTCATCATCGTCGTCATTGCTACCATCACTATCATCGTTGCTAGCCCCGTCGCAGCCTTCCTCCTCCATCCTCTGTGGTGATGATGATGATGAGGCTTTGTTACCATCATCACATTTATTTTTATCACAAGCCAGATTAGTCTCACCAGCACTCTTAGACTTGTCTTCATCATTATCACTATAATATAGCTTATCATTACTGTAATAGTAGTTATCTTTATATCTGGATGACTTTATTGGGGTCTTAGTCAAGCGTGGTTTTGCTTTTGTCCTTTTCTCCCCGCGCCGAGGTCGTCCTCTTTTGGCCTTTCTTTGAACAGGAGGATCTAAATCATCTCCAATGTCCACACTGACCTCATGAAAACCAAACAGCTCAGATTCATTTAAAGCAGATTCCACTTCTTTACCGATAACTAACGCTGCAGCCAAGGTCAGAGTTTCCCTCTCCAACAACAGCCTCTCTTTGAGCTGTGGACAGTTTGTTTTCTCAATCAGCTGATCCAAAATAAGTTTGTCTTGTAAGTCTCCACAGTTGCAAGGCCTCAGCAGTTCTTCTAACGTAGTCACAAACTGATCTACGGTCTCTCCGGGCATCTGAGCCCTCTGATAGAATTTAAGGCGGTGCATCTGAGAGGTAAGATCAGAGTTGAAGAACCCCGTCAGTGCTGAGACGGCCGCTGCGTACGTGGTTTCTCCCTGGATCAGTGTCGTGAAGATGCGCTGCCCCTCTGGGCCAAGGCAGTTCTGTAAAAGCACACACTTACTGGAGTCGACCAGCTCGTTCTCACCAAGCGCTTCGAGGTAGTGTTCAAAAGCTTTAAGCCACTTATGCCAAAACATGGCCGGCTCACCGGGGACAGGTAAGAAAGGCGGAGGTGGGGACAGGATTATCAGTAGTGGCTCAGGAAGCGGCTCCGAGGAGATGTCCTGTTTCGTCACCTCCTCGTCTACTTCTACAGTCACTTCACCCATTGTTAGTTTTTAGTTTTTTATTTCCTCTTTAACTCAAGTAAGAGTCACTGAGTTAAAACATCACCCTCTTTGGTCTGTGCTCAAGCTCCTGATGTTTCATCCCGCTCAGGTAAGTCTAGGAAGGCTGCAAAAGAAACAAACAGAAATTAGTTTCTGGTGCTTTTCCTTTGTGTGTAATTTCTTTCTCCCTGTCTGGTAAGCTCCCATTTCACTGCAAAATTGCATGTGAAATCCAAAATGCACAGACTTAATAATAACAGGTGACGTTCGTTGAGCAGACACATCAGTCAAGTCCGAAACAGGAAGAAGTCATCTTGCTCTTGAGTTCACCGTCAGCAGAGCTGGAGAGCCTTAGGTCTTCTGAGCAGTAGAAACTAATTACAAACATGCATGAAAAGAAACATGCATGCTATTCTAATAATGTTCAACTTGCTTGCTTTTGTTGCAGAAATATTTCCTAAAGCCTAAGGAAACATTGTTGAATTGATTGCTTTGTTCAACCAGAAGTAAAAAAATCACGTAAAAAAAAAAAAATCAGCTCTCTATCACGTGAGACTGAGCAGCAAATCTCTCAACCGAGAGGCTCAAACCTGGGACTGTTTTTATTGCAATTATCAGCTGCAGATGAACTGAGTGACTCAGCTGATAAAAATGCAACCAGTGGAAGTCAGAGAACTGTTTTTGGTGGTGCTGTTTTAAGGGAAATACAAGTATTACTTTGATTTAGGTTTTGTTCTGTTTACTTTGTATGAAATTACTTGATAACTTGATAATATTACATTACTATTTGAAAGCATCTTCACTTTACAGCATTTTTTCCTCACTATACGGCATATCTGACAGACACCACCACGTTAGTAAGATTTTGTTATCAAAACACCTCCATCTGCAAAAACATTTTAAAGGATCAAAAACATGTTCAAAGTTTGCTTTTAACATTTTTTCATTTGTAATGAAAATAGACAACTACTATTATTTGTCAGCTGGTCTGTGTGAAACAAAGTCAGACAGAAGGACATAACAGGTATTTGGAGAAATGAAACAGTTGAGTCTGGAGTGACTGGGGCCCCTGTCAGGTGGGGGGTTTAGGGGGCCTTCAGGTGCCCCTCGGCTGCTCAGGGATTACAGGTGTTTTGTTGTTTCACTGTGGGTGGTTTGAGCCGCTGTTTGGGAGTCCTGCGTTTCTTTCCCGTCACTTCAACCTTAAGTAAAAACACCACAAACTGCAGTGCGGTCACTGTAAACAACCACAACACAACACACACACCGCAGGATCAGTTATTCCAACGGTTTGAACGGTTTTCAGCCGTCGGTGCAAAGATGTCCTCCAGCTTTTAACGGACAGACCTCTCCCTCTCTGACAGCTGACAGAGACCGGACAGGTGTAGAGTTTTAATCTGACAAGAAAGCGATAACCAAGGAGGAGACGAAAACTCACCGAACCAAAGTGGGTCAGAAGTCCCGACGTGTGCGGACCGACACCGACAGGGAGGGAGGAGGGAGGCAGGGAGCGGTGTAACGGCTGCCTCCTCCTGCTCCGAGCCGCCGCAGCCGTTAGTGCCTGAGGAAGCAGCCCACTGCGCTTTTATTCTACGGTTTGTTAGCGTTGTGTTGTTATATAGAAAACAGCAGACCAGAAAGCAAAGCATGAAGTAAAAAACATCTCCGCCATGCTGACGGTCCTTCTTCCGGACACCACAACACTCTCCCCCGGGTCTGTTTCGCTGCCCCACAGCGACCCCTGCCGGCTGGGAGACACACGGCAGAGCCCGGGAAGCTCAGGAATTATGTGGATTATTATTAGTCTTTATTATATTATAGTCTGTGGGCAGAGACATGTGAAAGGCCCTGCATCACTCCTATCCAGAGACAAGAGACCATGACTGAAAGACACAAAACACTAATACGTTTGTAGTCTTTAGCGCTTCTTTGATTTTGCTTCTATTTAGTCGTTTTGCATTTATTTTTAGCCATTTTGCATCTATTTTAAATCATTTTAGCCTTTCTTTGTTTTCTTTGTTGTTGTTTTGTGTCCTGTTTAGAGGCCATTTTTCTTCTTCCTCTTTTTCTTTATTTGCCGACACTGCCCTGGGCCCATATCATGTGATAGCATGAAAAATACAGCATACAAACTTAGGGCTCCTCTTTAAATAGCCTGCTTGAACTGACCAAAATTAATTCAATTATTGCCTTTTTCTCCCATTAACAATAAAGTTCATACCATATCATCAAGGCGTCACAAGGGTAAGTCATATTTTTTCAGTAACATGCCCACTTTTTTGCACACAAGGTTTCAACAGGTAAAATGAAAATAATGAAACATGATTTATATAATCTCATGACATCCCATTTGTATATAGTTGCACTGATGACTGTCATTAATGTTGATGATTGCTGGGATAATTTGTGTATCCATGTATCTCGGTGTGACAGTATCAACAACACTAAAGTAGAATCTGCTTAATAAAGTCATTCAATTCATTTCCACTTTTGGAGTAGACATCTACACTGAACTGCTGGTTCTGTAAAACAAACTATCACTGTCCCATTTCTAAGCATATTTTCAAAGGCTTTGAGTGTTTGGGTGGAGGCAAAATCAAAATTAGCTGCATGGTTACACACCAGGGTTTATGTGATAATATATATCAGCAGGGGAGGGATATGAATATGGGCTAATACCAAACTGATGTTAAGTATAATTTTCAGGTACTTTACTTGAGTGTTGTACTTTTTTAACTTGGCTCCATTTATTTGACACCTTAAGAATAAGATTTTCAGATTAAGATTGTACATAAAAACACATACAGTAAACTTAGATTCAGTGTTTTGTTAAAAGATTAAACCAGTGGTTCTGAAAAATTTTAGCTTGTAACATGTTTGTTGAGTTGTCATAAATGTTTCAGATGGTTAAATTCAAATAATAGTTTGAGCCCCAAATAAGTAAACTGTCTAATAAGAAAAGATTAGAGAGAAAAACAAACAAACCAAAACAACAACAACAAAAAACAGACTGGAACCCTTTGTTAACTATAGCTCCACCTCCTGCAGCTACAACAGCAAAGTACTGCTTTACACACTGTTGTATCAGTTTTAACAGATACACGGTCAGACACAGACACACATCAGTCAGAGGGGATGTTTTTCTGCAGTATTTCTACTTTAGATACTTCAGGTACAATGCTGTTAAACTTCTGTGTGGGATTTTGAATGTGAAGAAAGTATAGAAGTATTGTTGCACTGGTACATTTAATGAAGTTAAGGATCTGCCTACTTCTTCCGCCACTGTACAGCAGTTTGCATGGTGCATAATATATCACAAATGTAATTAATGCACTTTGCCTCTGCTGAATTATCTCATACATAACTGTTGAATAATTGAACTGCCTGCTGCAGGGAAGAATATCACACAGGTCCTTCACACACTGACCAGAGCAGAACACTCAAACACCGATAGAAATTAATTAGCAGCTGATAAAGGTCCAGTCCTTTCTTTCTTTTACTGCTTTCATAAAAGACAATACCAGTGCTCGCAGACCTGGAGCTCAGTGTCAGTGGGTTCAGTTCGGGGTTCTGAGTTAACACATTTTATGGCACATCTTTAATTCAGTTCATGTAACGAAGGGGGTGTGATGCTCAGACACGTTCACTGTCCCAGCACTAAAACAGACCACACAGACACACTGTTAAACAATGACCATTTATTCACACGCTGCATGGGACTCAAAACAAGCGTGACAGAGTGAGGGAGGCTGGCGGCGGGCTGGCTGGGTTGGTGGAGAATCTTTAAATCATACATGAGCATAAACTTGACGGATGATTTTTTTGTTTGCACTTGAGGAGAAGTACATGTGTGTTGGCCAGGCTGCCAGGGTTCAGACAGTGGGGCCTCGTGGTTAAAATTTCAGTTTGAAGGAGAAAGATTCAGTAAAATATCCCGTGATCATGTTCCATATTCACTCGCTGAAGTGTGTTTTTTTTCTGATTCTTGTTAAATAATCTTGACCGCTGTTAATCCATCAGTGTAGCCGTGAACTCTCTCCGGTGCTGTTTTGCTCTTTGCTTTGAATTACACAACAACGTGGCTGAACTACGTACAACAGCGCACAAGTAAAAAGTTTTTCCCTGTACAAAATCCATCTTAAAAATACAAACACACATACAATGGCACGCTTTGCTTAGCAGTGGACGACAGAGACAGATGAACAGGGCGTACGCACACGTGTCTCATTCAAGCTCACACACAAACACGCGCGCTCAAACTTGTAAAAAATTAAACTTCAGCTGAATATCGATGAAATGCGAGGGGTTCGGCTCAGTGCAAGCGTTATGGCTTGGGGCGGAGGGTGGGGGGGACTGTGGTGTAACGAGCGCTGACAACAGCCAGTAGACGGTAAAAAAACATGGTTTTTCATATGTTCCAACCCAAAACATCACACATCACTCTCAGAAACCACGCAACACTCTCACTGAGAATGCCTTAAGTGCTTAAGAACTCTGGCCCACACTTGCTCTCAGTCCTTTATCGAACGCCGTGATTATCGATTGTTATTTTTTCCTCTTCCTCTGTGTGGTGGTCTTTCAAAGCCAACAGCTCCGTGTTTGTGGACATGAACCAGTCTGTCAACAAAAGCTGCTCCCTCCTGTGCCATCTTTTAATAATTCTCCTCACCCTTGAAGTTCCTCTCCCCCGGTGGGAGACATTGAAATGATGCATCAGCGAACGCATGTGTGTGTGTGTGTGTGCGTGTGTGTGTATGTTGCACTTATACAGAAAACAGAGAAGAAGAGTTGTGCAGAAATTCCACGTTCAACCAGTTCGAGGTTGAATTCTCCCCTCGACACAAACGGACTGATCGAGCTCTCAGTTCTCGTTGGAGAGTCTCTGGAACAGGCATGAATATCTGGTGGTGCCACCGGTGTGAATGTGTGGAAACGAGAGAGTAACTGTGTGTGTAAGCACAGTGACACAGAGGCGTGAAAGAGTAGGAGAGCAACACACACACACACACACTCGTCGACACAGTGAGGATCTTTGTGAACGAGGGGAGAAGGCGAGTGAGAAGTGTAAGGTTTAGTTCTTTGGGGCATGAGGGTTTGTTTCGTCACCAGTTCCGTCCCACGTCTCCTCATCTTGTCCTTCCCTCCCCTCCGAAAGCCGTCAGCTCTTTCTCCTCTAGACCAGTCGATCATTGATGTGATTGACGACTCATGTTATAATAATCAAATTAAGGACTATTTTGATCATGTTGGTGTTTTATCATGATCAGTCAGTGGAATTATATCAGTTGTGTACCTCTGCTAACATGTTATGTGACGTCACAGTGACCTTTGACCAAAGTTCATGTGTGTGTTCAAGTCTCGGCTAAATTTGACATCAGTGAGATATCACTGGATGGATGGAACACCTGAAACCATAAAGTCTCCATTCACGGCTGCTGCTGCTCTGTTCATGGCATGTGCACTACATTCTCCTAACAATCCCACAATGCAAGAGTTACAATCTCACAACACTACACCTCTCAACAATGCAAAATAATGGTGACAGGTGGCTGAAATCTCCATTTACTGAGCACTACAGAGTAAACTACTGAGTGAACCGGGGAGTGATTTTGGACACAACCATAGAAACCTAATAGGAAATACAGAATTTGGGTGTTTCAATGTAAGTGTAGGGGCTCTGATATCAAGACAATCATTGGTTATTGAATCAGTGGCGGACCAGCGTCGGCAGTCTTTTCTTCTACATCCGTTTCAGCTCACAGACAAGACTTGAGGGTGATGACAGCAAACAATGGCTCTAAGCCTCAGCATTGAACCAGAGACATTTAGATTACATTGTACAGCCATTAAACTGCACCGCTGCCACTTTTCATTCATTATCAGCAGCATTTTAGCCAATTCAGCAGAAGGTTGGAGAGAGCTCTCTGACAGCGTACCCCAGTGATTTTAACCATTAAATGTGATTTGTCTTTGGTTTTCATCTTCACCTTGTCTTCTTACTCAAAGAAGTGTCTATCAAACATATTCTCTTCAGACTCCAACAATAAGACAAGATTGTTTCATCAGGTTTCACAGTGACATGAAAATGGTGGGCTGGTGGTTTTACTTTCTCTCTTTTTTTTTTGGTGATAAATGTTAGGTGATAAATTACTTGGAAAATCAGGGGCATCCTGGTGGCCTACATCCCCTATCTCTCTCTCTCCTCGTTGCCACTGTGTGTCAAATAATAAAAGCATAAAATGCTGTTTTGTTAAATGAACAAAGCAGCACAGAGATGGGAATACAGGTTCATTAAGCTTAACAGTTATGTAGTAACATGTTAAACCAAGTAAAATCAACAAAAACAAGAGTTGGTCTCTCTGTGGTCATTTTTGGATCTAATGTTTGTGGTGTGAGTGTGTGGTTTTGGCATTGTTTTATTTATTTAATATGCAACAGTAGAGAGTTGACAGAAAATGAGTTGATGAGGGATGACACACAATAAAGGTCTCTGGCTGGACTCAAACCCTGGACATTGACATTACATGGTGAGTGGTCTTGGGCCACCAGGATGCCCTGTTGTGTATAAATTAGGGGTGTTGAAAATAGTCGTCTCTACAATATAGCGCGATGCGGACATGGACGATTCTGCCTCAATGCAGTGACACAACATAATCGCCTACAGCCTCCCGACTGTTGGTTGTTGTTGTTCTCCGGCCTCGGCTGGACAATAAAGTTCTAAAGTTCAAAATGAACTCCTGTTAGCGACGCATGAGAGGTAGCCACATTAGCTCACGCCTGAAGAAGCTGACACCTGCCACTGGAAAGGAAATAGCAGACCCAGCCCAGCCAAGAACTGATGTGGCGCTATTGTGACATGTTAGCGATAACATGTGATTCCTGGACTTTGGTCACAGCCAAGTCTTATATAACAATAACTGTACATTACATCAGTGAGGACTGGCAGACTGTTTCACGTGCTGCAAACGAGAGCTGTTTATGAGTCTAATACCGGTGGCGGAGCTACTGCCTCATGTACATCATGTCTGTGATGTTCTCTACATTCAGGAAGTGTCCTCTCTTAGAGCAGAAGACTAGACTAGGTGCTAGAAGCTGAAGCTAGACTGCATGAGTATTAGTTTTGTTTTTGAGGATGGAACAATTTCACACACAAATATAGGAAGGCTAGACCTATTAAATGTATTTATTTTGGTTTATACTGTAAAGACATTTATGTTGACATTGATTTCTAAAACCCTTAAATAATAAAAAAGGGAGTTGATATCTATCTGACTGCTTTTATTCACTGATGAAAAAGTAGCCATATGTAGTACTATAGAAAATTGGAAATGCAACGAATTGAATCGTTGACAGGATAATCGGAATCAAATCGAATCATGAGATCGATAAAGATGCACAAGTATAACTACAGTATAGATGTACTATTGTCATGATTATGTATGTGTTGCTGTCAACCAATTAAGCCTTGAATTGGAGAGAGAGACAGTGAGTGAGTGTGAGTGAGACAGACAGAGACAGCTACCTCTGACTCAGACACCTCAGTGGGTTTCTCAGTGAGTGTGGTGCTCTCAGTGAGCACAGCTCCATTATAGTTGTTACAGATGTCTTCGTCCGAGTAGTGAAGACCACCTGGACTCGGCCTGGGAGGAGACCTGCACAAACACACACATACAGATGTCACATCTGTTGACGTGTGTAATATTTTGATGAGTGTGTGTGTGTGTGTGTGTCCGTGAGAGCTCACCTGGTCCCGTTCTTTTTCAGGAAGGAGTTCTTGGTGTTGAGCGTTCTGCTGTTGAGCTCCAGAGCGGTGAATCCTCCGTTGTCCAGAGTTACAGACTCCTCCGCCGTGGACACGTGCTTCCCTGGAGAGAATCAGATGGAGCTGGTTCAGATAAATACTAAAAATTCAAAGCAGTTCAGTCACTCGTGCGGGATGGCAGCTGAAGAATTTTCCTGAAATTGTTCCTCTCGCTGTAAAGAGTTTATATGTAATCTCTTGTTTTATTCATTATGGATTCAGCCTCCTGTCAGGCTTGAGAATGAGAAGCAAATGAAACTAGGATGAATAATTTGGCACTCAGGCAATAACCAAACAGAAAACCCTCATTATTTAGGCACCAATAACCATAAAAAATGGAACAATACAGGAAACACTGTCATGTTTTAAATTGAGAGAAATATGATTGCTGTTGTACGATTGCACAGCAAGGTGCTCTGGATGATTTAAAGTCATCTGAACAAAATTTCAATGACTCCTATTCATTTCTCCCTTGTCTTTATGAGTGTGTGATCGCCCTGCCCTGCTCTCTCTCTTCCCACAGCGCCTCCCTCACTCCGTTTGATCGCTCAACTGCCCAGAGGATGTGCCAAGGTTTCTGTGGCAACTCAGATTAACAGCTGTCCTGATGTAACCTGCTCATCAGGACTAATTTTGTATTACAGATGTTGGCATGCACACACACACACACACAAACACACACACACAGAGTGACTGCTGCACCTGTACCTAGGCACATCACAGGAAGCCTGAGAGGAGAAGAAACTCAGATGTAAACAGGAAGAAAAGCCTCAATGTGAAGGCCAAAGCTTTAAATGAGTAACTGGGAAACACATCACACAAACTAACAGTGTTTTGACATAATGAGGAGGAAGTTTGTCCTTCAACCCATGCTGGTGAGCATCCGTCCTACTGAGGCATCACTGAGTAAGACACTGATCCCTCTAGCTCCAGGCTGTTGAGCTCTCTGACTGACCCTGTGGAGGTGGTGTGAGTATGAAACGACGGGATGTGAGTTAGCATTTTATTCTTCCTGTGGATTTCTCAGTGGAGCAGTGAATCTGGTCTGAACAAAGCTTTAGTTAAAATCACTGAAGTGTGAACAGTTTCATGTTGGGGAAATAAAATAAAACCATTAAACACCTCATTTGTGAATTTTGTAGCTTTAGTCCTAATACACAAATGAGGTGTTAAATGGTTTATCACATTTCACAAACATGAAACTCATTCTTATTTCAGGCCAATAAATAAACTCTGGATAAATGCAAAAGTCTAAATTGAACTCTCTTTCCAGTTAAATGACATTCCAGTGAAGATTTATCAGTTTAATTGTTTAAGTTGTAACTTAGTAAATTAGCTGGCATTGGCTCAGCTAATACCCAGAATTAATTAGAGCTTATTTTCTCTATCAGCCAACCTAAAGCCATGCTCAAAAACCCACAGAAATTACAGTGGGGCTGCAGCAAGATAATTTTTACTGAGAAGCTTCAGGGCTCCATTTGCCCTGAATCATCCTGGTGAAGGAACAAGGCTGACCTTGTTTTCATCTCTCGAATGGCCCCTAACAGGTGGCAGTGGTCCTGTAGGAACAAGACTGCTAGAAGCAATTTTGCTCTACATACAGTATAAATGAGCTGGTGCATTCCTCAACTTTTAAGTGTCATAAAAAGTGGAGCACGCTGTAATGAATCAGTAGAGGATACATGTGGTGAGTGGAACTATGGAGACTGAGGAGAGAAAAATACCATCCTCAAACAAATAACACCAAAAAAAGAAAAAAAAACACTGTTGTATGGCAATCTGGTTGCCACAAAACTGTATGAATTTCACCCTAAGAAGCATTACATTAGACTAGGGCTGGATAAAAAATGGCAACAGCCTCCCCCAGCAGGACAATGTGCCAAGGTGTTGACCTGGCCTCCAAACTCCCCAGATCCCAATCTGATGGAGCATCTGTGGGGTGGCATTGGAACAAGCCAGATCCATGAGGACCCCGGCAACATCACAGGACACCCCTAGTGGTCCTGTGTCCATGCTCCATAGGTCAGAGCCATTTCCGGGGCACGAGGGGTGTTGTGACTGATCATTGTAAGCGGTTCAGTTTGGGCTGTATGATGTGTAAATATCTACTTTGTGGAAGTTATTACAACCTGCACAAAAAGGTTATTTTAAGTTGTAGATGATAGCTGCTGTATGAGCCGCCTACAGTCACCACAGTCTTGTACACTTTGATGTAAAAAGCCACAGTCTGTGGACTCGCCGCAGTTTATGGGACTGTCGTAACCCTGGATAGTTATTTGACTGTATAAAAACCCTCACTGATCACTGCACACTGACTTAAGTGATATTATCTCTGGCTACGAGACGTGAGGCCGTGGAAGCTGAGGGAACAGTGTGTGGACTCTGCTTTATTCAGCCCGTCCCTGTCGGGGACTAGTTAACGAGCTGTCTGCAGATATCAGGCTGATGTGTTGTCAACACAAACAGTGCAGATTAATTAGTGAACAGGCTTTTAGTTTCAGTGTTCAATGTCATAATTTAAGTGGAAGTTGAAGCATCTGCTACTGACAGTCCCTGTGTAGCTGTGTGGGATAGCATTTATTTTTTAAAATATGGATGATGATGATGTCCTTGAAGGTGTTTTTTAATCATTATTCTTGCTCAACTGTTTTATACACGTAGACCTAAAAGGTACAGATTTGCTTACTTGAATGTGGAAGAAATTCAATCAAATGTCGAAATGAGTCCAAATGAATCGATTCTGGACTCTGTGACCCGAAACAGAATCAGGAGATCAGTGCTGATATCCAGCCCGAACAATGCTGCTACAGACCTGTGCCACAGGCTTTGTACTTGGTGCTGTGTCCATGCAGCAGCAGTGTGAAGACCAAGACCAGGATGAGGATGAGTCCCACCAGAGCCATGACCAGCAGGAACCACCACTCCTCATAGAACGGCCGCTCAGACAGCGCTGCAGGCAGAGACAGGGACACACATCAGGGAGATGCCAATTATTCTTTTGTTCTGATCCATCTTGATGCTGTAGTTTATCCCACAGAACCAGAAATATTCCTCACAGTCTGTAAATGACACCTCTTGAGGACTGACTCTTCACCTGAGACACTGAAATGTCCAACTGTCATAAAAACTCGCACAGCTAATTTTCCATCATGTAAGATGATTTATAATATCTCCTTCCCCCAGTCAGGTTATTGGGAGAGAGAGGAAGCTAAGGTAATGTCTGGAGTCCAGACTTTTCATGAATTTGATTTAATAAGTTGTAGTTATGTGACTCTGCCTCTAGATGGCAACACACCCAAAGGCACACAACCACCAGTAACTTCCTACAGAGTATCCAGAAGAATAGAAATCCAGTCGAACAATTCAATCAAACAAGTTGGAGCACCCTGGGTTTGTTCATTAACCTGAGCTTCAGCAGTGCGTGTGTGTGTGTGTGTGTGTGTGTGTGTGTGTTTACCAGCAAGAGAAGCAGAGGGTGTGCTTGGCTGTCCGTAACCATAGCGATTAACAGCGATGACTCTGAACTCGTAGCTGATCCCGGACCTCAGGCGCTCCAGTGGCACTGAAACAGACCTGCTGGTGGGAGGGAGGGGTCTGATGAAGGAATCCCACACCCCCTCATCTGCAGAGAGAGAGGGGGAGGAGAGGGAGAGGGAGAGGGAGAGACAGAGAGAGGGAGACAGAGAGAGGTGATGATCTGTTTAAGAATTTGTCCCTTTCAAATGTCATGATATGATTCGAGAAAACTATAAATCACATAAAATTATATTTAAAATGATGATTGTGATAATGTGGCAATGATGAAAATCACTGTTATTACTATTAATATAAGGGGTATTACTATTATAATCAGTAGTAGAATTACACCACACTCTACAATCTCCTCTACAGAGTGCTCCCACAGACATTCTCTTGCCGTATCTTTATTAGAAAATTGCTGCTGACTTGATTTGCACAGCGGGTCTTAATGAATCTGGAGAAAGCTGCAAAAGTTTAGTGAAGGGTGGTACTTAACCTCCCTCTTGATTAAAGAAAAGAATGACTGTACATGATGAAAAGGTGCGTGTCAGGTGGCTAAAAACTGACCCGTCAGTGGCATTTGTGCTCCAGCTTACCTGAGGGACGAGCCTCAATGACGTATCCGGTCACAGGTGCTGCACCGGTATCTCCCTCTGTCCAGTGGATATTGAGGGCAGAGGACGTCTTGGTGATGGACATTTCCATAGGAGACCCAGGGGTGCCTGTAATGTCACACACGTTTTTTTTTATTTTTGCTTAGGAGGACACAGTTCTGACAATACTAACCTTTGCGATAACCGCCAGTTAGTTTGTTACTTTATGGATGTAAATACGACAATGTAAAAATATATCGACACAAAAAATAACTGAAATGATCAAACAGCACGCGATACAGTTACACACACGTTAAGTTACAGCCACGCCCTACCTTGCATAGGCTGAGCAGTGATGTTTGCCTGTATGGGTGGTCCATAGCTGACCGTGAGAGCCTGAACACTGAACGCGTACGTCGCTCCTTTGACCAGGTCCCGAACTTTCAGCCATCGCTGCCAGCTGCCCTTTACGTCCACCGTCACAACTTTACTCACTCCTGCTCTCACACAGACAATTCAAAAGAAATGTCAAGTCTCCTCCTCAACACGAGTTTCTGTGAGCGTGTGTGTATATGTGTGCGCGCACCTTGTACGGGAGCTGTGGGCTGGTAGACGACCCTGTAGCCCTCTAGCTGTCCATTAGGAGTGAGCGGAGTTCCCCAGGACACGTTGACACTTCCTCCTGTCACCTCTGAGAAGGACAGGTAGCTGGGCTGGCTGGGAGCTGCAGACACACGGAGAATGACAAATGAAAAAAAAAAGATGAATACAGGACATAAAAAAACTATAACATGATGCTTGTTCGTTTGGTTTTAAGGAACAGTACTGTCATCACTCCCTACCAGACTGCAGGGTCCGGGCCCCACGGGGGTCGCTGGGCGGTCCGTCTCCTGCCGTGTTGAAGGCTGTCAGTGTGACCAGGTAAGGCGTGTAGCTGGTCAGATTGGTGAGATGCACACGGGTGTCTGGGACAAAAATCACCTTCACCTTCTCACTCTGGTTCTGCTTGTCCCTCTCCCAGTAGTGGATCTACAACATGGGAAATAAACACTGTCAATAACACAGGGCTCTGTTCTTCTCCTGCTCCTGTTTTCTCCTCTCTCTCCTCATTTCTGCCAACTATACGTATTATTTACTGTCTGTCCTTTGCTCCTGAGGTCCCCTTATCGATCCCTATAAAATACAAGTGCTCATGCTCTGTTTTAAAAGTTGGTTATAGAGAGATTTGTTTAGGCGTTGACAGTTTAACAGAAGGGAGAAGTAGGTGTAATTTCATACGTAAGATACTGACCTTTTGTCCATTTTCTGCAAAATAAAATCTTAACATAGATTAGGACCACAGACAAGCTCTCTTTCTCTCCTTATTTTAAACCTTTGGACTATGTTCAGTAATAATGATTAAATGAAACTTACAAGCACAATGCTGCACTCATTGCCATATGAGAGTTGTTGTAATTACCATTTTCCAACTTAAAGAGCATTAATGTCAACAACATCCAAATCGTCATAATGACTGATGTGAAATTGATGTTGATATCTGACCTAGTGTCTAATAATACAGAAGTGCCTGAAAACCAAACAAACATGGATGCCTTACATCAGGTTTAGTCTGTTGTTCAAGGTAAATGTAAATTTAATGTCTAAAGTCCTACATTATCAGTGCACAGTATTTAACCCTTTAATCATACAACATGAGATTTGCTCAATTGAAACAGTTCAAGTGATCGACAATTACACACGTGGAACAGAATCACGGTGTGTAGCGTTTTAACAAACCGCACGTGGGCCTGAAGTAAATGCCACTCACAGAATAATCACGGACATGACCTTTAACTTTCATGACATTGGCCAGTAATGAAGACACACAGGCTACTTTGGTTGATCCCTGAAAGCTTAAATAGAACAAAGGCCACCTGATTATTATACCTAGCATCATGAGATCAATATATCGATATTAAGACTTGTGAATGTCACAATTTAATGAAGCCAAAATTAGCTTTTTTTTCAATATAAAACATAATCGTTCTTGGTTAAATGTCACATATCTGTGGTGATTTGAGAACTGTGTTACTTATTTGACTTTGAGAAACAAAATATTTTATAAATCCTGAATGTGTGACTTCTACATTGGAGTCTGGGTCACATACTTTTAATGAAACAGGCTGTATATAACGAGACAAAACAGATGAGCAATATACTTGATATCTTACTGCCAGTAAACAGCCTATATAAATGCATATCTAGTAACAAAATCTGTTCAATGCATTAAAACAGCTTGCCTCCTGCTCATAATGGGACTGGACAGGTGCATAGACACATCAACATTTCTTACACTACACAGCCACTTGCTTCAAACCTGACCCTTTACAAATCACCACATTTTGTTTAATTCAAGCTGAATGTAGACAAAATATTTTCATCTATTAATGTTTAAAACACCAAAAGGCCGGTGTGACATGAGAACTGCCTTGACTTTCCCCACACATACTCTGCAGCCATATCTGATACACACTAATGGCAAGGTTACAGAGGTGGTTGAGCCTCATGCATTAGAAATGAATCAGAAAAAGTATCTTGTATACACCTCTCATTATAAGGCCTTAAGGGGAGAAAACAGCCGCAGCAACCGTTCCAGGACGTCTACTCATGGTGGTTAATTTAGATTTCATTTAAATGTTTAATTTAAATTCATGGAAAAACACGTATACTTAAGAACCAGAGGAAGTACAGCACATGGATGTTTTCCTTGACAAGCGTTCAACGACAATCAGCCACCCGGGTACCTAATCACATGGCTTGTCAGCTCATTAAAACTGTAATCAGATCATGAAACCGTAGCCTTTATAAGCACAGACAGACTGGACATTTGGTTTACTGGCAGTTTTCGGTGTGTCGTTGATCTGTGGACCAACAAGATGGATACAAAGTGAGAAACCATCCATGACGATTGATATGATATGATTGATTTTCATGTATTTAGCACAAGTGTCATACCAGCCAACAACAACACGCAGCAATGTAATGTTTAATAATGCCACTTAGTGTTTCTTGCTGTTACCATATGCTGTCCTCTATGAAATATTATAATAAATATGAGTTCAGTTTGTACCAACAAGACTGTAAATGCACTGAGATCTTTAATGATACCCAATATTTAGTGAGGGTGTTAAAAATGGCTTTAATATTCAGGTCTGTGGCAACAAATTCAGTAATTCAAGTAAATAGTAGTCAGTATTATGTTTTGTTTGTGTTAATCTTTTTTTGGGACATAAACTGTCTCTGTGCAGTTTGGTTTATAAAGTAAAAAAACAGCAGAGAGCTGCTTTTTTGTAAAGGAGTCCATTTTGCTATTTTCCTAACAGAAAGCACTACAAAGCATCATAAGCTATATTTACAACCTCCAAACGTGGAAGTAGCAGCTCATGAGTAGCACTTGAGGGCAGCATTAAACCATCTCTGTCCTTCTGCAAGCTCTTACAATAATGAGATACAGAAAAAACTCATCCATTTGCTCAATTCAATATCAAAACGTATTACCATCTGCATAAAAGAAATATTTCCATTTAAAAATATTTTATTTTAGAAAGCAGGAAATATCTGTTGTGATACTTTACTGGTTTAGTAAAAAAGTCCAGGTGATTTTGTAATCCACTCTGCTGTTGTTTAACAGATCTATTCTGGTCAGAGTGAGACCCTCAGGATTAGTCTAAAAAACAATTTTCAAAGTTGTCATGAATAAACATGATTTTGATACGATTTGATCAGATCAACGTTAAATGGATTTTCCAACCATCTCTTTTGTTAAAGAGTTGATTTAGGATCTTAAGTCATGATGAAAAACAGCAGCTGGATGTTTCCATAGGAGGAAACTTTTTATTTTTCTCTGTCTGCTGGACTGCAACAGTGTGGCCAGCCCTTAAAATATGAATGTTTGTGACTGACTGACTGATAGAGTTGGCTGCGTGATGAAGTTATACCGCTGGTTGGCCGGCTGTTGGACTTTTCCCATTGGCTGTCACTCTGTTGAAATGATTTGGCCCAAATGGTTTCTAATATGTCAATCGGGAGTGCAACTTGCAGCGGGAACACACACAGCTAAGTGGAAACTACCAGTGTTAACACTGGCTGACAACGCTGTCAGCAGCCCGGCAGCAGAGACACTCCGCGGTGCGGTAGGATTTCATAATTTTGCATGCCCATACATGGTTCAGTCATACACTAGGTTTTTGCCTAGTCTTGGTTAGGTTTTTGTTGGTGTCTACTGCACTTCTATTTCAGTGTGAATTTGGGGAGAGCTTCAATCAAAACTACGAATGACTGATTTGTACTGAAGGTTCAGATTAACATTTCATAACGTGCAACCTTCTACGTCAAGTGTGTTCAAGAGATTCCTCTTGACAGGACCTGCGTAATTTGGTATTACCTGTTATCCCTCACCCATCATGTTCACTGTGTTTAACAAGCCCTCTAGGGCATTTCAGTAAACTGCAACTGTTGAAAAATACTCTGCTGTGAAGTTTACCTTCAGTCCTACCTGCCATCTATGCTGCTCATCTAACAAAATAGGGGTGTTAACAGAAGTCAGAACCTATAAATTCATAAAACATTCCTTCTTTGCTTTATTTCTCTCGTCTTAATCTCCTTAACTCCCTCTGCCTCACACTCCCCTCCCCATGTCCATCCATCTCTCGTAGTTTAAACGTATTCCCTCGATCCTCGTCTCTAATCAGGATTCTACAGGGATCGCTTGCTGGTCTCATTCCTTCACTCTGCAAATATTACATTCCTTTCTTTCTTCTCCATTCCCCCCTCCACTCCCGCAGAAATCAATGTGTCTAAAGCAGGACAGATAACCTTGTGTTTGAAGTACTAAGAGCGAGGGGGTGGGACAGGGGAGCAGAGAGGGAGAGACAGGCAGAGGAGTGATATTGATACCATTAAAGGATATTCAGATTCTTCCTCTAACTTGATTCTCTCTGTTTCTCTCGTCTCCATAGGACACTTGAAGGTGCAGCAGAGCAAAACCCCTCCAAGACAAGAGGGGAGACATTTTAAATACAGATAGAAACAGTGCTGTGTGCTTTCCTTCCAGTAAACAGCCTCATACTGTGAGCACTCACTTGTGTGTGTGTGTGTGTGTGTGTGTATTTTTCTGTGTTGTATGTACCTGACATGAGGAATTTTTTGTGTGTATACATGTTTGTGTGTTTGTGTCACCTTGTATCCTTGGATGAGTCCATTCTGGGTTTCGAGAGGGGGTGTGTCCCAGGTCACTTCCAGGATGGAGGGAGACACGGCTGACACTCTGATAGACTGAGGGGCCACCGATGGAGCTGTGGCAAAAGAGATGTTTTTTTAGACAGTAACTGCTGTGTGTGTGTGTGTGTAGCTCGGTGTTAGAGTGGAAAGTAGGGAAAATACAGTATGTTCTCCTCTTCCAATTAGAATGGGCCTAAGGCAGTACCTTGTTACTCCACTGTACCACACATATGCATGAACACATATCGGTGTACACCTGAGGCTAGAGAAAAGGCCATATCGCCCCATTTCATCATCACCCTCTAGCCTTTTCTGCCTCCCCCTCGTTTATCTCACCTGAGAGGTGTGGACACGACAAAATGAGAAAGAGAAGAGAATGACAAGAGCACCAGACAGGACATGAATGGCAGAAATCAGACTTATAGACTTTTTTTTTTACAATCCCAACTCAAGAGTCTGCTTACTCATTTCTTCTAGAGATTTCAACCGTGTCATACATTCTTTCAAATCAGATCAAGTGGTATGAATGAAATCGTAACAGCGACTGGGCGTTGCACGTCAACAGATCCATCTCCATGTAACTCAGCAAACAAACAAAAAAATCTGCTGCTGAGGACCATGTGATGTGGTTGAGAGCCCCGGAAATAACTGGTAAGTGGACCTTGAGTTGGGAAAAACTACAGTCAAAAATGTGATTTTGTTCTTAAAATTATAATCCACATGAAATACTCCTTTATGTACCTAAAATGCTGCTTTCTAACAACAAGCTTGAAAAACAACACTCAACCATAGAAGTGCTATTCTGGCATTATGTTCTACAAGTGTGAATGTTCATAGACAAGATGCACAGATCACATGTTCCGACTATGACAAATCTAACAGCTTCCAGCTGTTTTCATTTACCTGCCTCTCCAACAAACACCTCGACCGGGGTGGAGGGTGGGCTCTCTCCGATGATGTTGTAGCTTGTCATAACAATCTGGTAACGTTTGAATTTCTTCAGCTCTAAAGAGAAATAACAGTACTTTAAAAAACTTTTCAAACACACCAAACACACCATGGTTTTGACTGACACTAAAACTTAATCTAAAAACAGAAAGAGCTTACTTCCCAGTTCCATCTTAAATTACTTACGTGTCAACTCGAACTCTGTTAGCGAGGCACTGCTGACTGTCTTGAAGGTGCTCTTGACTTTGGAAGAGCAAGAGAAAGATGGAGGGAGAGTAAATCAATAAAAATTTCAAGTCCAACAATAAACCGAGCGATTATAATGCCATTCGGTAAAATGACTGTATTAAAGCCCTTTATGTTTCAGACTCAGCGGACACTGGATGGACACAGAATTGTCCATCTGCCAATCTATGGAACAGATACTCAATCGACTATAAAGCACTTCAGGCTGCACAGTGCATAATATTTTATTATTGCAGTGTTATTGTGCAATATGGGTTGTCTCATAAGAAAACAACTGTCCGGTGAGGGCCATTTTCTCTCTCTGTCATTATAGCCACACAGTTCATCCCTACTCTGATGTGGAGAACATCTGAGAACATTTTTTTTACCCTCAGTTCTTTATGCTTTAACGTTTAACACCTTTGAATTCTAATCTTATCCAAAACACTGCAAAATGGGTTACATGGAAACTGCTTGTACTGCTGCAAGAAAAATGTAACAAAATCTTTTTTATAGACACTCAAGCACGACTCAGGTTATAAACCTACAAACAGGGAACTTTCTTCATGTCTGATCCTCTCTTTTATTGGCTATTTTGTGATCTCACATAATACAAACACTGTCATTTATTCTTGTGCGATTGTCTGACGACATACTTGGACTCTACTTGAACAGTCATAGCTTAGCAACTGTAACTAGGCACAACAGACTTGTCAAGATTTAGATTCCTCTGCTTCTTGAAACGGTGTGCATGGGGCTATAGTATGAGCCATAGACAGGATTTAAAGACTTTGGAGGCCTTTTATTAGAGTATAGAATGGATTAAACACTAATTAACTAATATAATCTGCAGAGTTAGCATGCCTTGTAAAGTAACTTCAGCTACGAAATTTAGAGGGGTCACAGGTATGTAAACAGGGTTATACTTTAACAAAATAACATATTAATATTAATATTAATAATACAAAGACTCACCTCTCTATATTGGAATACAAGAACACTGATGTTTCTTTATTCCCAAGACATATAAATGGATCATGGAGTAGTGATGATGCTGACTGTTTGCCTGGGATCAAGTATCAGTTACAAGCCTCAGTGTTTCAGTTCAATATCATGCACTTTATGCAGCCAACAAGTGCATATTTAACTGAGTTCTTGTTATAAAATGAGTCAATTGGAAACAAATTAAAAGCCAGCTGAAGAATGCGTAAGGTTAATTAGCTAGCTAGTTACAGTTCATAAAAATCTGCTAGCAAGAACAGAAAGTTTGACAGGTGTAGCATCAGTATCAGCACTACTCACTTGTAATGAGGGCACTTGCGGTGGTGTTTTTGGTTGTCTGGACTTCTGCTTCAGCGAAAGTGGAGGTGTTTACTGGAAGCTCTCTGTAGTACAGCCGGTATCCAGTCAACACCCCGTTAATACTCTCGTCACTGGGACGCTGGAAACATGCAAAACAAGCACACACATGCACATGTGAAGTGAACTATCAGTGATCCGTATCTCAAATAGAAACTTCTGAGAATCCTGCAGTATGCTAATTTTCATTTTCTTGGTGATTGACAAGGCACTGGCTGGCTGGCAGAGCAGTATTTTATCAGCAGAGTCCATTTTAAAGGGCTGGTGGATTGGTCTGGCTGTAACCCGCACAGACAAAGTGATGCTTCAGTGGGTTTGGCACTCTTGTAAAAGGATGATGAAATTGCTGGTGACTTTGTTTTTCCACTGCCTCCTTCTGCTCTGACACAAAGCTACAAGAAGCAAGAGAAGACATTTCCAAACAGAGGACAAAGAATGACAACCAGTGAAGTTGCCAGCCTGTATTTACTGTCTATTCACATATCACTATAGCTCTAAACCACCTCTATTTTTCCTTTGTTGTTGGACATCGCTGATGTTTGCCTCTCTCACCCTAACATCTCCCCTGCTGATATATCCTCATTAGGACATTTTTCTCCCTTACCCAGGGCTGTCTGTCCCTCCGTCTGCCCATCCATCTTTCCCTCCATCTCTCCAATCTGTCTGTGCTGCCCTCTGACCTTTCCTACTTTAGTAATAATGATAATTGCATCCACAGACACACACACAGCAGAAAAGTCTGCAGGGGTCTCATTCTCCAAGTAAGTGATTAACCTGCACTCAGAGTTTCGTTGTGTAGGCCTGTGTGTATATGCTGTATATGAATTTCAGGGATTGTTGTTGTGTTACAAGTCTGAAAATACCTTCCACTGCACCAGGACTGAGGTAGTGGTTGTGGGTTTCACTGCGAGGATCACTGGAGGCTCATCAGGCACTGGAAAGAAAACACAGAGAAAAGAGGGTGAGAAAGAATAACACACAAAGAGATAATCTCGCTTGTGTTCATCCCCTCACAGATTTTCTCTGTTATGTTTTAAAAATCCACATATTTCCTTGTCTTCCTGTTTCTTTCCTCCCCTGCTCCATCAGTGTCCCAGTCTCTCACCATCCTGCAGAGTTGTAATAGCATCCGTCTCTTTGCTGAGGAGGCTGTCTCCTATATCGTTGGTGGCCAGCATCCGAAACTTGTATGATGTGAAGGGCTTCAACCTGTAGACACAGACGTGTACAGAACAAATAAACATATATGTAAATAGGAGGGGCAGTTTTTGAAGAGAACATATATTTGCAGTTCAGCCAAATCTTGGAAAGTCTGCTGGACCCTCATGCAAGATTTACAATATTGTTTTGTTGAGATTTTATTGCTAAATGAACCGATGAGGATATTGCATTTAGTCAATAAAACCACAGCAGTACAGTTACACTCATGATTTGAGCAAAACACTTTTCTAACACCACTACAGCTGAAGCTGAAGTGTCTTGGTGAGGCGTCTCCTTTCTCAACATTCACAATTAATTTACACACATTCCACTGGATGCACCAGCTGTTAATCCAATTCCCATATTTTTGTTATTTTAGATATGAGCCATGGGTGAAAATTGCCCCTCAATGCCCACTCTTCGATAAAAGCCTGTGCTTTGATCTCGTATTGTTTAACAGTTGATATTTAGACTTAGTCTTATTATTCGCAGGTCAGTCACCTGTAAAGCACTTTGAATTGCACTGAACAGTGTGAAAGGTGTTAGACAAAGTTGAGCTAAAGCAGATTTTTGTTTTCCATTCAAAGCTTCTCAAAGAGCATTATGAGTATCTGCAGGACAATAAAAACATGCTGAATGCAATTCCTTGCTTTCAAAGCCTTTGTAAAACCATTCCTTGAATGTTTTGACTCTGCATTGTTAACATCAGCTTGTGGTCTTCTCCTTTTATGCTACCAGAAAAACACACAAAAAGGTGCATGTTTACAAAATTCTGCTCATCAAAACATTACTCTACAGCACCACAAGTTTAAAAAGAAATATATATATATATATAAATCCACTGCATACCTTTAACTCTTTGGAAATTACTTCCTCCCAAAACCACCTTCTCCCCTTCTTACAGGCATGTTGTGCTCTTTCAGTGGCCTTTGAAGATCAGACAAGGTCTTGAATAATAATAATCTTACACCTTTCCTAATTGTCTCCCCTGCCAAAGTATTTTTTACTGCCATACTACCACAACATCTTATCTGCATTTCTCCTCTGTGCAAGGTGAAAGCATTAATAAGCCCAGAATAACAGTTTACATCAGTCATTTCGAAAACAACCTACTCTAGAGCCACTTACAATCAGCGCAATGAACACGCACCCATTGTTAGAGACTAGCGAAGTCTGCTGCACAGCGCCGTACAGCATGCTAATAGTTTAAATGTACCCTCTCCCACACACTCTGTGAAATTGATTAAAATTTAAAAAGGGCTTTTGGCTGAAAAACAGTAATTTTTCCTAATTTTTCATTGATCTACCATATTATTAAAATGACTTAACAGGAGCAATTTAATAATTTGTAACAAGGAGCCATTTCACTCCTCCTCACACATCTACCTGCAAGGTCCTTCTCCAGACTTTATTTACAGAGCACCTAGGAGACTACAGAGGGCCAGTTAGAAATTCAGCAGGTGACAGGAGAGCTGCTCAAATGTCTTCTTGTATAATAATGAGCTGGGCCCAATAAGGGACAAGAAAAGGCCCTATGGGGTTGTGGGTATCGTAGGAATAGAACATCAAAGGCACCAAGCTCAAAGAGGGTGGGGTACCAACAGCACTGGGAGGATGTTAAGGACAGTGTTTGAAAGTCTGTGAGTGTGGACTTTATGTGTGTATCTGCGCATTAGCCTGGGGACTTCAGTGTTTTGGTTCCAAAGATGTCTCGCTGGAAAACAACAATTAAGGACAGATAACAAGTAAGCATGAGTGTGAGCATACGGAGATGTAAGCTAATCCCTCTATCCGGCGCTGTAATGAGAGCGTTCAGTGATAGAATGGGCTCGAAAAAACTGCATCAAAACAACAGCAGCAGCACCACCATCATGGCTGATAGATGCTCCCTGAGGCAGGTATGAAACAGGCTGATGTAGACACGCTGAGAGAACAGTCCTCAGCATCTCAAATAGCCCTGTGATAGCTTGCAAGGGAGCACGCACAAACAGTCACAAAGCAGAAGACACACACTAAACACAAATAAGCCCCATCACAGTCCTGCTACTCAGGCTGCGGGGGAAGCTGGAGTAGCCATCCAGTCTGACCACTATCACCTGCTGCCGTAATGACAGCCTCACCGGGGGAAGAGAGGAATGGAGGGATAAAGAGAGACGACTGGAAAAGGAAGACATTCAACAGCAATGGAGCCCTCTTCTGTAGGATGAGAGAGGGGTGATGCTTGAGGATGTATGTTGGAAAAAACACATGCCTGATGGTTTCTGAAAGCATTAGCTGTTGATGGATAGATGGAGGGAGGGAAGGAGGTGGTGACAACAAGAGGGATGACTGATGAAAAGGTAAAAAATGGTTGCAGAGAAAAAGAATGGCTGAATGGCAGACACAAACGTGAGAGCATGAAGGCAGAGTGAGGAAAGTATTAAGAGAAAAAGAACAGAGAGCAGTTCTTGCTGTGCCTGTGTGATTAGGTGACTGAGATCCTCCACGTTTCTGAAATGATTATGATTACTCTCCCTGGTGGTTTTTTGTGGTCTATGTTTTTTTGCCCCACAAACCCTTCTTTACTTCCTGTGCTAAATAAATAAAATTTTTCTGTCTGTGCTCTAATTCTCTGTTCTTTGCATTGAGAGTTCGCAGCACGACTCCCCCCTCACTCTGTCCACTGTTCTCCCCAAGGATGCAAGATTTTTACAGATTGCTTTAACTAATTCAAGTCCAACATGTCACACTAAACAACATTTCCATGTTACTGCTGTTACTGCTTACTCTTTTCTCCAAGGATGCTTGACATGGCCTAAATGACTGTTAGGTGAGCACCATTCCCACTTCTTAGGAACTGTTGCTATGCCTGTCAAGCTTTCTGCTCTCACGCAGCACATATTTCAAGCTGACTCATTTTGAAACAAGAATCTTTTGGAAGGGTCTTAAATATGCACTTGCACGACATATATATATGATACTGAACTGTGAGACTGAGGTTAAAGCTTACAGGCAAGACTCTTCACGGGCTGATGACCCACATAGAAGACAGCATTGGCCTTGCATTACATTGTAAGATAATGACAAAAACATTTAAATCTGACTTTGTGCTCTAACAAAATGCTGTTAGCTTACTCACTTGGACAAGTGAGACAGGTGTTAGACTTAACTAACTGATATCTTTGTTAAACCTTGCTGGGGTCGAACTCAATACAGAGCAGGTAAGAAATGTTAACAATTGACTAAAGTCTGATGTAAAAGCATCCAGGATTGGTTTCTACACTGCTGCTGTTGTGAATGGAGTTTTATAATGTAAGGTGGTGGGTAGTGAGCTAGTTAGCCAGTCACGCTAACTTTTGCAGCTTACGTTAGAGCAAACATCCATTCCTTACATTTTTACAGAAACAACCCTCCAAACATAGTTACCACACATGGTTACAATTGTTAAGCTGTTATTGGACAATCACTGTTTTGGGGAGGAGTTTGGCTTTAAAAAATCTCTACACTGTCGCCATACCAAGTGGCTTCGTGTGCTTATATGTGTGACTGTACGTATGTGCACACGTGTGTACCTGTCAATGGTCCAGAAGGTCACGTTGTGTGGGACGTCAGCGGTGTGCGTGCTCCAGTCCCCACTGGGCAGCTGTTTGACCTGCAGAGTGAAGTACCTCAGAGGAGAGGAGCCTGAGCCACCAGTCACCCAGTGGAGGCGGACGCGGCGAGCTTCGACCCCGTCCTGAGGAACAGCCAACTTCCTGGGTGGCTGGGGACGCTCTGTGGATGTGTTGAGGATGGGGAGAAAAGAGGGAAGACAAAAAGATGAGAGTGGGAGGAGATAGAAGGGGGAAACAGAAGGTAGAAGAAGTGATGAGTTAAGGACAGGGGACGAATGAGAGAAAACTAGTGAACAACAAATTAAACATTCTAGAGCAATTTTATCTTGATTATTTGTAAGAGACAAAGACTCCATTTAGTACGTGACGAACAAAAGGACAGACTTATCGAACATCACCACAAGTCAAGAAGGTGCTGGACGCAAAAAACAACGAAAAAAGGTCAAAACATCCACAGATTTATCTCCATCGTAAATGTGGGTGTTTGTGATGGAGATAAGTGTGCAGATGGTTTGACCTTTCTTCACTGACAAATTAAAGGAAAACCAAATGAAGTGTTTTAGTGAGGTGCTGGGCCATTACAAGCTTCCAGAACAGCATCAGTGCTATAATTTTCACTGTCGTAGTGATGTTATACATGAACATGTGTGTTGGGAGGCCTCCAGTGCAGTGAGAGGATGGGCTAGAAACAGCACAGATTCTCATCACAGCATGAAAGTGTCTAAATATTACAAACAGTCAGATGTTTTAACAATGGAAACTGACAAATTTAGACTTCTAGAGAGTACTTTGAGTTAGTTTCAATTTTAGTCAGACTTTGGATGGAATTATTATGGATAAAGGAGGCATCGCTATGTGTAATGATCTTTCCTTTCATCTGTTCTGCTGTCACAGAGATACTTTCTCTGCCTGAAGTATTTGTCATACACATGCATGCATGTAAAAAGCTAATTAGAGATGCAGAGACACATACACATGACCAAGAAAGTCTTCTAAAGTAGAATTCTAGTTTGGGAGATCTGGTTTAGCAGATCTTCTACATAAATTACAGAAGCCAACATTTAAGAAATCAGCTTACTGCAGAAAGTCAACTGTAACCCAGTTAGTTAAATGCATGTAAAATGTATGTGTGAGTGCCCTGTGTAGAAACATCTGCATTCCAATGTGTTTCTCCACTCATTAATTAAGTTTTTTTCCTTTAATTTCCTTCCAATCTGTAGCTATAAATATTGAAATTAATTGTCACCTGGAAAAATGGAGACTATCATGGACCATATGCTCTAAATAGCTTGTAACACAGAACATGGGTTGCCTACATTTACATCACATATGCATCATTGTGACTGCAGAACATATTGTATGTTTAAATGAAACAAGACATCTAACCACTGCGGCATCAAAGAAACAATTTCTCAGCAGATTGCTGGTGTGTGTGTGTGTGTGCAAGTGTGTGTATTTGTCTGTGTCTTAACTATTCAATTAGAAGATGAAAGATGGCTCTGGGAGTCAGTGTCTTTGTACAACTGTGTTGGCAGTAGCTGTGTGATTAGTGGACGTGTGTACACATACGTGTGCATGCACAAACATAAACAAAAAAACACAGTTGGGAGGGGCATAACTGTTTAATTTCAGGGGCACCAGGTTATTGATTAAGTCTAGAAATAAAAGCGTTATTGATTCTCTCTGAAGTTTAATTAATCTGCACTTATGTTTTTGACCATACACACAAGCACAGACGCACACTGACATGCTCACACAGGCTTGCCTTCCCTCCATTCATCCTTATCACAAGTAATTTAAGTCAAATCTGTTTGTCTCCCTTCCTCCCTCATGCCCTTATTCTTCAGTCCCTTCAAGATTTGACTATTCTCTCCCTCTTTTGTTTTCCTGATACCGTCTGAGTCTCCCTGTTTGTTCTCCTCTTGTTCCTTTCCACAGTAAAGATCATGTTCTGATAATCAACTCATAATTGTCAGAACAAGTGCTGCCCTTTCAGCACTTACACGACTGCTTACAGCTATACAAGGGAGAGGAGAGGAGTGTGGTAGAGTATAGAAGAGAGGAAGACTGGGGTGGAGAGATAGGGTGCAGGGAATGAATTCTGCTAAATATGCCACAATAAGTTGTCCATTACCTTATCAGTTACCACCCTCTTAGAGACAAACATCAGCATAGACAAATCTCTCTGGAGGGAATCGCAGTTTTCTCTATAATACATGCATGCACGTTCATGTAGTCTCACACACACACATACACACCCACACACACACTCAAAAAACCAATTTTCTTCTTCCAAGGATTAAGTTGGTCTCTTCACCATCATCAGAGAAAAATCTCTATTAGGCTATTCTGTCTATCTCACAGTGAGAATAGGCCATTATGTTACTGGAGTGGAACAGGGAACCACTGAATTCTATTCTAAAGAAATCCTGATAATGATGCTGCTGATGTTATGATATCTGATCCAATTAAAATGCAATACACAAGCTGATGGCTCCGAATAGGATATCTGACATCATGATTCCAGGTTTTCATGAAAACTCACTTCACTGTCACAATCTAATATAGGGACTTTTGTAGCATTTCAATGCTTTACTAGACATACACGGTGCTGGCTGACAGAGAAAATTGGAGAAAGAGATCAGGGATGACATAAATCAAAGGCTGCAAGCTACGTTCAAACTGAGAGTTATTCATGCGTTAGCCTACTGAGACACCAGAACTACTGCAACTTTTGAAGTGATTATTAAAGTGATATTTCACTTTGGTAGGATAGCTCTTCTTAGTTCAGGTGGGGTCAAACCTCAGCACCACCTGGCACTCACGCCTTCCAATCTCCATGTCTCTTTATAAACCAGTAATATTACACCTCCCACAGAATATAATATCACTATGACCTACAGTGTGTCTGCTAAATGTTTGTATATATATATGTTTGTGATGAATTTCAAAAGTGGCTATAATCAATATTTATAAATTAATACTGGCTCAAACGATTACCTATAATGTGAAATGTGTTGCTTGCAGCTCAACCAAACATTTACAGCCCGCAGCTTTACTGTTTTGGCTCAATTTTGTGACTCTCATCAGCATGTTTTTTAGACGCAGCTGGCAGTGGTTTTCATAGAAAAAGCTCTAAAACCCTACTGTACACTATCCACCCATCAACAAACTGTAGACAAAGTTATCCACTTGCTGGTGAACATACTGGAGCATTAACACGCTAAACATCCAGATCAGAGCAAAAAAGAGAGAAAATATTGGATTTACATTCATCAGGAGGCCAGACATACGACTCCAAATAAATATTGATGTTCCTCTGTATCTGCTGAGCATGTAAACAGACAACTGTTTGCGAACATGCCCGCCATATCAACTTTTTAAGGTGATAACATATCTGTTGTTTACAACTGTTTCCGCTGCCCACAGAGGCCCAAACAACCAGTTTTTAAGAACTGATTTAAAAGATGATACCAAACTTGCCACCAATGTTGTCTTGAAGGAGCATCTAAGGATGAAAATATAATCATCTTTAGTCCTGAGTCTACAATGACAACATTCAGGCTTCTCAGGTTCACAGAGGACAAACAATGGAGGATAGTGGTAGTTGCTAACTTAGTCTGTCTACAGTTTGGTGATGGGTGGGTCGCGGACCAAGAGGTGTTCGAGCTTTTTCAGTAAAAAACGCTGCAAAAACAACACTGATGAGAACACTCACTCAGTCTGTAGCTGTAATAGTTGGGGCTTTTTCTGTATGATGGATCTCTGGTATTGACTTTTATGGCTTGTAGCTTCAGCTAATACAGTTAAACTGTGTGGTCAGCTTTATGTTTATTACATCGATCCTGCTTTATTACATCCTAATAAGCATAAAGGGTGTGAACCTCCTGTTTTATTAATGTTTACTGTTACTTGTTAGGAGGAAAAAAGCTGAATCTGATGCAGACATTGTTGACAGAAGTTGATACACATTTATGAAGCTTTACAACAACGTGTAAAGCATTAAAACTTCAGTAACCCTGATATACTCTCTTATTATACTGGAAAACAGTCACAAAAATATTTTAAGTAAACATTATGTACCATTGGCCTAAAGCCCATCCATAGTTGTATTGTAAATTTGTATGCATCCTCTGTTCTATTTGTTAAAAAAACACATTCACCAAGTGTCAGTCATGTCATGAAACATCCATCCTTATAGTTTGATTCCTGATGGTCCCTCCATTAACATAATACTGTATCCTCTGTCAGTATTTCCAGCATGATACTGTCACTTGTCATCATTCAGTCAAAAATCATTCATGTAGTGTAACCCAAAATAGCACCTGTGTTACAGAGTCCACATGTAAATACAACCAGTGGCCTATATCTATGGCAGAATAGCCTGTGAAATACTAACATCAAGTCAGAATTTACTGATAATGCTGATCATGATCAGTAAAATCTCACCACCAGTGGCGTTAATTGTAACCTTTGGAGTTACGTGTGAATTTACATTGTGTTTCAGTTGGCTGTTGCATAACCTGAAGATGTGAACAACTGACTGAGACAGGAAGTGAGAGAGGTGCAGAAGTCTAGACAAGATTAGATAAAAGCATCACAACCTTTGAATCTGAGGAGGATAAAAACTTAACTTTTCATTTGTTTCAAAATTGGAGGAAAAATAACTCACTTTACCTCTTTACACTATAAAAAGCTGTGCTGGGTGCCTCTCTGGCCACTACTGACTGTCTTGGAGGAAACACTTCTTTTGTTTCAGGTGTTTAGAGACAAAACTGTCTTAGGAGAGTTACAGTGGCCACTCACTCCTACATCTTGCCATAGGCATGGGCCGACACACTCAGTGTTTTTCTTTTAAAATTCACATTATTGTCACAGTTTATACCCTATGATTAGCTGAAATGTTAAAGGGAAATGAGTAATATTTTTGCTGCCCTAAAAGACAAAATTACCAGAGTTGCAGAGTGCTGATAGAAATATCTAATTATTGATCAATACTAATTGCTTTGGTTTAGAATCTAAGATTTATGGCTTTCAGACTTTGCTTTCCGAACTGTTCTCTGTCCTTTGTCAAGAAACACCTACAACCCACTAACTGTACATTTTTCATCCACCCACACAACAGAACACGATGCTTTAAGAAAGTGGCCAGTGTTGCAAGACAGTTGGTAAGAAAGGCTGATAATCCTTGAGGTTTCATGGTCAATTAGTTAATTTTGGCCTGTTAAGAGTAGATGGTATAAACAGACTGAATGTCACAAATGGCTGAGCCATCCCCACTTTTAAGTTCACCACCTCAGGTAGTTTTTGAAACTCCTGACATTATGCCCCTACAGGAGGAACAAATACCTGGTAATTTCAATACCTGCATTCACTGCCAAGCAGCTATTCATCCACTGGAATTTCTAAATGTCATTTCGTCTTGTTCTGTATAATGTACCACACAAAAGGTCATACTTTTTTTTATCTTGTGCCAATGTTCAGTGCCCAGTAACAATGGATTCTGCATGTCCAACCATTAACTACTTGTTGTTGAAGCAGAGATGATGTGTCCACGGCTCCACGTCTGAAGCTCCCGCTCGCTTTTCTTTCTCTAACTTTATCTCTGCATGGACTTCACACATGCAGACCACAGCTCATTACACCTCTGAGTGGGGATCGTAAAATTTTAAAATGCTAAATCTTCACCTGACCTTTCTAGACTCCTCCCTACAATGGCCTTACCGTAAGAAATAACATAATGGGTGACAAAATATAGTCTTTGACCAATTTGCCAATCTATTTGAAAGTTAATATGAAAAGTGAGGACAAAATATACCTAAAATAATTGTGGCTGCCTCCTATAATAGATTTTTCTAATGGCAAACATTTTGAAAAGCACAGGTAAAATTAATAACATTAATCAAGTCACTGCTGCTTAAAATTGGCTCATTTATAGAATTTCATGTCTAATCTGGTTTATTTAACACCTTTTATTTCCTTATGCATCATTATAATTGGATGTGAATTTCATTACAGGTTATTACATTGCACGAGAAGCATGATAAGCATGATAAGTGTATGGAGGGCTGCATGAAAAAAGCAATTTTTACTCGTCATTACTCAAAGCCTCCAAGCTTACACCCCATTATCCTCGTTGAATTATCTAGCTACGTAGAGAAGTACTTTTTTTAATAGAAACAAAACAGACACTTGTTAGACTGGTTCTGTGAGTGTGATTTAATACTATTTCTGAATTAAAGCATACTGCTACTGTGCCTGCCTCTCCCAGTTTAAAGAGAGAGGGATGGATGTGCCTAAAAATAAAAAAAAAGCTTTAATGTACCTTGCCTCATTGAGAACACACACATACAGCACACATTTGAGATCTATACAGCTTACTGTCTTAAACAGCACCCCCCCCCACCCCCCACCCCCCCACTCATTCCCAAACTACAAGCAACACAATCACACCATCAACCAGATACCGTTTGTTACAAACACAGCGAAAGATTTGTCCCTCTAGGCCTTTTTTTACAGCAGACATTTTGACTCAGCATAAAGAGAAAAGCACAGATGCAACTAACGGCATTCATGATGACTCTGCACCGCCAGTGAGCAAGAACACAGAGTGCTGGAACTTGAGACCAAACTGAACAGCAGTGTTCAGCTTCATCTGCCCTCTCTGGCCTCTGACTCCTGCTCACCCTCACTGCTGGGTGCAGCTGGGTGTGTTCAAGAGTGTGCTCTGCTGCACCTATAACAACACCCAACACCGACGAAGCCACATCTTATAGTCTTTCTCATCAGTGAGAGTTTGCTCAGTCGTCATGGAGATAGCTCAGCTGTAATTATGAATGTTATTAACGAGACCTGTTGCTGCTGTTGGGTATCATTAGGATTTTATTGAGACTACTACTCTTATCAATACTCTCCTCTTATTGCTCCAATACTGTGTTGATGCTCTCCTTAGTTCTTTTACATTACTGTACAGGATTAGAATGTGATGGTTAGAAAAGCCCAATCATTTTAATCCTTAATAAAAATCATTTACACTCTGAAGTTTAAAATGAAAGTATTTATTCATGTGTCCTGCCCTCCATCATCCTTCTTCTAACTGCTGATGTGGATCCACTGTTGGCCAGGTAAAGCTGGTAGATGAAGGGGTTGGTCTGGAAATGCCGTCTCAGCCACAGTAATTCAATAATTTGCCATAATTTAAGATATGTGACTAATGAGGCCAACAATTAGTTTTTTCATAACTTAAGTATGCTATGGTAAAATATACCGGCAGTGGATGGGAGAAATGTATGCTTGTTGTGCCCAAATTAGGTTTTTGCTGGTGCAGATTTTCCTGCGCTTCCAGTAACGAGCAGAGATGTCGTCAACTCCAGTAAATATGTAACTTAGCACGCTTCAACCCGGTGTCATTCCTTCCACCTTGGCTTCCCTCCTCTGCTAATTTCCCCTCTCTGGTTTTGTCGAGAACTGATAAAAGAACCGACCTTAAAACTGCTCCAGGTTCTTAATAATTTAGAACCAGTTCAAATTTAGAATCTGGTTTTCGCGGGTCATCCCTTCTTTCTGCTCTGACAGCTCAGAGCATTTGGCATAAAAAAACGGCTCTTGCAGGTCTGGTTCAATGCAGTCATCTTTATTTTTTAACAGCAGTGTTTTCTGTCACACTGCAATAACACTATTTAAGTTTGAAATAAATTCAGCTCCTCATGTTTTAGCGCAAGGTTGAGTGTTCAAGGTTGGGTTCCTACTAAGTAGGAGAGGTTAGAATCAGACAGATTGCAAATGAGATCATGAGTACTGCTAAAGTGTGTGTGTGTCCTTTACCTCGTCGCTCAGTGGTAACAACCAGGGCTTCCTGTTCTTCGCCCCAGCCCACGGCAGTGCGAGCAGTGAGTCGGAACACGTAGGTCTGCTCAGGGGAAAGTCCTGTGACGGTGAACTGGCGAGCGTTGGAGCCCACCTCCACCGTGGTCCAGCGCAGAGGGTCCCTGCTGTCGAGGCAGTAGGAGATCTGGTAGCCTAGTGAGGGACAGAAGGAAAGACAGAAATTCGTGAGTGTGAATGTGTTTCTGTGTGTTTTTGTGGCCTACTTTAGATCACAGTGCCTGCAGGAATCAAAGACTGCATAGAAAAAGTCTGAAAACACAGCGACACAATGCCATACCTCATTTCCACAATAAAACGCACAAACAAACACACTTTTTCAGCAGCTCCTGAAACTGTCCATTTCCACCTATTTCCTATTAGTTCCTGTGCATGAATGGAGTCACCTGCCCCTCACCTCCCCAAAAAGAAACTACAGAGAAAGGAATAATTTTGACATTGAACACTAACACACAGTCCCCTATACACATCTTAAAACCATACAACCTCTGTTCTGTCCCCTTGGCCGTGACCCATGGTGTACACGCTTTGTGTCTGTTTCTCTGTCACATGTGCAGTAGGCCATGTAATAACACCAACACCCTTCAACACGTACACGCCCTCAAACCGCTGATCCCCGACCAAGCTTTCCACAGGCCACTGGCCACTCACAAAGGCCCTAAATATGAAGATTGTATTTTACACCAAAGACACACAGCCTCACACCCATGAGCTCACACAAACTCCTAAGGCGCGGACGTGATTGGTTCAGAGTAAAAGTGTCAAGTTGCTAATCTGCTCAGAGGCATGTAATCTGGTTATGCGGCTGATAATCTCATACAGATAGTCTGATTGTATGCTAATGTGAATGTAGCCTGTGGAAGATTTGGATATTATATTGGATAAGAGTTATGCTACAAATCCTCTTGCAACTAAACAATTGGGTCAGAGCGCTACATTATGTTCTGTGCTGACTATCATTAGGACATACAGTAGCTGCTATCAGACACAGGAGCCTCTATAGACTGTGTCATGTCAGGGGAAGCCCATCTCCTTCCTGCAAAGAAAGATTTAACATGTACCCTGTATGTCTTATCTTATTCCTTATCTTGAGTCATTCAAATGTGTATCTAGGCATATTTTCTTTGCTTTTAGTTTATCAATGCTCATTGGCCTTGTAGAGTTTCTTCAATACAGTGCTACTACCTACGCTAGTTCAAAAGAAACATTCTTTGTGTCACAATTGTGCTTGCGCTATGGTGGCTACTATATGTTGTGACCTCTTCTCTCAAGTCCCATTTCTGCACTCCACATAGCGATGAATCATGTTTTAATGTGTATCTTTGACAAGGCTTTATACAACCCCTCCTTTGAGACTTTTGCCTCTAAACCTTGATTGAATGTTGAAGAAGGAAACCTGTATGTAAGTTAAAATAAGCAATTTTCACTCTTACGACGTCAGTTGATGTAGTTAATATTTCATGCCCTGTGTCGAATGGATTGTTGCACTGCATTTACATGAGATTTATTTATATATCTATATAATATTTGATGTTTAGTAGGCCCTGAAGATGTACTAAATGTCAGGATAATGGATGCATTAACTGAAATGAGTGAAAATAATGTTGATTTGATATGCTTTACTAATTTACTCCTGTGTTTACTGCAGCTGCTCTAATTTGTAATATTTTCTTAATGTTTTCATACTCGTGTATAGAAAGTAATCATCCATCCATCCCTGACTAAACTGCCGAAGTAATAAAGTGTTGAAACGGCTTTTTGGATCTCTGTGTTTCAATGTTAACACCACACTAGATATTCAAACACCACGACACGAGCCGACACCACCACCATTACTGAAGTCTTTTCATACAGTATGTAAAGTATACAAATTGTTATAGTGTGACGTGATGGTAGCATGTGTGACTGTCAACTGAAGTTATTCAGTCTCAAAACCCTTGTCTTACGATAGAGACATTGACATTGCACTTTTGTCTGATTGCACTGTGCAGTACTGCAAAGTGAAATTTCTCCCACAAACATATGCAGAAATTACTAGCAAGAAACTGAGGGTTGTCAGTAGCACACTGGACATAGCAGTGGAGTGGATTTTAGTTGCAGCTGTCTATTACCTACACTACAACTGGTTGAAAGGCTTTAATTATTCTAACCTTTATTTCAACAATTTTGATTACGATATAAAGTAAAATCCTTCACATGCATCAAAGTATGATAAATGTCGGTTTGTACAACCTTTAGTAGCCTTTATCTGTTTTTTCAAATACAGCTTAGCATTAACAGGTAGTAATGCTATACATGCAGCGACAGGCATCAAACTGCAGCTTTTGAATGTCAGTGCCAGTAAAACTTTAGCATATGAACACAGGTCATACTCAAAATGTAATTGTAATTAGTGTGGAGTGTGGAAATGGGATACAGCATAAATTTGCCACCGGGATGTTCGTGTTCGTAGAGAGGACATGTGAAAACACAAACGCCTGTCTGCCTTGTGCCAAATTAGACTGTACACCTTCTGTGGTCTCTGTTTCTCCTCTGTCCACCTTCTGTGTCAGTCCCCTATGGGTTGAGAACCCAAGGAGAAATGAGGCAGTCATAAGCGCTGAAGAGCCCAGTACACTACAGCTATTTGTATCTGCACAAATACACACGTGTATTTGTATCTTTGTGAGAACACTCATTGACATGATTCATTAGCCCCTTACCCCGACCTCAACCACCACAATTAAATGCCTAACCTTAACCTAAACCTAACTCTAACCTTGAACTTAAAACCAAGTTCCTAACCCTCAAACAGCCCTCTGAGACTTATGAGGACTGGCCAAAATGTCCTGAATTTCCCAAAATGCCCTCCCTCCATGGGGTCTGTAACTCACTAAGTGGTCCTCACAAAGATACAAATATGAGTGCAGACACACACACACCACACGCTCAGCAAGGACACAGCAGGACTGCATGTGTGTGCGTGTCTGTGTGATCGAGAGAGAGATATTTGCCCTCCCACTCATCCCTCTGTCACAGAGTGGTGTCTCACTAAATGTCCTCCCTCTTACAATACAGTCACACATCACTCACACTGTCCTGCTCGACTCCCTCCCCCACTGAGAGGACAAATACGACTGCTCTCTCCCCCTTTGTGCAACACACACACACACACATGTAACCGGGAACGAAGCAATACTGATCACACACACACACACACACACACACACACACACACATACACACACACAGATAAACCTCATGCTAAAGTGCTCTCTAAGAAGCTGTAAATGACTGACTCTTGTGTGTGTGGTTGTGTGGGTGATGATTCATGGATGCACAGTAACAGCCACTTATCAGCCTGAGGAAAGACAATGGCATTGTAAGAGCTCATCAGTCATATTTACTCAGCTACACACTCTCTAACACACACACACACAAGCAAAAAACGTTTTTTTAACACCACTGTATGTGTATGTGTATGTGCGTGTGCCTGCTTGTGCATATTTATTGCACCTGGTGGGACTCCAGTGGAGATGGTGGAGGATGTGACCACGCCCCGTCCTGCGGCAGTGAGCGCCGCCACCTGTAGTGTGTACGCGGTGGTGGAGGTGAGGCCGGTCAGCTGGTACTGCAGGGTGGAGTTGGACAGAGAACGTTCCTGACGACTTGACTCCACTGCAGACACTTCCCACCACAACACGTAGCCTACGGGGGAGTGGAGCGCATGCTGGGTTAATAAAGTTGCATATGGACATGAGCAGACGCGTATCTACAAACACACATGGACAAGAACACACACTTAACGCACGTAATGAGAGGTACAGAGCCAAAAAGGAGGGAGAGAGATACGGGAGGGGTAACTACAGTCAAAATCCCCGTCTGTCCCTTAGCATCTTCACAGTCACGCATCACACTCCACCACCTCCAAATGTGTGTGTGTGTGTGAGAGAGTGTGTGTAAGGCCACTTGTGTATAAAGCCCTGGAGAGAGTGAATGGTCCCTCATCTGTCTCTCTGCTCACCAGGTGCTGGATGAAAAGCAGGTTGAGGAGAAAAGAGTAAATGTGCAAGGTGACCTTGATTGAATAACCATTTTCCCACTCCTGTGAGTGTGTAAGCTCACTGTAAAGGCGCTGCTGCCTTGTGCCTTTAGATTGTGGTCTTGTTGTGTAGGTGCCTGATGAATGTTGGACACGATGCAGCCGTGTCAACACACAGACACATACTCATTCACGCACACACAAACACACAATGTAGGTTAATCACTTAATTCAGAGCAGCTTGTCGTGTTCACCAGCACCATTGTCTAACAGAGCCATGGAGGAGCTGAGGCAAAATGAATTGTGTGTGTGTGTGTGTGGGTGGGTGTGTGTGTGGGTGGGGGGGCTCTTTGATGCGCCACAGAAACAACACCCCGAGTGTTGGGAGGCGTGGGATGAGGGCATGTTGGAGATAATGTGAGAAGACAAGCTGCAGAGAGAAGGGATTAACTGATGATGAATCAGATGAACACAAACACAGTTTCAGAGACATGGGGATGTCTGTGGAAGCCAGACAGAAAAATAAGTGACTAAGTGGAGAATACTGAAGACACTGTAGCAGTTTTATGGTTCCTCCCTTGCTGCTGTTTGCCTCATGGGGATGCTTTTCACTTTTTTTTAAAACTTTTTTTAAAACTTAAATTAGTCATTCTTCACTCTATATTTGTCCACCTGAGAGGAATACCTTTTCATTAGAGACAAAGGGCAGATCATCTCTATTCATTGTGTGTTTTACTTTCCGGTAAGAAAACACTAACTTAACCTGAGTGACTGTTCATAATTTTGAGACATTCTTGTAGTTATACAGTTGTAATACTCTTACCAATAATGATGCCATTCTTGTCTTCAGGCTCTTTCCAGCTGACTCTGACTGACGTGTCTAAGATTTCAGTGAAGCTCAGGTGGCGAACGGGTCCAGGTGCTGAAAAAGGACATAAATCAGATAATACTGGTTATATTTGGATTATTTCAACAGTAATCTTATCTCAGAAAATTTCAAATTTTAAAAAAATCTTTCCTGCACGCAAACACACACACACACACCTCTAGTCTGTGCAGTGTATTACCTGCTGCTCTTCAGCTTCACCCACCACCTCCTAATCACATCTGCATTGACCACCACACACACACACACACACACACACACACACACACACACACACACACGCACTCAGGTGCATGCATGCCTGTCGTTTCTCATTTCAGCCATGGCTCTCTAACCCCTCTCCCTGTGGAGCGATTAAGCTATTCATCTGAGACATTCAATAACACTCACACACATACATGCACGCACACACACACACACACTCCTATCCTACCTTACCAACAGTGGACTGATGCCAACCAATCCACTATTTAAAATAATTTTGAAATAACAAAAAAGAAATACAAAATGTTTATGTAAGCTTTTATAATATAACTACAAAACTGGTTTTGTAATTTTCTTCTAAAAACTGATGAGAGAGCACTTGCAAGCGAACAAAACACACTCCTGATTTCACTGGGAGCTATTCTCTCTCAGTGTTTTTCAGTCTTCACTTTAGGTGTTGGACTTGAAAATTCACTGAGCCTAAAAAGGATTGAATCCCCATCCTGAGAACTTCCAAGCAATCCCTCAACACACAGAGTTATTTGGTCAGAGACACCTGAGCTCAATTTCTTAAGAGTCCTTTAGTCTTTCATCTCGGTGTTGGACTTCAAAATTAACCAAGTGTTGAACCCACAACCTCAAAATTTCAGAACAGTCCTCTCACACCCTGAGCCATTTGATCAGACATTTACAAACTGTTTTTCTTGGAGCCTTTTGAACTTCAAAATTCACTGAGCCTCAAAAAAACAAACAGAAATTCTGAGTAGTCCACTAACATGCTGAGCTGTTTAGTTAAGGACTGATTAACTCTTTTCTTTATGTGCTGTCCAAAAGAAAAGTTGGGACCACCTTTGGTAGATCATGGTGGCCAAGTGAAGAGGCACTGGACTAATGGGACCATTCAGCAGTTCTGAGGTTGTGGGTTTAATCTAACTTGTACTTTGAAGTCCTTCGCTGAGAGGAAAGACTCAAAGGCTACGAGGACTGTTTGGTAGCTTTGGCATTTTGGGTTTGATCCTTGTGAAGCACACTGAGTCCAATATCCAAAGGACAGAGTCAAAATCTCTAAGAAATACAGCTAAAGTGTATCTGTTCAAGTAGATCACAGAATAGGAGGACTACTGTGGATTTTTGAGGTCTTGGTTTTGATCCTTAGGATCTGCAGTGAATTTTGAAGACCAGTACTCACAGTGAGTGAATATTCGAAGGCTCTAGGAAAGAAGGGTAAATTGTCTCACGAGATAGCTCATTATGTTAGAAGTTTTGAAGTTGTGAATTTGATCCTTGTGAGGCTAAGTGAATTTTGAAGTCCAACACCCATAAAGACTGAAAAGTGCTCAGAGAAGTTCCCAGTGTAAAGGGAATTTGGTGGCGTGGTTGGTTTGTTTGTAACCGTAAGCCACTGGTGGTGCAACCAGATAACATAGTTTCTCTGGTGCTTCCAGTGAAAATAGAGGCAGGGGTTATGGAGGGGGTTACGTCATGAAAAAACCATGAGTGGCTTACATTTGGCTGCAACATGGAGGAGATCTCTGTGAGAACAGTAAGATATAGACACAAAGTATAATTTCATTATTTACTATTTGACCTTGCATTGGCACAGCACTGTGTCTCTGCACCATTGCTGCTCATGCATTAGGCTTGAAACTATGCTGTCTTACAAAGAGATAACAAAAAATAGTGTTTAAGGAGACTGGTTCCGGTGTGCAGTTTCTTAAATAGCTGCCCAGTAGTCTGAAAGCCTGCCTAGAGCTGCAGGCCATTCACACTGTGGATGAGTATGAAAAAAACGACATTTGTGAATAAGTACTTGAAATCCCTGCTCAAGCCTGCAGAGGCAGTGCTGAGTATGAATTATAACACCTGCAGGTCTCCTCTTGGCTAAAATTAAAATTAATTAAAAGCAGAGTTTTAGACATAACGATAGCATGATTTACAGCATGACCAACAGTGGACCTCCAAAATGTTCCCTGCTGGCTCACTGGTACACTGTGGTGGAGTGTGACAGGTACGCACACGCACACGCACACCACACACACACACACACACACACACACGCGTAAAAAGCTATCATCAAGCAAGAATTACACCCACCGTTAACCCTGCAACATGGCCAGCACCCAATCAATACCTGTCCACGGCTGTGAGTATTAGTGTGAGTGCATGCGCATGTGATGTGTCTTTGTGTGTGTGTACACATGCCCTCTAATATCCCTTTCCCAGTCGATAATTGCTGGTTGGTAATAATTGCTTGTCTGTCTGCCTATAGGCTATTGTGTTTATTTGACGGTGCGACTGTGTGCATGTGTACTTGCAAATGGGAGTGGCCGCTATTATGTTTATCCACGGAACAGTGGGTTATAAATACCAGCATGCCTGAAAACATATGAATCAATTCCCTTTAAAAAGACACAGTGGAGAAAAAAATGAAGGGGGGGGGCTGGGAAACTAAGAACAAAGAGCTTTAAAAGGAGAGAAACTAAAGTAAGAGCCTTAGAGAAAACAGGGGATGTTGGAGTGTAGATATTGTGTACACAGCTGTGTATCACACTGATAGAAACAGCTGGACTGAACACAGAGAAAGTCAATACACATTCATTATCATTCACAGGAGACAGAGAGTTCTTTGTGTTGTGTTCTTTATTCAAATTGAAGTCTGTGTATGTGTGGATGTACTCACTGTCCTCATGTGTCTGCACTAGGGTGGGTGGGCTGCGGGGGCCGTCTCCAGGTGTTGTGAAGCAGAGGGTGGCACCGAAGTACCAGGTGAATTTCTTGAGTCCGCTGACTAATCCTGTGTGGCGGGAACCTGGGTAGTCCGGGGTGATGGTTATTACAATAATGTCCTCTGGAGACTGCTCTGGCCAGACCAGCAGCTGCATTAAATGAGAAAAATGGTCCTTGTTGACAACTCGATTACAAATAATATCTAATGAAACCAACAGGTCACCAATGCACCTAAAATCTTCATCCTAGTTATTTTGTTTGTAAATTTCCCTTTTTTTTTAAGTCATTAGTTTGACTCAACAATATTTAGCTTCAGGCTACTGATTCCAAATCTTATTATTCAGACTGCATTTATGAGACAAAACTTATTTGTACAACAGTATGGAATATGTTGAATATTTTCAAATTAGGCTGATACCCAAGGGATTTTTGTCATTAAAGATTAAAACCGCCAAATGCTATTTAGAAATTTGTCAGAATGGCAATACAATATGCATGTTTCACTCCCAGGACAAGTTATCTGCATTCCAAACATATTAAAATTTAAGCATTTGTTTACGTATGAATGTACCACTTAACATAAATTTCTGCCACCAGGCCATTATCAGTCATAGCAGCATCCAAGTTTGATTATCAGTCCAACTAAACGCCTAATGAAAGGTTAATTTATCTCTATCGTGAGACTTGATTTGTATTCAGAACCCCAGTATTTTGGTTTGCGTTATTGCTTTAGCCACAAAAACAAACAGTGAAGAGCATACACTTACATATTCATAATGAGAGATCAGCCATGGGCAACACTGTGATATGGTGCCCATATTCATAGTACAAAAAATAACTGGCTAAAATGTGAGCCAAGTTTTCATCAGAATTAAGCAGTGCAATGGGTAAGTGGTGAGTAAATACATTGAAAAAACTTGTTCACAAACCGACTTTATATGATAATAGAATTCAAAATGTCTCCTTAATGGCATATTGGTGGTGAGTGTACATTAACATATATTTGCTATTGCTGCATTGCCAGAAAGGATGCAAAGCAAAGTTGCTGTCAGTATCTGTATTTATCAACTCTACAAACTCTGACCTGTATGCCTAATGTCCTACAGCTCATGTAGTCACTGTCTTACTGTCTCAAAGCTTTAGCGTATTCTAGGTGATTTCCTCTGTCTGCCCAGTAGATGATAACAGTAACTAACACTGCTGATTAGGCAAGAGGCCTGTTTTTTATGGGCAGTATTACTGATGTCATACAATGTGTGACCCACAGCAGTGTTATTTTCTCCACATTGTCCCTGTAAAGTGTAAATCCCTGATGCCATTGTACACTGGCAGCCCACAACTTCACACCTTCTGCTACAGCTGGCACTAACAAATACGTTTGGAATAATTGGTGGAAATTCAGTTAATCTGGGGTTTACAGAACTATCCAAAACTATTTGGAAAAACAAGTGACTATGCTGGCCTCACTTCACAGGTCATAGAGGTTTAGTCATTTCCTGATGTTGCTACTGAGCCAACACTAGTGAGTTCCTGCATGGTGGATGTTCAGCACTGCTTCAAGGTCAGTATGTTTTCCATTAGCCTTCATTCTACAACATACTTTTACAACAAGGCTTTTATTTAGAAATGTATGGAACCGAGATACTTTTTGACTTTGAGACTTCTTGCTAGTTTATCACACTGAAGAATGACAGATCATGACAGACAGTGCATTAACTGTCTTCAACTGTTAATGCACTGTTTCATGAACCTCAAAAATACAAAAATACTTGGCAAACCAATATAACTGTAAATGTGCCCTAATGGAGACAACTGAATGAAAAAAGGAGAAGTAGTACTGAACACAATCTCATAGTGTGTCCTATTTTAAGAGGGATATGGGTGTTACCAAATATATATTTTATTAAAATCATTAGGGTTATAACTGTAAATGCTCTTCCATTGTACACACTGCTTTATGTTACCTGTAAAAACCTGCAATAGGAACCAATCAACCAATCAAAAACAATCATGTCCTGCTATTTGGAAATAGCTGGTGATACCCATAGACAGTTGAGTGGCTGCTTTTCCCTCTGCCTAAAGGGTGCTGCACTGCACCCAGTCTGTCATGGTAAAATAAGGTTTTCTATTGTAATTTATTATCAGCACAGTACAGTTTGGGTGCAGTGAAAGAGTGCTGATCTGGCACCCTCAAGCATCTGATGCTAGTCCACTTTTAAAGGGTGGGTGCTGGAAAGATTGGTTCTGCTGTTGCTATAGAAACACGTGCACTCTGAACCAGACTGCGATGGAAACCCAAAATGTGCTGAAGAACACATATGGTACAGTGCTGTCCTTAGGAGAACTGGGCCCAGAGCAGGGACAGTACAACACTATGGCACGCTGCTGCACCATGTGTTGCCTCAGGTCTGGGATCAAAATATGTCATAAAGGTTTCTTCATTGTGGGCTGGTAAGTACGCTGTTTTCTGAGTATGCTAGTGCTTAATAATTAACTGTAAATATATCTTTTATACAAACTCTTTTATATAGAAGATGGGCTGTGAGAATTCAGGGAAAATGCAGTCTGTTTTTATTGCTCCGCATTGCTCCGTTCTTTGTTAGTATGCTCTGAATAAACCTAATTTATGAGAGCCAGCAAGCATAAATAGATAGATCGATTGATAGATAGATACATAATGTTATTAGTTCTGCAATGATTGAAGTCAGTGTGTCTAAAAACAACAAATCTAAAGTAAGTCATAAGATAGCACCAAGGACACGTACATGGAAGACATGAAACTTGCCAAAAGTGGGTCTCACTCTGGCAATCAGTTTTGGGCTATATTATTAAGGGTATTGTATATAGTCACTGATCTGTGGGGGGATGAAATGAGATGAGGCTTTGCTTCATATCCTCTTTTAATTAATATCATTATCTATTGTCCCCTAAAAAGCACAACACAACCCAAAGACGCACACCCACATGTGCAGCAACACTGAAAGGTTCCACTGATGTGGAGTGGTGGAGCCTGGTATACAGAGACAAACATCAGACAGCCACATCAAACAGATGGAAAACCATATAGTATTTATCAGCCAACAAAGACACCAACATCCCCACTCTCTAAAACACACACACACACACACACACACACACACAGACACAGACACGCAGACCCAGTGACTCAAGCGAGAATGTGATGTGTTTTCTTTGTCATGTTAATCAGTTCCTTAGGGGTTGGTTGCCACAACGAAGTAAAAAATAAATCACATACCAGAACTAGTACATATAGATCACTCAAACTATTCAATCCTTCGCTCTCACCCTGCTCCCCATTATCCTGCTTGCAGCTTCTTATGTATTGCCTCTTATTTTGCTCCCTTGCTCCTGTTCTCTCACCACAGTCTTCTTTTTGTATATTTAATCCTCTCTTTTTTTATACCTCACCACACTTGGCTTGGCTAAGTGTGTGGGTAAACAGGAGCGAGACGGTGCATCCTGGAACACGACCTTTGAGCTAAAAGACCTATGAGAGGTCTTTCACTAAATTGTGTGTAGGTGTTAAACTGCTGACTGTTGACAAAGAAAAGTCTGGTTTTAATTCAGTTCAAAATTATCCATGGGTTGAAAGTCTAGGACTTGAGACCTCAGTATCACTTCTGATTTTAATATCTGGGCAGGTGTTGTTTTGTTGACGATGTGGGATGATTGTAACAGATATTGTAACAGTATTTTGTCTTACCAAAAAATACATCAGATGCTGTTTTAATCTACATGAATGTTTATATAAACCACCAACTAACTTATGAATTGAAGGAATTTACCTTCTCATGCAAAAATCAAGTGAGACTGCACATGAATAAAAAAAAAAAAAAATTTCACACACAACACAGTTGTATGTAAGTTTCTAATGTAAGTAGTATAATAACATGCACACTCATCCAGAGGCTTACCTTGTATCCCTGGTTGATGCCATTAATAAACTGCTGAGGTGGAGGGTTCCATGTGAAGCGGATGGTGGTCGAGTTGATAGCTACAACTTCCACTTCCTGCGGAGGTGCTGTGGGAACTACACACAGATAAACACACAGTACACATAATATTTAGCTGCAGTGGGTCCACCAAGAGGAAGAGGAAGAGTGCTTAGATACACTGGAAAAACATACACAGTAACAGAGTTGGAGGCCTAAGCTGCAGAAATAAACAGCTTTCAGAGTTATACTTTTACTTAGTGGTGCTAGTGGCTTTAAATATCCCATACCGCACCATATATTTCAATATTTCATGTTAAGTTCGAGTTCATTTTCTAATTAAAAATTTTTGCTAAGCTTGCAAAAGCTAAATGCCAAACCTACCCTTCTATTCTTTGCTGCAAAATGACCTAATTTCTCAATAAAATTCATCCCATCTATTGTATTTTGCATTTATGTATTTTACATATTACTTTAGGAATGACTCAGTGAAATTAGGGTACTGACCCATCAGTGACTGATTCTGAACAATGATGGCTCATGAAGACACCTAAAATGGTAAATTAAATCTATGAAGCCTTTCAGTCAGTGACCTCAGGAGGTCTGACAGTGGCCACGGAAAGTTAGATTCACTCACTGGATTTTGTTGGTTCAGTCCTGTGGCCACATTATTCTCCTAATCAAGAAGCCCCGTCAACCTTTATCACCCAGCTGATGTCTCTGCATAGTACATTATGATTGATGACATTTGATCTGTATTAATAGTTAACTTACAATCAGCAGTCCAGCAATTTAGTATTGCGCTCCCATCGAGTTGGAGGGTTCAGTAAAGGCAGATTTAAAAACCTTTAGATAAAATTAAAGCAGCAGAGAAGAGAAAACCCTGGGTTTACGTCATTAGTATGGTCCAAGGGCGACAAAAATACTGTATTCTACTATCTTCCACCTGAAGATCGTCTCTCATTAGGAGCTCTAATCACTACTCGCCAAGTGATTGATCATGGGGGAATGTTGGGTCTCTGTAAATCTATTATACAGAGTACAGTCTACACCTGCTCCATATGAAAAGAGCCCAGAGATAACTTCTGTTATTATTTTGAGCTATGTAAATAAAATTGACTTGACCTCTCGGAAGGTGGAGCTGAAAAACCTCTGGTGATGTCAGTGTGACAACATCATGTTCGTTTTTTCAAAGTATCTCCCTGTAGCGCAGGCTGCATAGTTCTTATGGTATTGATGTTGTTAACAATCTACAATAAACTGGGACTTTCTGTGTTGAAATTTTAATCTCAGTTCAAAGATTCAACAATAAAAAGTTCAATAATAAGAATTTTCAGTCAAACCAAACCAGCAGAGTAATAATTTGCAAATGTCTGTTTTGAGTTGTGTATATACAAGGCATTCATCATTTACCAGAGATCCAGACAGAGCGTTGAGAGATATGATGGTGAATGACTAATAATAGAAGTTGTGGAATATACTATCTATTTTGTAGCAGTTTCCTGTGAAAGGTAGGTTATTGTTCAATTTGAAAAAAATAGAGGTTGGCAGGAGGTAAATACGGTAAACAAAGGCTCAACATGTGGTGTCTAGTCCTCACAAGTTAGAGACAGACTGACTTCATCCATTCTAAGATTTCCTAATTTTTCCTCTTTCTCCGTGTCAGTGCAAGAATATTTCTCTACACATGAATCTTTGAATGTTATACTGAATCTATCAGCTGGTCAACGAAAGGAAGAGAGTCCATGAGTGTAACTGTGAAATGTGTGTGTGTGTTTGTGGGCACATGTTATGGTGATTACACTGTAAAGGGATTATGCTGATGCTAGAAAGCCACAGAGTGATAATGCACTGTTGCATGATGGGAGTGCCCTTTACATTTTATATTTGAGCCAGAGAGGCCAGGCGACACACAGATGCACAGAGAGCATACAGAGTGGAGAGAGCAGAGACCAGAACAAAAACTAGTGAAAAATGGAAGGCAAGAGATAGTGAGGCAAAGTGAACCAAGGGATGAGAAGACAGAGAGGGAGACATAAGATTAATTGATATTAAAGATGCCCCCCCCCCCCCCCCCATGCTGACTGTACTCCTGGGGATCGGCTTCTAACCCCTCTCAGCTCACAGCTACAGATAAAACACTAAACTCTGTCCTCAGGGGGAATCTTAGTATGCGCGTACGGCTGTATGTGAGAGAGTGTGAAAAGAGAAATGTTATCAGAGTCTAAGGCTGAGTTCAACCACGCACTCTCAGGGATAGTGGGAGAGAGAAAATGTCCAATCCATCGCAGCCACTCCCATTAAACCATATTAGAATAATTAATGAGCCTAACTCCCTCTCCTGAGTCTATAAACCTGTCCTGAACTCTTGTAATAATGACTGTGAGTTTTATGTGCACATGTGCGTGTGTGTGTGCAGCTAAGCCCATCTGTAATAATGATAATTTACTGTTGGAATAAAAGTCAGGAAGAGAAGAGCACGTGTTTAAAGGAGATTTACCCCTACGACCACTTCCTCTCATCTTCCTTTACAATCTTCACTGACATTCTTCCCTCTTTCACAACCACTTCATTGATTTACATTTGAAGAGTTGAAAGTGTTCCTCTGTGTAGCCATGTTTATCACAATCAGCTCACTATTATGTATCATATGTTTATAGAGCAGTACAGATTTCCCCATGAACTCCCTGTAGCTCATCCTGCAGCAGCCCAAAGAGCTCCTCGGCCAGGTGGGAGATGTAGTCCCTCCAGCATGTCCTGGGTCACCCCTTAGGATCTCCTCCCAGCTGGCTGAGGCTACTATGCCTTCGAGGGGATGCCTCGGGCATGACTTTAACATAAATCTGAACTGCATCGACTAGCTCCTCTCAAAGCTGAGTTCCTCATCCTATCACTGAAAGTGAAGTCTGCCTGTGGAGATACCTCACTGCAGCTGCTGGCAACTCTGATCTCAGGCATCTGATCACTACCCAAAACAGTAAAAATAAGTGAGGATGGTCTGCGTACTCACCAATACAACCCTGTGCCAGAGAACACTCTGCACTGTTACCCACTGCACATTTTCTTTATGTTTTAAATCACATAAAAATTAGAAATGGGGAGGTGTAATGTAACAGCATACTTAAATGTCAGTTTTTTTCAAGTGGCTTTATTTAGGGTGGAACATTTGCTCCCTCTCTCTTTCTTGTTATTAACAATGAAGGTCAAGAGCACATACCAATTACCAGGAACATCCTTTTATTTCTATCTACAGCTCAAGTCTATTACTCAAGTTCACACAGTGCATGAAATAATGTCCTCCCTATTCATCCATCCATTAACTGTGCAACCACCTTACATCTAACACAAGAGGAAAAGTCATGTCTTTGTCTGGTATTTTGACTTAAAGAACTGTCAACAATCTATTCAATCTATTAATCAGGAGTATGGGAAGCTACTGCTGCCTCATCTCAAAGTTTTAATCATCAAATGATTAATTATAAATCTGTTCACAGATTTCTTGACCACCACAAAACACTTCCAGCCCCCAAATTTTCTCAGACCCATTGTGAAGTCATTTTTGGTACAGGATTTAAGGACAGGATGGGCACAGACAAGCTCCTTCTGAGCAGTTAATAACTGCAGTAATGTAGATAATGCTATGTAAAAACGCCAGTGTTTGATCATATGTGTGTATGCATATTAGCTCACCCCCCTGCAGAGTGTACTCAGTGACAGGGCTGCTGTAGATGCCCAGGCCGGCTCCAGTGTAGGCAGCCACCTGGATCTGGTACTGTGTCCAGATGATCAGCTCTTTCAGAAGACAGTAGTTGGTCTCTGGGCTGCTGATGTTTTTCTCCTGGTAGTCCCCTGGCAGCCCTGCCAGACGGTACCTAAAAACACACACAGACACAGTTGTAAATAGGATGATTTGTGGGGATACTAAGTAAGCAGAAGTCAAGATACAAAAAATAATGCACACACATATGAAAAACATTACAGCTGTAGCTCAGGTTGCTTGGCCAGTAATAGCAGGGGTTGTTGGTTCAATCCCTGGCTCTTCCTACTGACATTTAAAGTGTGATTGAGCAAGACAGTAAATCCAGAATTGCTCCTGATATCTGCAAAAAATAGGCCTTTTAGACAAAGCCATGCAGGATATAAATGTAATATAATAAAACGTACTCATAAAAATACATCCCCAGCCTTGAACTACTTTGCACATAGCTTAAAAATATAATATCATACCAGCAGGCAGTGTATTTGCCTGAATACGCAATTTGAAATACATAAAAAATTGACTTTCGCTCAATGTCACTTACATTGGTCATCTGAGGGTCAGAAAAAAGGTTTTCTGTGTGAAGTCATTTGAATCATGTCAGAAAAAAAAAATTAAATACCAGGTAGACATCTCAGATTAGTGCATGTTCAAGGCCTTCGCTTTAGTACATGTGATATAAATGTCTACTTAAAAGGATATATGACCCGACTAGACGCAGAGGTGTAATACCACTTAGGTACTGTACATATCTGATAGAGCTGAATGGAGTAATAATCCACATGTCAGCTTTTTAATATGGAACCTATTCACTGCAACAGGATATTCCAATGTTTCATCGGCTGAGTCAGCACTGTATCACACACACATACTGTATACACACACAAGAACACGCTCATACACACAAACACAAATACTCAAAGCGAGAGGGCGTCACCAGCTGACAGAGGATCGGAGGAGAGAAACTGTGAGAAGACAGGAGGGGGGGTGAGGATCTACCAGCTGATACAAGAGGGAGAAAGGAGAATCCAAAGGAAGAGGTGGGAGCCCTGTCCTATAAAGCTGAAATGATACAGTAGAGTGTTTCTATTTCCAACTGATTTATGAAGTGGAGGCAGATAACTCAGTCAATGAAGATAAAGACCTGATAACCTGATAACTTCTACTGCAATTATATGCAAATTCATGTCAGACAGCTGATGACAGTTTGATTATACACAGTGTGTCACAGTTTAGGCAGACATCAAAGTGAAGGACAGCAGACCAAGGGCAGCCTGAGCATCTGTAAAGAGCTCTCGTGTCAGTGCGTGAATGTGTGTGTGAGTGTAAGTGTGTGTGATAAGGACAGAGAGGGCAAAAGACGAGAAGGAAAGAATATTTCTATATGTACTGTGATTTACATTTTCACTGGTTTTCTAAATACTAGGACTGCAACTAATGAACTGAAGAACTGCAAACTGAAGAAGTCTCTTCGATGAGAGGTGAAAATATCTACAACCTAGTCCACGATTTAACCCCTCTTGGCTATAACTTATGATTAAAGAAGTAAAAAAAATACCTTGGTTTGACCAACAGTTCAAAAACCCCAAAGTATTTATTAATGTACATTGATATAAAACAGAAGAAAGAGGCAAATCCTCACATTTGAGAAGTTGGCAATTTGGCAATTTCCTTGCTGAATAAGTGAAATGAATTACTGATTGTCAAAATTGTTGATGATTTTCTACAGTACTGAATGATAATGTTTAGTTATTTACTTTAAAATCTTGTGCATCATATATGGATCTTACATGGAGAACAAAGTAATAACTTCAAACTTCTGTGAACAAGATTTAAAAGAAATCACCTTTCAAGACTTCACAGTAAAGTGACAAAACCAAGGCAAACAAATACACTGCTGCAGAACAATGGTCACTTGACAGGTTATGTGTTACCAGCCACCACAGACAGATTAATTATGTTGTAACATGTTGATATCTGACATGCTGGTTTAATGTCCTTCTTTTAGCAGCTTCTGTGAGATAAGGAGTTCATTGTTTTGTTCCAGAAACAAAATACATCTCCAACATTTCTATGATTCTATACTGAGGCGAATCTTTCTTTACAATATTAAAAGTAGACTTCATATGTTTTTATCATATAATTCCCCTATAGATTAGATTACTATTATTACCACTGCACAGACACTCCGCAAATAATGTTTATGTACTTTAGGTTGTCTTTCCACTGATATGGCCACCAGTAGCTAAACTACCAATGTTCTGCACAGTCATTTGTATAAAACATCCATCCTGCTTTGTTGCTTCTGTACGAATATTTCTCACATGTGAATACATAACAGCCATCATTCTGCACATAACAGCTGTCCACTTCTGACACAGAAGAAAAACAGGCCTTGAACATCTTGTGAGAAGCCTTCATAAGAACTAACATGATTGTAAGGATGTAAGGATTGTAAGGATTTCTCACAAATGCTGTCCTCTTCTGACATGGCAGAAATACAGACAATCAGGAACATTCTGTAAAAAGCCTGTGAGTAGGACATAATACCTGAGGAAGTGTATGTACTGCGAGAGATAATACCAGACAAGTTGTTATTTCTGATGCCCTTTGTTGATGTCAATGTCCATATTATTGCAAATATCATCTTGCTGAGAACTTTGGTTACACAGATAACACAAGTTCAAAGCTCATTTAACTGTGTCATAGGGGTCCAGTTTAAACTGTCAGTGTTACTGAAAATTAATCCAATCAGAATAGAGAATTATGCACTGTAATAATTCTGCTGAGCCTCCGAAACCTCATTACTGTTGAGTACCTTGGCTCAAATACTGTAGCATTAGTTTAGACTGTCAAAAAACATCTATGCCAGAGGAGTCTGATTTAAGGCCTGGTCATACCCGCACCTAAAACAGCAAAATTCTACTAAAATTATCCGCACAGCTTTTTTCTTGTTCAGTTCAGCTTGGGTTCATCTGAAGCTATCTCAGCTTATTAGTTGTGTGGCACCGTTCACTTCTATTTAACTTCCTCTGTTGGAGTTTAAACTGCTCCACAAAAGAGGTATGCCAACGAGGTTGCTGAATGATCATCAGCAAGCTCATTAGCTCAGACAGCTTTATTTACTTTCTTTAATAACTCTTTACTTAATTAAATGACATAAAATCCTGAGGCTAAAATGCTAAGGGGAGTTAGTGACTAGCGTGGCTGGCTAATGGGAAACCTACAAGCCAATCACTGGCAATACTGTAAAGCCAAATATGCATGGGTGTATATTTCTGTGAGCAGGATTACCTGAGTACATATCCTCTGAGGACTCCGTTGAGCTGGGGTTCTGGTGGAGGCTGCCACTGGACCATGATGGACTGGTTTGTCCGCCCACTGGCCACAATATTCTTTGGAGGAGCGCTGGGTGCCTCCTCCCTGAGCATCAGTCTAACACACACACACACACACACAGAAGGAGAAAGAGAGAGAACAAAAGAGACAAATTATTTTGATTAAGATTATTCGGTTTCTTACAATGAGAATATCAGTATTGCTGAAGAAGTGTAAGCACATTTTATCTGCATCCAATATATCACTTACATGGACAGTTTGCACAGGGACAGTATGTTAGGTAAGTGGGCTAAAAAGGAATTTTATAGTAATTCTCTTTCACAAATATCTTCATCTTGTCTAGTCTGGGGGGGGGGACACTGTCTACAAACTACTGATCATGTTTGTCACTGGAGAAATAAACAGGACAGAGCTGCAACTTATTGCAGAGCATCAACTCAAAGCTTAAGCAGCTCTGATGAATTCTTACTGAATTCTGCACTCATCTTTCTCATGCCTCGTTCTCCTGGTGCATCTTGCAATTTCATTTAATACATTTGTTTTTCATCTCTGGCTATATTGTTCATTTATTTCAAGCAAACCGCTGCTGCTGCTGCTGCTGCTGCTGATGGAAACGTTTAACGCATCACTTCCAGTGCGCCAGAGGATTTCTCCTGGGAATGATCGAGTTGGCACCGGGTGTTTAAAACAACAAATGTAAAAGGCGTTCATGAACTCGGTATGAGTTGGATCACTATTGTGTTTTCTTCGCTGGCAGCGGAGAACAAAAAATACGCATTTACTGTCTGTATGTTGCAGATTAACGCTTATATTCTGTTTTATTTCTGCTCCTTTTAACTTGAGCTTTTCCCTACTTACATTTCACTTCTTCTCCAGCAATCTTTGTCTTGGCAGTTTCTAATAAAACCTTAACCCTAACACAATCGCCCCATCAGGCAAGCTTCACAATTTGACAGCAATACTTAAATCACCATTAGTAGAGAATGAGCAAAGAGCTTGTCTTTTTATTTCCAGTTGGACAGCGTGATCCTTCACTCTCTCTCTTTGCTCTCTTCTCCGCTCTTCTGTCTCCCCAAACCTTTTTCCCATCTTTCCTTTGACATTTTGAACTACTTCTCCATTTTTTTCCTCCCCCATGTGCAAACTTTCACCTTTCATCCATCATGTCCTTTGGCCTCAATTATTTCATCCTTCTATCTTTTACTACTCATCTCCTCCCCTCTTCCTCTAGTCTATAACTCCCACCCCACCCCACCCCTCTCTTCCCCTCTCCTCCCAGCCCAGCCCCACCCCATGATTAAAGCTCCCAGCCCCTCTCATGGTTGGTAAAGCACACGGGCTGAGCTGGTCAGCCTCTGGCTTTACTGTAAGCAGCTCAGCTAATGTAATCAGAGCCATATGTGCTCACACACACACACATACACAAGCACATATAAACACACCAAACAAATTTCTCCCAGCTTAAGACAGACTGCTACATCCGATGGTCTTTTCCCTTCCATGGATTATAGCTGGAGATTTACATTACCTTCTCTCTCCAACCCCCCGCCCCCCTTCACTTCCCCTCTGTGCCCCATCTCTCCCTGAATGATTCTCTATAAGCTATTGAGCCATTAGCTGTGGTACGGCTGCCTGTATTTGTGTGTCTGAATCTGTATGTGCCTATAAATGCGAGTGCACATCTATACTGTGTGTGTTTGTGTGAAAGTAGGGCTGTGAAAGCTGTTAGCTAGAGACTTGCGCAGGCGGATATATGGCACAGGCCAGTGGTTTTACAGCTGTGCTTTACTTCCATTAGGTTAGGCACTGTCAGACAGCACCAGGTGCTGCAGGCATAGACATTTACACACGTACAGACACACACACATAGGCTAATGGGCCTTGTGTGAATGAGATGGGCATTAGTGTAGCCGTCTGGAAATGGGGTATATATAATCCTCAACTATGCCACTGCTTTTGACTGAAATTGATGACACACATTAATGCACATACACAAACTCACGCTTACACAAGCACCCACAAACCCATACAGTACTGAACAGACGCGGTCAGTCACTATTTGGCTGCAAATAAAACACGCACATACAAATGCACACTGACACACTTTTTACTCGACAGCAGAAACTCCTTGTGAATTGCCTTAATTTCCTCCCAACCATTTATGAGTAAATATTTCATACAGTGGGTTCAGCATGAGGACATCAACTTCACACAGGAGATTAAATATACAAACCCCAACCCACCCAGCGACTCACATACCACTTCACATCCACCTCTAAACAGCTACAAACATTAATACCAACACCCATACATGTACCCAAACCGAGAAAAAAAACAAATATTATACAGCAACACTGCTTGAACGCTATGTGACACACTTTCTCTGTCCCTTGTTATTAAGAAAAAGAGGACATTTTCCGCAAGAGATGTACATGTTTTCTCGAGTGAGTGAAAGCGCATGTGTGTGCAGGGGGTATTTTGTGAGCATCTATACTGTGGGAATTAGTAAAAGTTTCTATCTGTGTCATTCTCCACAGTTTAGTGCCCACTGGCTTTTCTCACTAAATCTGCGTACACACTGACTCTTAAATTTAATGGTGTTACCGGAATGTTAAGTCTGCCTCTATTCAAACAGGATAGTAAAATTTAGGTCCATAAGAGTGAAAAACAGAGCGATATGAGCAGAGGGCAACAGAAATAAAAAGGGGGAAAGAGAGAGAGAGACCCAGATGTGACGTGACTGGTTACAACCAGCTGGATAGATGAGCTTATTTTCCTCTTGTCTGACACTTAAAGTCTTGTCTCCTTTAAATGTTGTGCTGTTTTGCCGGAGGTTAAAAACTGCACAAATGGAGGAGGCTGACACACTAAAGAGACTTCTGTCGGGGAAACAGAGAAACTTGGATATTCTCACAATGACTGAGAATATCAGCTGTGCCACACATTAGCTACTGTATATGTGCTCTATGTTTGTCACTTCGGTAGATAATATATTTGTAGTCACACCACCTGATCAGTCAATGACATTTTTCTTTTCTGCATCCCAGACAGTAGACACACAAAACATAACATAAGATGATTAAATGGTGAATCAAACAGTTTTTTTTGACAATGCTGGCTGCAATAATTATGTTTTTTTTAAAAACAACACTGGCAATCACAGCTTTACCTGTAGCTGTCTGTTTGTGTATGCACATGATTGTATGCCTGGTGTTGGGGGAGACACTAACTACCTGCATCAAAACAAGAGGTCCATCAGTTTATCGGTTTGGCTAATTTAAGGCTGGTTAAAGCTTTCACAAACAATGAGTAATCGATGGATGCAAGTGCCAGTTACAGCTGATTACCCCGAGTTGCTGAAAATAAACAACAATATTCCTGCAGAAAATGGCTCTTTAGTGCTTCCTAGGTGGTCTTTTCTAATAAAAGCTGAACAAGGAAAGTGTCAGTGCGTGAACTTTACCGCCACAATCCTTCAACATTTTAGGACCAAAACCGTTTAAAAATTATCACACACTTTTTGTTAAGATCAGTTGATTATTAATTTATATGTTTCTGTCTCAGGTCACCTCATTATTTTGTATGTTTCTGTAACATTAATAAATGTTTGATTTTAGTCAAGCTGGCAGCTTTCATGGGAGGTTGCTCTACCACTTTGGTCAACACTAAAATGTCTCAGCAACTATTAGATGGATTTACTTGAAATTTTTGACATTTGTGGTCCTAGCAGGATGAATCCTGATGACACTGGTGATCCCCTGACTTTTCCTCTACTGACATAATCAGGGGTCAAATTTTCAATTTGTCCAATACTTCAGTTTATGACTAAATTTATGACCCGCAAAACTAATGACATTTCCATCGGGAATCTCAGTGGGGATTGTTCTCTACTGTCAGCCCACAGAACTACATTTTCAATTTCAGTCGGTCTAGTAAATTTATAATTGCAAATGCCTTGTATGGTGAGGTAAATCTACCATATTTGACCTCTAACACCTGACAGTATAATCAGTCTTGTAACTGCCAACCACCCTCACGCTTCTGCTCCATAGTGTAAAGTAAATAAAACACTTAGTCTGCTATAAGCACCTTTAGCTTCGCTGGAGCCACAGTTAAACACACATATATAATTTACATGGTGGCAAGCAAAGGGCAAATCTCCTGTAAATCTTAAATCTACTACACTCCTAAAGCATTAATCGTTACATTAACATGCACATCAGGCGTGTACATGCTGCAGCGTGTGTCTACGTAGGTTATTTCATCTCACATCTAGAGTTCAATCATTCTGATGTGTCCTGGCTCTGACTAAACAGCTGGAATAAAAAAATAAGAAGAAAAGCAAAGAGAGCTGAGATTGATGCTTTAATGTTCTGATGATGCCCAGAGTTCAAGGCATTTATGTATAATCTGTCTTTCCTCTGTTAATGCGTCCTCTTTAAAGATGGTAATAGTGTGAGTGTGGGTTATGCATGAGTAAATCTGTATGTGTGTGTGCGTGTGTGTGACACTCCAGATGGTATAATTGGATTCATGGACAGAGTTTCAGCATTTAGAAGCAATGATTTTCAGCTTTGATCACATTCATTCATACATGCTTAATGGATGTCCATCTCTCAGGACACTTTTTCTGTGCCCCTTTGAACTCTCCTGGATAAGGGCAAGCACAGAAAGAAAGGCAGGGTAATGATGGGGGGCAATGAAGACAAGAAAAAAAATGTAAGAGTTAATGCTGTTATGATAAAGATCCTAATCAGGACAAGAACAAAATGGGAGAGTGCAGAAGCAGCTGGAAGTTCAAACTTTAATAAGGGCTTTTTGTCATCAATATTACAAGCTTCTTCTCCACTCTCTGTTCCATTCCCTCACTCTGTCCACATTACTGCGTTTTGTCATCCTTCTCATTTGGCACTCTAGGCTTCTGCAGGACATTTTACTCTAGCCTCGCTTTCCCTGTGTGTCAACTGAGGCGCGCGCCTTGGCATCTGCAGCCCGTGTGCTTGCCTTCATCCCAGGCAAACATCCAGCAGATGAGAAGCAAAGCGCGTGTGGTTACGTATGAAACAAACACCGAAGAAGAGAGGTATCCATCTGGTCTGAAACACTGACCAGTGATGACTTGTCTCGCTGCCAGTCATTCATTTGGAGAGGATCAATCCAATCTATTCTCCAGGGCCTCTAACAACCAACCCTGGGCTGTGTGGACTAGGTAGCAGAATGGCTAATGGGACACAAACAATATACTGGTGCATGCAGAAGAGGAGTAATGACAGAAAATGAAAAGCATTCAAACACTTTGAATAAAAGGAAAATCAGAGGAGAGAAAGATTCACTGCGGAGAAGGCTAGGACAGAGAACAGAAGAACAGCAAGCGGAGGAGAGGGGAACTGAAAGGAGACTGTAATCTGAGGTGTGTGAATGTCTGGTGGCAACGTCCACAGCTGCTGTTGTTGCTGAGAGTCTATTTGGCAGGACTACAACTGGCATCTGCCTACGGTCAGTCTCCTCAGCCAGACAAAACCATGTTTATGTGTGTATGTGGGTTTCTACTACTACAATGCTCCGTCACATCTGCTGTATTGTGCATGAGTGTCGGTCAGATCTGGTGTATGTGTGTATTCAGGGGCAAAAATTGTTAAGAGGCCTGCCACACCTCCTCCAACCCTCTTTCACTCTATCCAGTTCCATCAGTGCTAAGGCATCGTAATTACCCCCATTAGTGTTTTCTCTTGGGATAAACATGCAAACACACACACACACACACACACACACACACACACACACACACTAGCATAAAACATCTGTACGGCAATTTATTTAGTTTTCAGGCCAAATCACCCTCCCTTTTACACACACTTGTGCACACAGACACGCAGAACTGTTAATTTCTTCATTTTTCGCTGCTTAGTTCACTATGTGCGATGGAAGGAGACTGGCAGAGAAATACACACAAACACATACACACACAAGTAGACATCTACAGCATGGATGTGATGAATATAAATTGCTCATTGCAAAAGGAAATGGATTCTAAACAAAAAGGACTGCTCCCTTCATCCTCGCCTTGTTAGAATCCATCCCTGTTTCATCCCCTTTCTGAATCCCATATCCCTATTCATGCTCATGGTAACATACACAATATCACACACACATGTGCACTCACACACTTAGATACACAAATTAGAGCGTGTGCGGGTGCATACACTATGCCTTTTGACTGCAGAAAGGTTTCAGTTTATTCATTCCCCAGTTTGTGAGAGGCAGTGTGACCAAGTCTATTACACAGAGACGGAACAGGGTAAAAAAAAATCTATTTCACACAAATCATAACATGTTCTACATAAAAAAAACAAGTTTCATGCTTTTTTGGAAGACATGAGTGAAATAGTAGTGCGGCCTCACAAGACGTATTGTTAATTTTTTATTTAACAAAGCTGGCAATGGTGAGTGTGTGCTCTTACCTCTGCGTCTCTGCACTGTACTGACCCCTGCCCACTTGATTGACAGCACAAAGTCTGAACTGATAGGTTCTGGCAGGTGTGAGCCCGCCCACTGATACCTCAGTCACCCCAGGATCGACCTCTGATAGGTAAACCTTCCATGGAGAGTCTAGACAGAAGACACAAAGATTAGAGGCTGATAATATCTGGCTGAGGCAGGACAAACGGAGATACTCGGGACCCATGAATCAAAAGGAAAGAGGGGAGGAAAAGATAAAAGAAGCAAGGACTTTAGAGAGGGACAGGCTTGGGGGAGGGAATTAAAAGCAAAGAGGTACTATAGGATGCAACAAGAAAGAAAGTTTAGAGGAAAGAGGGGGATTAATAAAGAAGCACAGATACTGCTGTATATAGTTGCCAGCTTATCTTTGTCCTGAAGATACCACAGACAGTTACACTATTATCACTGCACCAGCCACATGTCTGTGTGTGTGCGTGCGAGAGAGAGAGGGATAGAGTGTGTGCCATTTTAGGTGAGCCCACCAAGTGTATTAAAGCCATTGTCTGACGTGAAAATACACTGCATTTATAGTGGACCATTCTCTCTGAAATACAATACAAAAAATCTAATATATAACAAGCACACAGACACACACACAGAGCGGGTAATCAGTGTACGCAAAACTCTCATCCATTCCTCACTGTCTGGGCTCTGAAATCGACGTTTAGGCTCCCAGCATTCCTCCCCCCCCCCCCCCCCCCCTTTTTTTTTGTCGCTCACCACATTTTCTCTCGTCTCTCTCCTGATAATACGTAATTTTCTTTTCTGTCATTATACTGCCATATTTTCAGCGATGCCACAGAGCAGCTGTTGAAATGGCAACGACAGGAACCTTTAAGTCACATTCATGCCGTCTCCCTAAAAGTTACCAGAATGAAGATTACTTAAAATGTCAAACTGCATTAACATTTGACATTTGTCCATCAGCCCTGGTCCTGCAGTCATGTGCTCACGCGCTTGGCTCTGCATGTAATGTCCACCAAACAATCCATCCCCCTAGTTTATAGCGGGAGCCAGAGTGGCTCTACAGTCTGTTTCTCCTGTCACTCTACTCCTCAGTCCCTCTCTCATCTCTCTCTCTCCCCCATTTCTCATTTGACAGAGAGCCAGCCTGCTGTTAAAACATCTGTGGTAGAGAGAGCGAGGGACAGAGAGAAAAAGAGAGGAGAGAGAGGGTGAGGGAGGGAGGGGGAAATAAGAGTTTATTTATAAGGGAACCTGGATGTACATTCACACAGCAACACCATTCTCCATATGTCTGCCTCTTGTAAATGAGTGTGTGTCAGTGCCTGGTAGACAGCAAGTGAACAGCTGTTTGCCGCTCAAGGACTATAAAGAATTGCTCGGACACACAAAGGCGCACACACACACACACACACACACACACACTCACATACGTACTGTTCTCAGAGAGCTCCAGCAGGTAGGGCAGAAGAGGGAGTTCCCATCGGCAAGGCTGAGCTGGGGACAGGAGGACTGAGCGGGAGTCAGAGTTTGAGACGGGCTGTCAGGAGCGAGAGTGCGGCAGTTCACTGAAACGCATACAGACAAGACAACATCACATATACTGTGAATTCTACAGAACCAGAACCAAGCCTTTAGAGGAACAGTCTAGCAGCATTTGGGGAAATCTGTTAACGCACTTTTCTTAAGCAGTGGAGTCAGATGAGACGACTGATTCCACTCTCAGGTCTGGTACGCCAATGTGAATCTGTACCCAAACAACCTGTTAGCTTAGCACAAAGACAGGAAATAGCAGAACTAGCTTAGCTCTGTCCATCCTGTGTGAACATAACGCCCATCAACACCTCTAAAGCTCACTAGTGACAGACTGTGCTGCTGTTGCTGCCTCACATTATGTAGTAGGGTGGAGATGGTTGAGATGGAGATTCTGTGGCTAAAATTTCTGAAATTACTGACAACTCAAACAGCTGCAAGATTACAGAGTTGACTGTGACAGTTACAAGTAAAATCCAAACTATATCCATTAAATCTATTACACCCAGATGGACAGACAAATTATGAACTGAAAGCCAGGCCATGTGTGTCCCTGTTTCCAGTCTTTTGCTATCTCACTGCTGTGACTGCTCACAGTAGCTACACATTTACTGTGTGATGAATGGTCAACCCTGTCATCTTAACCCAGCTTGGTGCTGTGGCAGTCTGTTACCCAATATGTGAAACTATTCCTTTAATGTTCATCCTGACAAAAGAGGTTCAACATGAAATTACACATTTATGGATTTGTGTCTCATAAACAGTTCGTGACAAGTGCTAAGACTTTTCATTAGACAGATATTTGATTCCTGTGTTTGCTTTTCTATTAGAGGTTGTGGCAGAATAATGTTGGTTCTGATACTTAAGTTGATTCCGGGTCTGGTCCAGATCACTTTCCGTGCATGCATATCTTCTATTTTAAATTTGGCTTGCATACTTTTTATGGTGATATATTTTTTACAACTATCTCACACCATCTATTGGGTACCCTCCAGACATTAGTCATCCTCTCGTGATTTGCCCATCCTCGCCATGTTATCACCAAAGCAAGCAACACAGATAGTATTCATGAAAGCAAAGCGCAGTGCAGACATTTGATTATTATACCGATTTTAATGCATCATAACTCTTTAAAAAACAGCTGCTTTAAAGGGAGGACATACAGGGAACGTGGAAGTCCCTCCATATGAAGGCTATGGTGCTAGTAGAGATAACAGAGTGAGTGATATTAACACAGCCAAGACAAGAACAAAATAAATATATTTACACTGAAAGCATGATGAAGACATGGTCCCTTGTGCCCAAAACTAGCTGCATCCATATCTATAAGTCGCATTAATTATTACTAAACAATCATAGATGTGGTAATATCTTTCCAAGGGTCTCTCTGACACATCATGGGCTCTAATTAATTTCATCAGATTATGATGCAGAGTTAAAAACAAGCCAGCTTCTGTTTTGCTTGTGTAATCATTTCACATTTTAATATTCATGGTAGTGAGTCAGAAAATGAGGGAAACAGAGAGAGAGATGAATGAAGAGTAAGACATAATGTCAGAAGGAGGAGAGTAGTACACAAGAAGAATATATGAGCAAGGATGGCAGTGAATGATGTGCAGAGAGGCAGGAAATGAAACGATGTTTTCTGAGCTGATATGATCGTATTAATTAATGGATGAGCTAGAGAATGTTAGAGCAGCTACCACACACATCCCCTGACAAAACACACACACATTGAATATGTGTGACAGACCCTTCTCAACACATGGATGGGTCTGCGGAGCTGAACCAATAACCTGCTGGTAATTAATCTGTCTCCTCAGCCTGCCTGTTAGCCTCTGGCGACCCGCTGATTGAGCTAACGAGAATGTCATCACACGCATACACTTACAGTCATACAGAAATCTATACGCCCGCATCGTGTGGTCTTCACGCGAGCGCAAACATGACATCCACTCTCTCCCTTTTAAGTTTGACACACTGTCTTTCATAATTCAGGGGATGTGGACTCCATGTCTCGGTCTCCTACCCTGCAATTGTATTAATATAAGTGCCTTTTATAAATATATTATACATGCTTATTAATATATAAAGACTCCAACTTACTCACAATGGCCGTAATGAGGCTGTGTGGTGCTGTAGAGTGATGCTTCAGTATGTGTGTGGCATGTATTTTCGCCTGGGTCCCAGGAATGGTGGTAAGGCTCATACCAGACGCACAAATGTGACACGCGCTTGGAATGTGTTCATCCAAACCACATGGAAAAGCACTTATCAGAGTTATTAAATGACGCTTGCACGCAAATTTTAATACTAAGACTGATAGGCTTTGTTTCACAGGAGTTGGGAGCGCATCATGTACAAGGTACCTGGATAGACGCATACGACCCATACAACTATTACTGCTGTCTAATAATAACTCACACTGACTCAGCCACATTCTCACACCTTACAATTTTAATGGCCCTACATTATGGTTTATAGAGTGTCTGACCCCAATAGACCGTATTTATTATTGGAAACAAGCAATTATTCCATTAGCAATACTCGAAATAAGATGACATTAATGTTGTTTTTTTTCACATTTTCACAATGTGTCACACTACTCATCTGGGTTGCTTTTCCTAGATTATGTTCTGCATAGTTTATTTTTTCTATGCTCAAGCTCAAGGCATCCTCCCTGCCAATTACATCTGCAATTTGAATCACCTAGATTGTTATTATCGACTGTTTTCCCACTTGATTGCTGCAATGAAAAGTCAAAGTTCGGCTGTGTCTGGACCACAGTGGCGGTGCACAAATTTCGTTTAAAATGTTTTGTTTGCCTGTTCTGCATTGTCTGTATTGTACATCATGCTTTTATGAATACCCTATAAATACTGTGAAGATCTACACCCTTCTGAAAAAAGGTAAAATGTACAGCACAGCATGCAGAATATTGATAACACTCCTGAATTATCGGATCAGTCACACCATTAAAACCACAGGCAGATTAAGTGAATAACATTTATCACCATTACAATGCAATACTTCCTGGGAAAACTCGTCTCCTATTCATCTGGATGTTACTTTGACACGTATCACCCACCCAAACATTGTTGTAGACCAAGTACATCCCTTCATGGCAACAGGCAATCATGCCTTTGCTACAAAACTGCTCAGAAATGTCTCTGAGAACACGATAAGAGATCCCAATTGATAGAGGGGATGCACTGGAACAAGCCAGATCCATGGAGGCCTCGTGTTCTCCAAGCAATGTTGTGCAGGTGGTTTTTAATGTTGTGGCTTTTAAGGCTATAGCCGTAGTTTAGCTGAGGAAATAGGGGGAAACACCTGGCTCTGTCCAAAGGTAAACAAAAATCTAGAATCCAGTGTTATGAGACTGTGTGACCTTGTAAACCTGTTTAATTAATATGTTACATTTTGTTTAATTTAAACTGTTCAGCATCCTATGAGGAAAACTGATCAGGTTGTGTTTTCTTGGGGGATTATAAATACAAGTGAAACAGCACAGGCAAGAAATTACAGTGGGTGACATGTTCAAAAACAGTTTGTGTCAGATTTTGAACTCATATAACTTCTTGAGGCGGTGCAGAGGAGGGTCCTGGGCTGCTAGCCTGTGAAGTCACAGTGGTGTGTAATCCCTATGTCACCTGACCAATGCCTGGCCAATAGTGAGAGCTCCTGGGCGCACAGAAACACGTGTGGCTCCCCCGCTGGGAGTTTGAGGGACCGCACACCACCACGATCCCACTTGAAGGTAATAGAGAGGTGTACGGTACTCTATACAGTATGTATTTTATATATTATGAAAAATAAATGATAAGTTTAATAAGACGAAGTACGTGCATGTAATGAATACAGAAACTGACAAGCAGGTACCTGATATTGACTCTGGGGTCGGGTAGCAAGCATAGTCCAGAATAGCAGTGGTTCCTTTGATAACCCGCTGGTCTGCTGTTGGAGGCACAGAAATGACTGCAGTACGACCTGAAAAGACCAGAGAAGGAGCCAGGAGAAAGGGAGAAAATAGACACACAGTCATGTTTCAATGTAGTGCATTCTAAACGTATCCCGTCTAAAATAATCTTAATATTTAATCTGATGTTGCTCGGGACATACAGAAAAATCAAATCAACCATTGTTTATCAAGAACAATCATCGTCTTACTTGGCCACAATCAGACAATTATCTCGCCACTGCACCAGCCCACTGCACTGATAACCAGTCACACTGCTGTTCACTAATCTGAGCCTCTGCAACGGACAGCTGCAGATAAATCTAGTGTTCCATGTCTGTTTTAGTCTGTAGTAAATGCATATTGAGTATTAATGTATTTTTTTTGTTTGTGAGCCGTGAAGGTATGAGCATGTCTCTACTCCAGGACGGTGAGTATAGCAGTGGCGCTTGATAGTTCCTCTGAGCTGGAGTGCAGGTGTAGCCCTGAATCTGGTAGCTGACTGTCTTTCCACCTGCAAACCACCTGACTGCAACAGTGTGAACCTGAAATTTGGACAGAGCCACATGCCAAGACCTGCAGTCCTACAGAGAGAGAGAGAGAGAGAGAAATAATGAACTAGCCTTTGAGGAGAGGAATTATGTCATTAGACACATTTTAATTGAAACAATGGCGTGTCAGCATGTCTGGGTCTACTAATGTGTGTGCCTGTGTTTAATACAAAGTCTGTGTGGTCTTGTTACCTTTCCTCCAGGTGATGGCAGGTTTCTTGGAGCCCCATTGTCTGGCAGGTAAACAAGGAGCCATGTTGCCATCGTCACTGTTTGTCAGTTGGGGGATGTAAATGGGGGGCTACACCTGAAACACAGAGTGAGAGCATGAGAGAGAAGACAAAGAGGATTGTGGGAAAAGACTGAGCAAGAGGAAGTTTAATGTCAAAGAGAAAACAGTAAAAAAAAGGACGTGACAGTGTTAGATCTTTAAACATCACCCTCTCAGATCAACGGAGGCTTGGCCTCATTACCTGGTGCTACGTGGTAGTAATAAATGGAAGGTGGTGGTGGGAAGTCTACGGGGATTTTAATTATAATCAAACGCTCTGGTAAACAGAACGTGAATTTCCACAGAGAGACAAATACGCCATAGTTGATACACATTACAAAACATCAAGCTGCAAGAACATTTAACTTACATGGACCTTTCCTCGAAAATTAAAAAGAAAATGGTATTTTTGTTTCGTCTTACGCTATGATTGGCTGTTTTTTCAGCCTAAGAAAACTTAGGGAATGGTGCTATATTTCAGCAGCTGCAAACACCAAACTCTTTGGCAAGACAAAGCAGTTCGTAGGCATGTTATTTTCAAATGAGAGTTAATGACCGCTGACACTTGGTCTGCAGCGCATATCAGCAGCAAATGCCTGCATGTACCTGTGGTATATAAAGTGGGATGTATGAACAAAAGATGTTGATTGACTGATTTGTCAGTAACAACGTAATTTCTTAGCAATTCACTATTTCAGCCCCTGAAAGGGTTCTCTGCTTTTCTTGTCTTCTTTCATTCATAGAAACTGAAACGTTTAGGTCTCCATCGGCGTGGGGAAAAACAAACAATTCAACGATATCACCTCGGCCTTAGGAAACTATTATGATGGACATTTGTTACTACAAGCCTGACACTTTAGAGACTAAATTATCAACCAGTTAAGTTATGTTCTAAAACCACCATAGCGTATATGTTCACCATAATAAAGAAAGTGACACAAACAAGAGATATAATAGACAAACAAAGTAAAAGGGAAAGATTACAGTGGCATTCAGAGACAGAGAAATCAACATAAAATACACTGGCATTTAAGAGCACAACCAATGTGACTGTTGGTGTTTATATACAGTAAGTGTGTTTGACTGTGTGTGTGTGTCAGACGAACTCACTGGACACAAGGAGCTGTGTGTGTGCCTGGGTCTCTCCAGCAGCGTTGTGAGCAAAGCACTGGAATATTCCTCCGTCTCCTGGCTGCACCCTGCGCACCGTCAGCCCGGTTGCTGTGGTGACCTTGTAGCGAGGGTTCGCCAGTTTGGAAAGAGGCACAGCGTCCTTATACCACTCTATCCTGGGCTGGGGCACGCCTTCACATGAACATTTACACGAAAAAATGAACACACACACATACACACACAGGGAGAAAATTTTCAATTTCCTTAATAACAAGCCATCTGACCTCACTGCTGAGCAAATTGCTCCAACTCCCACTAAAACAGCCACACACTTCACAATCTTCACTGTTATCCACTTCCTATAAATATGCATGTGGCATAATGACTGCTAATAATATATTGATTGAGGGTGTGGGCGTTTAGGGTGGTGGTGGCAGAAAGGGTCAGAAAACATTGTGAATAAAAGATGGTGGTGAGCAGCACAATCAATATCTAAGGCATTGCACCCACCTGACAGACATGATATGACAGGCAGGGGCTCATGCAATTACTCTGTCTCAACCCTCCACACTGGTAGGTGCTTGAGGAGGAGAGATGAATTCTAATAATTTTTTCTCAATCTGTTGGCGCCAAGCTTTCACATATGTGTGAAGTATTTTCACCCTCCTGTCTGCTCACTTGTCACTCTACACTCTATCTGTCTTTCCTCCTTCCTTTCTGCTCCGCCCAGCCTCATCCCTCTCCACACCCTCAGGCCTCTGCTATTTCAATTACACTGCCACTGTATCAGATTACAGAGGAGGAACATAAACTCAGTGTGTGTGTGTGTGTGAGAGAGAGAGAGAGAGAGAGAGAGAGAGATGAAAGAGAGAGAGAGGGAGGGAGGGAGGGTAGTTTCAGTACTGTAAGGCTCACCCTTGCCTGGGCCATGTTTTCATGTAATCCATTTTAAAAACAAGAAATGCTATCAAGTGCTACTTTTCAGACTTGAACTCAGCAGGTGTTAATCTGCTCCCACTGCCGTGCACAGTGTCCCTGCTGAAAAGCCTTCAAACTAACCTGTACACAGACTGACCCCAGCATGATGTGTGATTGGACGGAGTCAACTGTTGCCACCCCTGAGCTTGAGCTATCTATAGGACCATCACTCATGACTCAGGTGTGTGTGTAATAGGTCTTCTTCAGGATACAAACTTTCATGCAATTTTCATTAACAGCTTGAGGAGAAACTGCATGCCCTAATGTCCATCTGTATAAGTCATTGGAAATTGGTCTCTATTCTCAAGTCAAATTTCCATCCAAACACTCAGACAAGATTTTAACCGAATTTCCAGAAAATCAGCATGTTGAAAACACTAATTAATCCATGTTTCCCATTTGCAGCCTTAAGGGTGCAAATACTGAGAATTGCAAACTGAGATTGACGGTTGGTGACACAAATTCTCCAGCTGTAATGACAAACCACTGCAGAGGGAAGAGAAAAAGAGTAGCAAGATGATGTAATTAGAAAAGTGCCTGTCAAATCTCAAATGATGGAAACCCATTTCAAAAATCTGTGTGACAGAAATATGGCATTTTGTATATTTCATGTATTGTTTAGTTATACTTACTGTCTCTGTGGAGAAAAAATTTTCTTTAATTTGAGGAATATTATAGTTCCTGTAATCGCCTCCACACACAGATTTGATGTTTTACCTCTAGTGGCAGAAGCTCGAGGACGTTGAGACACTTGCTGGCATGTATCAGCTATGATTTATTGCTACAAAGTTAGTTTCCATTGCACTTTGTTCTACTTGCTTTTATTACCAACTTTTCCACCACTTTGATGGGAAACATAAGCCTGACAGCAGGCTTTTTGCCACATCCTTCCAGTGGGGCAAACTTGAAGCACTTTTATGCATACTGAGACCCATGTTTGCGCTTTCTCTCTCTCCTCACACACACACACACACACACACACAGTGTACCTGTAGCAAGGCAGGGATATCCACATTCCTGTCGAGCCTTGCAAAGATCTTCCTTTGGGCTGAGCAGTCAGAGATGGTGGTTCTATGTCAATGGAGGCATTAAAATATGCATCACATTTCTGCATCATGCATGTACAAAACAATATCCACACAAGCAACAAAACACTGACACTCCCTGCCGAGGTGCAACATGTCTGAACTACTACCAATAGGGCCCCTAAAAAAGGCTGGCTTTCTAGGGAACATGTTTAATCACAACATCTGGGAAAAAAATCTTTAAAGGAGAACTGGGAGTTTGCCCTTCCAAGTATTTATTCTAGCAGAGAAGAGATTCTGGGGAGTAAAGAACTCAGCACTGCAGAATAAAATGGGTCCTCTTCATTCTGGAGTAGTTTATGTTATTGGGTAAGGCAGGTTTCAGTCTATATGCCCTGTAGCGACTTCCACAGTCACAGAAAACACATTCTGGTTTCAAGGAAACAACTTTTAAAATCTACTTCCATTTCAATAATCAGTTTCAAACATCTTCACTGTTCTCCAAGTGCTGACAGTAAAATTCGAGTTTAAAAAAGAAATAAAAATAACCTGATTTGAATGTGAATATATGTTTTGGTGTAATGTAATATCATACGTTAGAGTAAAAAAAAGAAAACCCACTCCTGCATATGCTCCATTTCCCTTTTCTTTAAAACATTTGTTAATATTTCTAGCGAGAGGCATTGACACAGCAGTCTAGCAGAGAGAGAGGGCGGCGACTGGCTAATCCATTTCAGTCTGGTATCTCTGGAAAAGTGGCTCACACTGTAGTGGCAATTCCTGTTCATCATTGAAAATGACTTTGAGGAAAATGAATGTCCGCGATGTAATTAAATAATGAATGTGCATACTGGCTGTCAGCAAAGATATAACCTTATCGAACATGAGAAGGTATTTTATTAGAAGTTATTTCTCGGTTTCTGAAGGTCTGCATCGTTAAGGGGCTGTTGAATATACACACAATGTTTTTGACACAATGCTGTCATTTTAATGTTGCTGTGTTTAAAGAGAAAGAGAGAAATAAAACCTTTCCTCCAGTAAGAGCCCCAGTTTCTCCTTCATTTCTTGTACAATCAATGTGGGTAACATAGCAATAAGAGACAAACTGCATGTTTGATCGTCGCGGCGCGCATGTGTGTGTGTGTGTATGTGAGGACAGCTATACTGTAGATCTTGCTGTTGCTGCTGCTACATTCATTCTACTTGACTGCACTGACTTTAAAGCTGCAGCAACTTTAAACCCACTTAGTATGTGCATCTCCTATCTTACTGTGCATGGTGGTATTCAACACAGTTCTTTTTTTGACAAGAGAACGAAGGAGGAAGAGTGAGGGGAGAACAGGAAAACAAGAGATGAATAATGTTGATGTGGCGTGATGACACCGATAACACATACAGATGCTAATCCCTTCAGTCAGGTGTGAGCGTAAGGGACCTTAGACGACAAATACAACAAAACACATTTGGAGTGTTTGGGGTTGGGTTCAGAGATTTGAGTTTTCGTGATTCCCCGCTGTCTGCCTGCAAAACAAAGATGGAGAACAACAACAGGATATATTGCTTTGTGTTTGAACGGAAGCCAGGTCATGAGCACTGTATACGTGTGTCATACATATTCCATTAGTGGATCGAAGCAGAAAAGAAATGAAAATTGAATAATGATCCTTTGAGGCTGTCTCTTCTTTCACACAGACACACACGCTATTCTGTTTAGGAATCCTCTTTACTGCATCAAGGTCTGTTGAGCCCATAGCAGAAAGAGGATCAACAGTACTCAATGGTATTCACTTTCAGTTCCCTACCTCTGATACACAAGTGAATGCATGTGCAGATTCTTGCTCTCGCCAGGGCAGGCCTTAACAGTCCTGTTGGCCCATAATGAAGGAAGATAAGCAACGCGGAGAGAGGGAAGACAGAGAGGTGTGGGTACAAAACTGGCGAGGTAACAGAAACAGAATGAGGTATAAATATTCAGGCGGGTATCTCTTTTCTAACTAGTGAGTATTCTGTATGCGGTGAAGCTGTTTTCCTTCTCTGCGTTAGGGTGCTCCTCGCCTCGACAATCACAGCAGATCAAAAAGACGCTGGGACTAACTGGGGAGAAAAGTTTCGCTCATCAATGGCCACACACCGCCTGCCTGCGCAGTATGTTGTTTTCATTTACGCACACACATTGAGTGACAGGAGAGGATGCGACAAGAGCGCCCGTGTTTGAGTGCTTTCTCAGTGTTCTCTTATTGATTGGCGACCCAGGAACAAAAACTAATTTAGCTGCCGGCAAGAGGCATGTGCATCTGCAGGCCAGCTTTTGATTATGTGAGCGTACATTACACGATGCATGTTTTGGCGATCACACATGGAGCGTGAATCTGTGCATATGAATGGGGGTTGCTTGTGACTACAATGGACAGTTTATTGGGAGCGTGGACATCTGGCCTCGGTAGCCCTGTAGTTGACAGTCATCACAGGTTTCACAAATACAAGCTTCCAGGAGAAAAGAATAAATGGGGAATAAGGAGAATGAATCAGTGCCTGGAGCCAAAAATGTGCAAGAAAAGAAAGAATTAATTTATGTGCATGTTGAGGCCACATCTTGATGGGTCAGACTTCACCCAGGATAATCATGGAGTAATCATGTTAGGCAGGTATGTATGTGTGTTTCATAATGAACAACTGCCTTTTTTCTTACCCATTACACTGAGGTGCCCCTGTTCCACGGGTTTGCAGTGCTGTTGCCGACGCTCACAAACATAAATCCCAGTGTCAAAGAGGTGGGGTGAATAATGAGCGACCACCACTGGCCAGCGCCGGCCCACGCCTCACTTACACCGTGAGGTTGTCAACCGGTCTGAGAGGAGAGGAGGAAGAGAGGAGACGAGGAGTGTAGAGAAGAGGAGGAGTGTAGAGAATTGAGAAAAGCAAAGAGTGACAGAAGGCAATTACAACATATTAAATCCATCGGTTTATGTGTCAATGAGGCAGGAAATGAATGATGATAATTGTATACTGAGCAGTCAGTTTTAATTTCAGCATGAAGGAGCTTCAGGTCAGTTATTCTGGATGTTGAGGAACGTGGAATGGGTTTTCTTTGCTGTAAATGAATTTTTGTTTTGAGTAAAACAACATCAAAACACCATCCTTTTTAGTGTGTATATGGGAGTGTGTATGTGAGTAAGCATTAATACAGCATTGTATCTATTCATGCAAGAGTGAGCTCAATTCTTTTGGTAATATTTTCATGCAACAGTTCAATTCTTACAAGCAATCTGTATTAAAATTTACAACTGATTTCCACCAGAAACAGCTACTATAATCAGGCAGCTGAACTGCCTTCCCAGATGTTAAGGACAGCTTAAAAGTCACAAGTTCACTTATGAGGTTTGTCCACAAACAGTAAAGGATAAAAGAAATAAAATGTAGTGACACAAAACATACCGCTCCTTAGTAAAATACCATAACAAAACATTTGAAAACATTGCTGTTACAATGTAATATCAACACTTTTCTATCATCCATTTTCATGATTAAAACAAACAAGAACGTTGGGCTGAGAGACGGCAGAAGGAGCCAATAAACAACCACAGAAACTAAACTGATGGAATGACATAAATTGAAAACTTCTTGAAATACAAGCCATCATTATATTGAATGTTGACATTCTGAATACATTAGCGAAAGATCATTAATATTACATTGTTTTGATTTATTACTATTGCATTATTTTCAGTTTCTGAATAGTTCTTGGTTATTATTATGAAAGCAGTCATGGTTGATGACATTTCAGTGCTGTTTTACTTAAAGGGCTGGTACTAAAGAGATGCGTGTGTGGGGGTGTTTTGCACTCCAGCCACATTAAGGTATGGGATGACAGTTTGGTCATAAGGATAAGAGTGTCTGGCAGTTAGCATTTTGGAGCAACTTTCATTCATATTTTTCTGTTGCAAACTTCTGGTGTGCTGTTTTGGGTGTAACTGATAAAATTATACCTAAGAATGAATATGTGTAAAAGCTCATATAAGCAAAGTTCTTCGTAGGGGTTCCCCACACCGTATTGTTTTGATCTGAACCAAACTACAGGTGAATTACCAGACCATGGTCCACCAAAGGACCAGTACTTGATCCAACCAGTCCAGGTGGTCTTGGTCTGATCCAAATTTGCATTGACGGTTTGTCTATTTGCAGTGTGGAAAACACTATTTTCAATGGTTCAGACCAATCATGTGGAAGTTGAGACAGGTTCATTAAAACAACAGAGTGAAGAAAAATAACTGCAGAGAAGTAAATGAGCCAAGTAGCACACAGGACACAGGAGGAGACTTAAATATAATGTAATTTGGGTCCGACAACAAAACTAAAGTCATCTTGAAAGAACCAGAGCAAAATTGAAAATCTAGTTTTGAGGAAGACGAAAGGACTGGATAACAATGTCTGAGGTACGCACATCTGTAAACCAATCAATGACAAGTACAGGAGATGCAGCACACGTAGGTGATAAATAACAGGATGCAGGTATGTCAAGTTCTTTAGTGCACCTTCAAGAAATTGCAATGTGAAACTAAAACTAACTGGATTAAATTAATGACTAACAACAACATGACGTGAACCAGGGTCCTGACTTTGAGGTGTGAAAATAGCCCTCAGATGTACATGCAACTAAGTCCAATTAATAAGCAGTCCAACCAATGTCAGAAAAATGTGGTTTTTGCTCAATAGGATACAGTTGAGAGTATACCGCTTTCATCAGATGATACATCTTGAGGTTAAGACAAAGTTGGATGGAAAACTAATTAAATGTAAAAATTTTAATTATGTTTGTTGTAATGGTCCTGACAACAACAAAGAATTGAACATTTACCCAAAGACTGAAAGTGCCAGATTTTATGCTCAATATTGGGCCTACTACGCTATTGTTTTCAATTTAAGTCCTAATTATTTTAGTACTTCACCAGGACTGCACTGGTGCATATGATTGATTAATGGTTAATGGATCTGGATAGTAGATGCTTTTTAGACTGAAATGTTTCTGATTCCACTGATCATGCCTGCCTTCTCCTGCAAACTTCAATGGTATTGTTTGTCTCTTCAGTTGTCTTCGTACAGAATTATCTCTGGAGGACTATCTTTCAGTGGCTGCTTCTCTGATATCAGAAATAACCCCACTGGAAAGGATTGTTCCTGGCAGGAGAATTGCGGACTTGTGCTGATTTGTCGGCAGTTGTACATCAGTGTAGCAGGGTTAGAAAGACCCGCCCACTCGGCAATAAGTGGGGAAAGTCTAGTCTGACCAGTTACTTCTTTATTATTTGCACATGATGGAAATGCATCCTGCTAGGAATGTGTGTGTTTTTACACCTAGGTATGTTTCTTTCTAGGAGTAATATGGCTTAGCTCACTTATTTCATATTTCGCTACCCAGTGGTCAAGTGCCGGCCGGTTGCCAGAAACATTTAATGGGATTTCATCTCTCACTGAACAAAAGCAGTCTACCCAACCCAGAGACTACTTAATACAGTCCAAGAAAAACCTGCACTAACAGCCCACGAAGCTCAATACAGCATGGATTTAATAAGGATATCACTTAAGTCCGGGCAGCCAAGAGTTATTATCATCCTGGTTACAGTGTTTATTCATCTGGGCAACCTTAGAGTCACCATTGTTGACATATACGAAACATGCTCACAGAGGCATGTTACAAAAGGTGATGGTGTAACTAACATTCTCTATGTGTACATACTAAACAAAATGGTTCAACCATCGTCTGGCTTCAGAATCAGCGAATTCTTACATATTCTTTATATAGCACCGTTTTACATTTGCGGTTTACAAAGTGCTTTTCAACTTTTGCCTCTCATTCACACACACACTTATACGCCAATGGCAGCGGAGCTGACATGCCATCGGGAGCAACTTGGGGCTCAGTGTCTTTCCCAATGACACCTCTAGAATGTGAACTGCCAACCCTGTGATTAGTGAATACCTGAGCCACAGCTGCTCACAAAGAAAACAGACAACAAATACTGCAGAAGTTATATATACAGTAGCTGTACTAATGCCACCCCTGTGACTAATAGATAGAACTAAGGTTGAAAATTGCTGGTTCCTTTAGAGTTTGTCCACAGGCTGTGTTCGAAACAAACACCAACTCATTTTATATCAAGTACACATAAGCCAGAGCTCAGCTGCTTTTTTAGCCATATGGGACACAGAGGGAGGTTGGACAGTGTGTTTCTGAGGGATGAGTGGAAACTGATTACAATTGAGTTTCTGGCAAGTCTCGAACTGAAGTAGAATTTGCTGTTGCTCCAAAAAACATCTGTTGAGTCAGACTAGACTGTACCCCCTGTGTGTGTCTCAGTGTGTGTGTGTGTGTTTGTGTGTGGTGTGTGTGCCTGCACGCGAAACAGTACTTGGCATGAGCTGGTGTAAATTTGTGGGTGTGTTTGGCTTCTCTGCTGATGTCAGATGGGACTTTGATCCAACTTCTGTTTGAGTTAACTTGATACTGGTGTGTGCGTTTGTGCGCTTGTGTGTGTCCGTGTGTCTATACGTACACTAATGCTGGGGGAAGAGACTTGCTGAGCTATGAGTTTATGCGGTGTCCTCTAATTGCCCTGGAAGAAAACAGCGCTGTCTAGCAAGAAAGGAATTGCTCATGCTTATGTGTGTGTGTGTGTGTGTGAGTGCGTGTGAGTGTGTGCACATGTACATAAAAGAAATTTACCTGGCATTAAGCGATGCACTCCAGTGTAGCCTCGTTCCCTGCCACCACTGTTGTGTCTTTGGGTCCAATCACAATCGCTGGAGCCACAAGCTCTGACTCAGGATCTGTGACACAGAGAAAATATGAGAGGCAGTTTAGCTCATAAATCACACTCGCGCACTGGACACAGCAGCATAATCTCAAACATAGATCACAATAGTTGCACACACCCACACACCCACATATTGCTGTACTAGTTTACATGTGCACCATCTTACTTTCTAACACACACAGCTACATACACCATTACAGTGTCCACTGTTTTACACAGCCATGCTGTACACGTTCAGCCTGATTTTAACCACAAACTTGTTGTCAATGAGTTAATTTTATGATCAAGACAAATTTGAATCAGTCTGGCTGTTGGATGATGGGATGTTGGTCACATATCTTGCAGTAAGAGCACCTCCAGGATCCTATTTGCGAAAGGACTGCCTAGAAACTACATCACATTTTTAAGGACTTCCCAGCAGTGTACAATGATACTTCCTAATGATAAAATCAATTTAATGAATGTGATCTGGACCCAGAGGAGCAGCATACAAGAGATAGATGGATTAACCAATTAAAGATAATTGATTCATTTAAGTTTTTACTAAAATCAACACTTGGCCATTGTGAAGCAGCGACCTTCCCATCTGCTGTAGGAAGCTGACAGCGCCTGCAAAGGTCTGATTGTGCCAGATTCAAACTCGCAAAAGAGGGATTAAACAACCCCATGCAGTTACAACTTACCTTTATTGCTCTCCCCGACAGTTAAGGGGAAGGTATTCAAGATTTTACTAAATTAAAATTCCAGAGCTTTTAGTGTGTTCCAGTGCTCACTTGCTGAAACGAATTACCACCTAACCCTTTATCGGGCACTCATTGAAGTCATTTGAAATTCAAAATTTCAACTCCTAGAGTAGTTATAGCATAGTATTTATATATATATATATATATATATATATATATATATATATATATATATATATATATATATATATATATATAAAACTAGTAGCTGTGGCTCAGGCATCAGGTTTGAATTCTACTATTTCTACACAGCTATTGTCTCTTATACCAGATATATTTTCAATCTCACACACACACAGACACAAACACACACACAGTAATTCTCTCCTAACAGTATCATTCTTTGTCAAACACACCACTGCTGGGTCTGAAATACACTTCCAAACAGCGTATAATGATGTATTGGAGACAGTATGATGGTGCGTTTGAGTTACAATAATAGTGCTTAGGAAAGAGTACAGTGGTGTGAGTATGTGAGGGATGATTTATGGCCTAAAAGGTGTGTGGGAGAGTACGTTGGTGTACTGTACGTGCAAGATTATGATTGTGTGTTTGAGTGTGATTTATAGCGTGAATGGCCACTCATAAGGAAAGGACACACTTGTGCTGTTATCAGTTTGAAATGTGTAAAAAAAAAAAAGAAAAGAAAAAAAAAGTGTAACTATAAAACAGAATAGCTGGATAGAAAAAACAGAATGTGTGAAGCCTACATATTATTGTTATGGGTATATTATGTGTGCATGTATATGGACATGACTAGGTTTCCTATGGATTCACTGTATAACTGATGAATATGTAGATTTCCAATAAGGGAGGAGTAGGGAGTACAAATTAACAGGCTAGCGCTGGTAGGGGGTTGGAGGAAGGAGGGAGGTGGAGGGGGCTTTGAGGGGAAGGTAGGGGGGAGGCGAGGAGCAGCTTTGATCTCCCCTTTGAAGGGAAGGAGGAAAAGGTGGTAATTGACTCTGCTCTTTATTCTCTTTCTTCTCTCCCTTCTCTTTTTTTTTTTTTTAATCGGATAGAAAGAGCTAAAAAGTCATATCCCACTGTCACACGGAATAAGACATGCCGATACAGGAAGACAGGAAAATGATAGCACACACACATACACACAGTGGCACACACTCACACACTTGACTGTCTTGACACCTACGCTCGTTGACGCTAACTCGGCGTAGAGGTTGAGTCATTAATGGGGAAGATAAGTGAAGTGACACAAAAAAAAGAAAGATGGGAAGTAATAGTCGAGGTCTCTATCACTCTCAGCTTCTCCCTACTTCTCCATGACACACACACACACACACACACATTTAAACACACACAGCCGTTTTGTCTATAATTTCATTGTGCAGAGAGTAACATCTTGTACAATGTGTTACAGTTTGAAAGGTAAGAACTAAAGCTGGGGACATGGAGTGGTGGAAGAAGTAGACGAAGACACATGGTGATTTACTTGACAGGCAGAGGTAGAAGTGGAGTGTCCATTAGCTGTCCTCAGCTGGGGAAGCAGAGGTCAGGCTGGGACTAGAAGGCCATCAGTGCAGCCTTAACATGCAGCTGCAGATAATGAGCTTGAAGCGATGAACTCAACCTGCTAATCCTGGGGCTGTGTGTCTGAGGGGAGCAGGCTGACAATCAGGACAGTGGGAACACCAGTATGACAAGGGAGAATGGAGGAGAGAGATAAGAGCCTGAGGAAGGAGTGTGCGGCGGTATGTAGATGGGAGAAGCGTAGGGGAGATCAGCCTGTGCAGATGGTCGCCTTCTCCTGGAGTGACAGACAGCGATGGTACAAGTAGAGGGGAACGAAATGCCACATGGTCGCAGGATCTGCGCTTCTTTCAGGTTCCGCTGAAGGCAGTTCAATATCCTTCTTTTTCTGGAGGAAATCTTCATTTTCCCCATCTCATCTGTATCTCTCATTCTGCTGCCTATCTTCCTGCCTATTCTCTATCATCCCTCTTTATCTCCTTTTGTTGTTTAAACAGGGATTACAAATGAATCTTCTCAACTAAAAACAAGGAGAAATATTCAAACTGGCAGGCAGCGTTATCATGTGTGCAGGCGCGTTTTCATGGCAGCTGTGCCCCTGCAAGGATTTTTACAAAAGAGAACTAGAAGCTTGACCCAATTTAGTGATTCCCCATTTAGCAAATGAGAAACACCATGGGCGGAAAGAGAGAGAGAGAGGAGAGAGAGCAGGAGGATGGAGGGTATGAGGGCTGAAAAAATTGTGTGTTTTCCAGTAGTATAACGTACAATATCAGAACAACAACTTGTATTGAAGGGACCTATTAAAGAAAGAGGGATGATAAAAAGAGGAGTCATATGTGCTATGTTTAAAATAACCTCAAAACTGATGATAGGGGAGAAATAAGCATAAAATTTGCAAATTTAAGAGCAGGCGCACGGACGTGGGATGTAATCGGTACACCAAAGAGGCACAGTGATGCACTGGTAACGCCATAATGCTCTTTGTCAGTAAATCTTCAGCTTCACGACTGACAGTTGAAGAGCTGCTGAGGTGGCTATAAAGGTGAGAACGCATGCAGGCTGTGTGTCATTCAGACGGAAGCAAAATAAATAACAAAGAAAAACCCAACTAAATCAAGTGATGGGAACGATAAAATAAATAAATAAATAGAATAAAGCAGGGTTGGTAAAAGGATTGCTGCAGCTTTAGGGCAGGAAAGAGATAGAGATGGATAAACAGAGAGCGAGAGAGATAGACAAAGAAGGAGAGAGAGAGGGAGAGATGAAAGGCTATTCCATCCACAGATTAGAATGTAATCCCTCTTTGAATGGATTCTCTCAGATTACAGCTTGTTCTCCTACTAATCTGTCAGCCCACACTCCCTGTAGTGTCGGTGTGTATAGGCTAGTATGTGTATATGTGTTTGATCTTTCTATGACTGTAAATCTGTGTGTTTTAAGCCCATCAGACAAATCTCTGCAGAGACCTCGAGAGCAGAGGGATTGGCTGAGGGGTGAAGATGCACACATCTCTCTCTGCACACACACACACACACACACAAGTGCTCACAGGAGGAGGTTGGTGTTAGCTGACTGTATTAATAGAGTTGTCAGATACGGCTGCGTGTCTGCTGTTAACCAACACATATCACACTGAGACCATAAGTATGTAACAGAGGGAGAAATAGTTTGAGAGAAAGAAAGAGAGAGTGAGCTTGTGAGAGGGAAAGTAAAAAATAAAAAAATAAATAACAGGAGAAAGAATGATGGAAAGGAAGGGCACTAGAGATGAGGGGTTAAGAAAATGAAGAGCTTCTAAAAATATTTTAAAGAGGTTTTTTTTCTTCTTTTTTTCGGAGGCTATACAAAAATAAATGGAAAGGAGAAGGTGATCATTTGCTGATCTCTCTTGAGAGCACTGCATGTGTGTGAGAGTGGGGTGAGTGTTTCTGTGTGTCAGTCTCTGCGCTCATTAATGCTGCATGCTGACAGCAAAGTGTCATCGTCTGACTACACCTGCCTTAAGAATGCCAATATAAAACCACAAGCCAAGACATGCCACACACACACACACACACACACACACACACACACACACACACACACACACACACACACACACACACACACACACACAAAGATCCACACAATTAAGATATTAAGATCCAAGTTCCCAAGGAGACAGAGATACAGATAATGGAAGAGGAGAGGACTGTGAAAGATGTCTATTTAAATATCTATCTTCCTTCAGTCAAATCTTTCTATTCTTATTCTGTCACATGAGTGACGAGGGAGGAGATGGAGGGACAGTGTTAAGTGGCGGTTAAGAACAGAAACATGGCAGTAATGAGGAGGCAGAGCAGATTTAAAGCCTTGAGCGCCAATGATTATTTGATTAATTTTGAGAATTATATTAGCCAAGGGGTTTTTATTGCTTGACAAACCACAATGACATAATGAGGTAACATTTCATCATCGCTATACTGAAATAAGGGCGTATGCAATTGCTTCATGCCTGCAAACTTTTTGGTACAGCAGAGAAAACTAAGATAAAACATTTTTTCATCCCATTACCCGAAAATCATCAATACTTGACAACGACTCAGGGCAGAAGACTTTTACTAGAAAAATGAAGGGCACTCAAGCACATTTGCACATGGTTAGTGCTTTAAAAGGACAAAAGAGGACAGAACAACATTGCACAGAAGCAATTATAACAGGTACAGTCCATGAAGGAAATTGATGGTAGCAGAGCCTTGCCAGCCTTTGTGTTCTCTGGTGACTCAGTGGTTGCATATCAGCAGAGATAAAAACTCTCATGGAAGTTGTAACTTGCTTTGGTCCAGTGTGACTCTGCAGCAGTTAGCATGTCTGATGTAGCAGAGAGACAAAATGTTGCCTCGAATGAAGTAAAGCCTGTAAGTTAGCTCAGGCAGTCATCCTAACTCTGCCCCAGCACTCCACTCACACACCTTACCTTCCACAGCAACATACTGTACATCCCAAGTGCAACCCTTCATCATGGATGTGGGTAAGCCCTCAGTGCTCTGCTCACTCTCTGCGCACCTGAAAGCTGCGCTGTCACTTGCTGTCACTGCTGCTGTTCATATAGCATTTCAAAAGATCCCAGCATCCCCCTGTAGGGCTCTGAGACAAGGTTCCCCTTAGGATGAACTTATTACCATCACTCCCCACTCCCGGCTGGGCTGAACTTTCGCTGTGGGGAGTGATGAGGTCAGAGTCTTGATGCCACATATCAGCACTGACTCAATAATCAATTGCGCAGGAGTCTGCTGAATTCAAACCTGAACAACAATGCTGTTCTGTGGCTCCTATCTGATCTAGCTTCAATACTGTCAGTGTTTCTAAGATTTACGGGGAAAATATAATACTCTGGAACAGGGGATCTAAAATCACTCAGCTCTTGCTTCCTCATTTGTGGTTGGTTTACCGATGATACAAAGCCAGCTACAGGGCAGAGGGATTTCTTTGCCACATTTGAAAAAGGATGATTACATTTACATTAACTGGATTTCCACATTTATGTCTTAAATGTGTGTCAAAGCACAGGAAATAAGGGTGAAATTCCACGCAAGCAATAGTGGTCATGTAGCTCAAGAGGCATCTTTGAGACAACACTCACCTTTAGCCAGCAAAATATATATACATGGCGGGTTAAAGCCTGGGAAACCTCATGCTACCATCAGATTATTTGCCCATACTGCCCAGTACCAGTGGCATAGGCCTACAGCAGAATGACCTTTGAGGTTAAAGGTACAGTTATTGGTTTTTTCTATTAGCCATGAGCCAGAAACACTGAAACTGGCGCTTTAGTCTTTTTACAGCATGTACCCACCACTGCCAATGTGACCTTTCAGTAAAGCATTACGCGCCTTAGTTCACCTTATGGCTAGAGCAAAGGCTCACAGCAGTATTTGTCTCTGCTTAGGAAAAGTGCTATAGCCGAGAGAGAGCAGGGACAATAATGTAAATGTAAATGGGTTCTGTGATCGTTGGACCGTGGTCGTGTGTTCTTTTCATGCAATCGTCCATCAGCCAGAGAGGATGAGATGAAAAGAAGGGATGAAAAGGGAGATAGGAATTGGGGGGACAGGGTAGGGGGGAGGAGAGATATAATTTAGATTTCAAGTGTTTCCATGTGCATCAAAAAGATACATTTAGCAAATACACATAAAAAGAAGCAAAAAGAAAATGTAGGCGTTATGAAAATCAGTGTTCTTAAGGCACCCCCAGAGCTGAGGAGGAAACAGGAAAGGAAGAGTGAGACGCTTCCCTGGCGACAAGGAGGAAATAAACACAGACCAAAAAAAGCAAGAGAAAGAGAATGATGAGAGGAAGGAAGAGAGAAATTGCATGTTATCATGGGAGAGTCCAGAGGAAGACAAGCTGTTTGCAGTGCCCATCCATCAACTGCCGTCAGCTAGCAAATTTTGTCTCTCTCTATCTACTCCTCTTCTCCTCTCTTTCCTCCTTCTCCTCAGTATTTGCTCACAAGTCTGTAGCAAGACTGTAGGCTGTGAGAAATGATGGCATTGACATTCTATGTTAAGAGAAAACGCACATTCACTATTCATCTATCAATACACTACCCTCTCAAAAGTTTCTATTCAGCCACTGCTCACCTACCAACACTTGAATACTGTGAATGTGTGTGTGTAAGCCGCCAGGTAATGCTTTCAATCTGAGAGAGATTGTGTGTGTGTGTAGTGAAAATGTATCTGGGCCTTAATTTAGATTCTGACGCATCGCATCAGCAGCATCAGCCAAAAGTTCGTTCAGTCTATGCGACAGACAGACACACATGCATACGCACACATACACAGAATGGGACAAGTGATGAAGAGTGAGCAAGCCAGCTGATGAGGAGGAAAACAAAAGCAGCTACAAACGCAGTGAGAGAGAGGAAACTTCAGAACACTTCAGATGTTTTCATAATTTCTGTTGGAAATAAATAGTAATCTGTTGTGGATGGAAACCTCAAAACCTGTTGGTAACAGACCACGTACATGAGCTTTGAAAACTGTGAAGTAATTAAAGCTAGCATCAAGTATCTGGTCAGATTCATAGTCTAGTTTACTCATCCTTCTTATCTTTGTGAGATTGAAGTCTGTTATACTCAGAGGTATTTTTAATATCTCATTAAGACTTCAAGAGACTTCTTGAATCTGAAAGCAATTGGGCATAAAAGAGATGCTCTTACTTAGGTGAAAAAAAAATAAAGTCCAATGTGCAAAAAATTAAAGTTATTTTTATCATTTCATTAAATATTAGAAACACGTCTCAGTATATTTATTGCAAAACATCAGAGTTCACTCCAACCAAACTAAGTCTCATAAATGACTAGAAAGGTAAATTATAATGGGTTGGTTTAGCTGGCAGTATAGCCAATAACTTGCAACTGAGTGCATTTACAGACATGCATGTACATATATTCTTTATGTATTGAAAAAAGGTGTTGTTTTGATATGAATACCTAAACTAAATGCTCCGACATGGAAGGAATTTTCCCTTCATTAGGTCTTAAGGTAGTATTAGCTATTGTTTATACAGGTCACTCACATGTCACTTATTATGAGCCAAAGCTCACTGTCTGTCTTTAGTATACAGTCGCAGTGAAGACACTGATAAGAACCCAGCTTGCCCTGTTCTCACTGGCAGTTGCTGTAGCAACCAAGGTTGTCGCACCAACCCTTAAAGGTATGATAAACAGAGGGAGTAAACAGTCATAACACTTTTGTCCCTCAGGGTCACAAGTTACATAAGTTCTTTTTTTTTTTTTTTCTTTTCTGAGAAGGACGTTAAGTATTTCATAGAGTATACAGCGTGACTCGAAAAATGTGGTTAAAACAAAGTTGGATTAGCGCCAAAATGAATTTATATATGATGTGGTATCATGAGAATATCCTTGCCTGATTTGTGTTTAATATGAGTTTATATGGGTTTGAAATGTACCGGCCAGGAAGATAACTATCGATGAGTGGCATTACACAGTGTTCACTTGGTTATTTATTTTTTCTCCTGATCAATTGAGCTTCAATAAATGTTTCTGTTAAGACATCTAGTTTTGAAACTTTTCTAAAGACACCTTAACTAGAGCACAGTTTGTGCTGTTCAGTTGCTTTAAGATAGAGTCTGGAAGGGGGTCAGCACAAACACACACACACACACACACACAAATGCAAACAGACACACAAACAGAAACACGCAGGCTTTGGTCTGGGGGTCACAGAATTCTCCATGTGTATTCAAATGATGTGTCATACTGAGTCATCCTCAGTTTCAAATGGGAACAGAGGAACAATGGGGACATCAGGGGACAAGAGAGAGCGCGAGTGAGACTGTGTGCTGTGTGTGTGCGCATGTGTGCGTGTACACAACACAACAAACATTTGATGTTAATGGGGCTGATTCTACTAAACACATTTTCCAGTAACTTTCACTTCCTTCGCTGTTTTCCAAACCCACTGAAACGCTATGGATCATGTATGGTCTTAATCAGCATGTTTGTTGATGTGCATTTCACACAAGATAACATATAACTACTTTAGCCCAGGTGAGCAATGCTTTCCTGTCCCATCTCTTAGCCACCACTCAGTATCATGGTTTGATATTAATGTGATGTGTTTAAAATAAAGTTTGAACTGATGTGAAAATATTAGTGTGTGCCTAAGTGTGTCCAGCCTTGAGTATGATTTGTATTCATGAATTCACCATTGTGTATTCAGTGCCTGAAGGACCTACAAACAAGCAGGTCACCATGTCCTCTGTGTGTGTGTATATATGTTCTGTTACACTACTGGGTGTCTGTGTGTTTGCTTCCAACAGGGAATAAGTACATTATTTCTGTGTCATGTCTGCTTTTCAATACAACAACCCTGCTGCATGCACTACCTGTCCTTTTGTGTGTGTAGAGGTTGTCGTTGCTATGTGTGTCATGTCTCACTGTGTTACTCTCCCAGCTGACCTGTGCAGGTGCTGGCCCCTCGGTCCCCAGCTGTGGGTCACCTATTTGCTGCAGCACCTCCACACCCTCCATGACTCACCCCTACGTCCTCCTCCTCCCCACCTTTCCCGGTGCACAAACTGCCCTCCCGGGCCTTCCTTCCTTCTACAGACAACCAGACACCCCTCGCCCTCGGTGACAATCTGTTCTTCTGCTCAGCTTCGCCTCGTTCTCCCCATCCACCCACGTCGGCATCCACTGTCACATTTCCCCAAGCGAAAGAATACTTTTTTAGCAACACGTTTGGGTCTTTTCTTTCTCTCTCTCGGCTGTTTTAAACCCAGAGTTCAACCTCAAAACCCTTACCATTCCAATTTACCCTGTCAATCTCACTCTCCCTTCCCTCTGTTCCTGTTTCTTGCTCTGAAACACACACATACACATGCGTCGACACACGCACGTACACACACCTATTTGAAATTCATATCAATGGCTATACAAATGTAGCACGCCAATTTCCAATCTCGACACATTCACAGTGAGAAACACAAGGACTCGTGGACCCATCTACACACACACACAGAGCTGTGTCCAGTAAAATAATAAGCTGGCTGGAGAGTTGACCTCAGATCGCAGAGCAATCCCTGACGGGCCCAAATGATAAAATTTCGTAGTCCATATGCTTCCTCTCCTTGCACCCAGCAGTCTGTCTCACTTTGTAAATCTGACCAGAATTGCAGAGACCTATCATTTATACATAGCATATAAACAGCAGTGAGCAGGTTTACATATTAAAGTTCTGGTTTTTCATACAGCCCTACACTCTCCCTCCCCGTGTTTGAGTCAAATCTTGCTCAGATTCTCCTCCTTCCCTCCATAAATGTAGACTCTGGGAAGGTTACATCTTCCTGCTGTCTGCCTGTCTGTACCAAACACTAGCACCAGTTGACCTTTTCCAATTTACCATGTCAATCATGCCCACACACACACGCAGGCAGTATGCAGAGCCCAGTCTCCCATATACAGAGGGGTAAAAGTTGGCATCAATCATCCTTGTATGGAATCCCAAATGTCACCAGGTTTTGACATTCTCTTTGCTCACAGTGTAAAAGAAAAAAAAGGTTAGCTTATCCCTGCCTTTCTCCTCAGTTTTTCCCCTCTCTTGGCAATGTCATCCTTCTCATCTCCCTTATGTAATTTGTACTCTCCTGTCTTCCTATCTCATCACTGTACACAGATGCAAGTGCTCAAATGCACACTCAAGATGAAACCCCTCCTATCCCTTGTCAAACATTACCTCTTATCACCTCAAGTTGAGAGCACAAAGAAATGAGTCGATGACTAAAAACGTGCCATTTAAAGTGTTAAACAAACATTCGGCCTCAAAAAGAAACAACAGACATACAAGGGAACTGGGGGGAAAACACATGAGAGTGCCATGTAATGAAAATGGGAAACAGATGTAGACGTTCAATTCATAAAATGAGCTTAATGATGATGGTAGAACAAAAACCCCACATCATTTCCAATTCAAAAGAAGAGCCCCTGATGTGAGGCAGAGAGAGAAAGTAAGAAGTCTCTGATCCTGCAGGAGAAACTCAGGAATATTTAAAGTCAATTGAGGGATGGCAGACAAGACTTAAGACAAGGGAAAGTTGAAGTCGAAAGGTGTGGCTTGAAAAGGCAGTAATGTGGTGCAGCTATATGAGTGTGTGTGTTCCCCTGTCCTGTGCCCACTACTGCAGGGTGAGATACCAGATGGAGAAGGGACCACAAGAGACAAGAACAAGAGATGCATCATTGCTAAATCAGGCTGGCCGCCCCCCCTTTCTTTCTCTTCTTCATCCAGAATGCTGCAGGGTAATCGTCTATCTCACACTCCTCCTTCACTGTCGTCCCGTTTTTGTCTTTAGCTCTCTCTCCCTCTCTTATATCGCCTCTCACTGTCCTACAGACGGAGAACTGTCTAAGAGACCCTCAGCATAAGTAAACAAGCCTAACATATATGAGAATGCGTAATTTTGAGTGCCTCCTTTAGAAACAAGTGGTATTCCAGCTGAGTGTTCACTGCTCCCTGTGTAGCTTCTGCTTTTGACACCGTCCGTTCGTTTACTACACGCCGGCAAGTGAAAGGACGACGCCTGGAGGAATGTGACAGATCAATGGAGGGTAACATGCCTTAGCATTTCCTTGAGCACTTCCTTCAAGGCTAAGACACTCACTCACAAACTCAGGGTCTTCGGAGCAGAATAAAAATATGAATACTGTACAAAGAATTTACTGATCTCCTTTGGGAAACTCTGATGATTCACAGAAGAGATTTGTGTAGTTTATTTGTTATTTTCTTGTAGCTACAATTTACAGATGTCCCCTAAACACCTCACATGCAGGCTATCTTTATATACTAACCGGGCAGCTGCGCGCAGAGAAGCCTCTAGTCCCCACTTTACTGCAAGGCACTCAACTCAGACAGGCCAAACATTTTTTGAAAAGAGTAAAATAAAGCATTCTAATGTAACATTTACTTTAGTTGAAACCAAGTGATTGTATTTAACTGGGCGGTTCTTAATCTACCTCCCAGGTAGAGCCTACGTATGGGAAACATCAACATTGTTAGGGTATACAGTGTATTTTTCTGGTAACACGGTAAAATATTTGGTCTTCAGTCAAAGTTGGTGAGACCTTCATTGCTCTGAGAGACATCTCCACCGACTGTTTATCTAGAGCTGTGGCGACCAGAGACAGTCTGAATGAAAAGAGCTCCAACATTCCTCCTTGCGACTGCTTCAGCAACCCACTATTACAAACCAATCCATGCAAAATCAACATGAAATGATGCAGAATACAGTGGTGAGACAACATAAAGCTACTGCTGAAAAAAAAAAGGACATGTCATGTAGCTGTTTTTTCCTCGGTCATGACTGGCTTCATAACCTGCCGATGCTGTGGCTTGAGGCAGTTCGCCAAGCTTGTTGTTACTGCACAGTCTATAGGTGTATTCAGTCTAAGTAATTGTTTATCATTCAATCAAGATCAGTACAAAGACAAGATGCACATAGACGCAATTACATCAAACATCACAACACACACAGCACTGTTAGCACAGCACATACAGACTGATGAGAGGTCAATAAATGGCCATGAGGCAAAAACTGTTTCTGAGATGATTTGTCCTAAAGGGACTTATAGCGCCTCTTAGAGGGCAATGACAGGATTATTATTAGGATTACTGAAACGTACAAACACACATTCAGAAACAAGTGTTACCACAAACATACATACATTTCATTTTGTAATCTCTGCAGTCAGAAAGAAGCGCATATTGAACAACTGAGTGAATACAGAGGACAACACCCTGGGCAATAGTTAGGCTATGAATACATTTGCATCATCAGACCAACGACTAAGTCCTGAGTGAAGATGAATTCTCGAGTCTGTTCTGCTATTTTATACTGCAATGCACATGGAAAAGGGAGAGAAACGGAGAGAGAATGCTGAGATTGAAACAGCTTGGTCAGAACAGTCGGAGAAATCATTTTTAGAAAAAGACCAACAGTTATAATGCGTGTCATAGCCATTAGTCTACAAAATGTCCAGAGTCCAAGGTGACCCTCTTCCAAATTGCTTGTTTTGTCAGACCAACAATCAAAAAGCCCAAAACAGTCCACTTACAACGATATCAAACAGAAGAAACTGAAAGTCCAAATACCAGAAAACAGGAAATAGAAACAAATCAGCAAATAATTTGGTACAATCAAAACATCCTGCAGCATCTCACCTGCAAATATTTGCTGTGGATCTCATTCATTCATTCCTCTTGTGAAAGTATACAAATTTTCGGCAAACAAAGCCAGATTAAATCGTTCTGTGTGTTGCTGTAAACAAAAGACTGCAGCTCTCACTCTCACAATCACACCGGCTCACTCAACGTCCACACGTATAAGTGTTTTTGTGCTTGTGCCTTTATGTCCACGTACATATGTAAAACGATCGCTCAGTGGGGCAAGAACAGTTAGGGTCAGTGTCTGATTAATGGCTTAATTGATTTAGTGGCTCAGAGATTGATTGGTTGGGCCTGGCTATAACAGATTCATTAGAACAGTGATAGATCAGTGAGATCTGGCTGCAGCTGTTCCGCCTGGCTCCGGACAGCACGGCCCGGTAATGGACATCATCTGTCTGCGTGTAGACCACAATATGTCCACCAGCACGCACACTGCTGTATGTGAGTGTGTGCATGCGCGCGCGTGTGTGTGTGTGCAGTATACACGAACACACATCTCCTCTTTTCTTCAATCACTCCAAACAACCAGACAAGGGAGGAGGGAGTGGCGGGGAGGTACGTAGGGATGAGGAGGAAGGAGGAGAAGGGCGGAAACTATTTTTGGATTAAAAGTCCTGTTGATCTATTCCTGTTTTCAGCATCCCCTCTCAATCTTCAACTTTTACTCTCTGCCTCTCTTTCTTCCTCCCTATCCATCTCTATCGCCCTCAAAGCTTACCCAATTTCGCACTTGCTCAAAGCTCAGCTCTGACTGTCTCTGGTACCCAATCCCTCTCTGTCCTCGTCTCTTCTCTGCTCGGCCTCATCTCCCTTCTCTTTTTTTTATCTCTTCCTTTTTTACTAATTCTTAGCGAGTGCTTCATTTGCCCTAAAACCCTGATAAAAAAAAAACACTGGCTAATGTACACACCGATAGCGCAGGGGACAAGAGGACAAATACATAGACACACACTCACTTATGTATGGCTGTATGTATGTGTGTGTGTATTAGTAAATGGATGTGAAATGTGGCCATATTTTAGCAAGGCTTTATCAAATGAAGACAGCACAGTAGAGAGCACCACCCACACAGTCTTTGAGACTATGGTGTCAGTTCAACACGTAGAAGCTAATGAACAAATGGGATCTATGTGTGCTTGTGCACAAGTGTGAATGTAAGTGTTTGTACATGGGAGAGTGTGTGTTTATAGGTGTGAGAATGCAAAACATGACTGAGCGGTATGTGGTAAAACTACAGGGATACGTTGATAAGACAGGGAAAAGCGAGCTACAGGTCTTTGAACTGAGATTCTTTTCTCCAAGGTCAGGAATGAACTGTCAAGCTCAATCAATATACTGTATGATTTTGTTTGAATGGTCTGTCTTATGATAAAGGTGAAAAAGCCCCCAAAAAAGTATTAAGTTACTTGGTGAATGTGTTAGAAAGAAGCACACTTAACCTAATTAACATAAATCTGTGCAATAAATCAACATCATGTCATTATCATGATGTAAAACACAACTCAATTGGAATTTGGTGACTACAATATGAAGATTAGTAAAACTAGATAAAGCTGTCTCTGTCAAAAAGTGAATCATTCTCAAATCACAACTTACTTTGAAATTGTTTCCAAAAGCATATAACATATAATTCATTCATATTAAGGGGTCGAAACACTGCCCATTGCCAGGGTAACTGATGTACACATCAGTATTTAAATATAAATACTTAAAAATTATTACTATATATGCATTGCCACAAAAAGCCCAAATGGTCCACATAATAAGACATGATAACAAAGAAGATATAGTCATCTTACAACAGTCTTTTTTTGATATTATGGCTGATGTGGGTACAACCTGCATGTCAACAAAGTATAACCTTGAAGTGTGACTGTTGTCCTTGTCTCGAAAATGGTATTCAGGACAGCCTTAATTCATATAAATACAATCAATGTGGCCAAATTGTAAAATACATTGTAGAACGAATGTTTTGTTTATTCATGCCTCATGGCTAACAGGTGACAGGTTGTTGATGTGGTAATCTTTTTAAAAAGCAGCTTAACCTTTATCCACAATTTTTCCATCTATAGCGTCAAATCCAAATGTCTCCTCGCATTATTTTTGTGATGGTTTGATTTCACAGCCATTTTTGCATTATTAAAAAAGAATTGCCTTGTTTACTCAGGGCAACAAGGCATGATGTGACGGACCACAGTGACAGTGAATTTTATGAGCAGCTGGAGTTTAAGGGATGGCTTGTACTTATTCAGTGTGAACTTTGAATAAAGACAGATAATTACAAAGCGAATATTTCATCTTTTCTCACATTCGTACAAATAGTTTGTACTTTGCAATATCAAACACGATGACATCACTACTGCTTATTAATATATATTAGAATACCTGAGTTTGTCAATATCGACCCCGCTAATTCCCATCTGGTCTAATCTCAGTAGCAACCACTGACATACTCACCTCTCTCACTGTCTGCCATTGAACATATTCCCCTTCCTCAGCACCTCATCATCTCTCCTCCTATTTACCCATCCTTTATCTTTCCTCTCTTCCCTCAATCCAATCTTTCCTTTGCCGCCCTGCCCCATCATTCACCCGCTCCATTCTCTACCCTCCCTCCCCAATCTCTCTTTTTCTCTTCCACTTCTATGGATTCAAATTAACATCTGCTGACTGGCCTGCTTCTCCAATAACCTGTTACGCCCAGCAGGAAGCACTGACACACATAGATAATGAGTGTGTTCGCATGCACAATAATGTTTCATTTATATTCGGGATCCTCTGAAAACTGTTTATGAAAACCCTGAATGTAGCCAGTATGTGCTGATACAAGCTGGCATATGAACAGCGCGTCCCGTTGGGTTTCTCAGTTTGGAGTCGTGGAGCCTCACGCATTTCCACACAGTGATGAGTATCAAAATAAAGCACCACTAGTGAACACAGTGGGAAAAACTGTAAAACGTCTGTCTCCATGAACACCGCGTCCAACATGAGGTCTTAGCTGGAATAAAACTCCTATTCAGAATTTTAATGTTCATGCACACTCACTGACTGACACACACACACAGTGTTGGGTTGCAGGGTGTGTAGCGAGGTGGCGATAAGGACAGCTGTGTGACTGACAGGATCATTAAAACCACAAGCACCATGCTCCTCATCTGTGCACTTGACACCTCATTCGGCATCCCGCGTGTGCTCGTGCATTTCATCTCCTTTAGGGAGCTGAGATGGTATCCCTACCCAGTATTTGTCTGGAGTTGTGCATTAGTCAGCCTCAATGGTGCATCAGCTACACTTCCGCCTACATCCGCCACAAGAACAACACACTCCTTCATCCTCCTTCTGCTTGTTCCTGTAGAAGTTGCTGCACTTCTCGACTGAACAAAGGAGTCAACATAGGAAACTGTTCCATCTGCTTCATTCTCTTAATGCTGCAAGACTTACTAATGCACACTCACACAGTGTTTGAGCCTTTGCACCACTGAACATAAATTAAAACATAAATTGTCTCGTCGCTATAACCTCCCTGCACCCAACTGTCTCCAATAAAATCGAGGGCTGAATTATAGCTGTTAGGACGCTTCTCATTTTTAGATTTCAGAAGATTTATTTGTGAGTTAGTTAACGACCAAGCTAGAATGGCTCTCAGTAGAGTGTGTACCTCTACCAATGTCAATCCTACGCACATCTAGTCTACATCTTATAACAGAAAAAACATCAACCTAGCAAGTCTTAAAAAGTTTGCTAGGATTGTGTCTTTTGGTGTTCTAAGAGATTATGACAGGCGTGATCTGATGGCCAATAAACAATCTTAACAGATAACAATTGTTGGAAACCCCAGAAACTAAACTGAGAGCTAAACTTTAAATATCAGTCATGATATAACATTACTACTGAAAGTAAACAACTACGCAACAAAATATGGAGCTACTTTTTAATGTAACGGTGCAATGGTTAGCACTGTTGCCTCACAACAAGAAGGTTCTGGGTTCAAACCCTGGTTCGGTTTCCTCCCACAGTCCAAAGAAATGCAGGTTAGGTTAATTGGTGACTCTAAAGTCAATGGTTGTTTGTTTTATATGTCAGCCCTGTGAAAGACTGGCGACTTGTCCAGGGTGCACTCGGCCTCTCACCCAACGTCAGCTGGGACTGGCTCCAACCCAACCCCTCACCCCCAACCCACCCTCAAAAAATAAGCGGTACAGCTAATGAATGGATGGATGGATTAATGCAGCTATTATCACTAAATGTGCGCTACAGCAAATTGGTCTGATTTTCTAGTTCTTTGAAGTCAATACTGATTAAAGTATTTGTCAGAGGCACAGTTAAGCCCTGGTGAAACAAAGCGTGCACTGTGCTTGATCACTGTATTCTTTATCCATACAATTCTATTATTTTGCTATAAGATCTATTTTGTTTGAGATCATCAGAAACTAAAAGTTATATGTATAAAATTTCATATCTAATATAACTTTGAGTGCCATAAGTTTATAGCACTCACTGTAAAGTTTTTACAGTGTTGTTTATTGTTCCCCTTAGATGGAGCAGTGACGCCCTAGAAAACTACAACTACTACACCCTGACAATCCAGGTCAAACACGGTGTGCATATGAAAGATGATTCATACACCATGCTGTCCTGAATACCCTGAAGTAAACACTGCTGCCAGAGACCTGTGTCAGACTAAAACTTTCAGACTTCCACCTCCTCCTCCTCTTCTCTCCAATCCTTTTCTGTGGCCTCTTTACCTCCACAGCCTTCACTTGTTCATTGATTCTCAGAAACTTGTTACATCCATTGTATGTGACTTTTTACCTGTTTCCTCTCCCACTGGACACCTCTCTCACTACCTGCCTTTCTGTCGCCTCCTTTTTTGCCTATTGACCTATTTTTATTCTTGAACAGAAGAGGACTTGAAGCCGGCTTGAGTGGGCGTTTGTCTGCAAAACGCTTCGTCAAAGTTGCATACATGGGCATCCGTCTTCATCTGTTTCATCATGCTGTAAAACACGCTTGCAATTAAATCCATAACTGGGTGGAACAAGTAGAGCATGCACACACAGCCATACACAGAGACGCACAGTTCGCTTGTCACACTGACACAGTCCGTGAGTGAGTTTCCTGTCTGTCCTTCCATCACTCCATCTCTCTGTACACTGGGGTTTTAATTATAGAACCACAGAGAAGCCTCATTACACAGAGAGAGAAAGAGTGAAGGGACCAAGAGAGACAGAAATGAGAGAGACAGAGGAAACAGACAGAGGAGAGGAGATGGGGGATCAGCAGAGAGCAGTCTGATCCCTTTGCAACTGAAATATTGAATATAATAATTCCAGACACAACCAGTTGTAGCAGGAATTAATCAAAGCACTGATTCATTAGCCAAGCCTCTTTATCAAAACCACTGAGTATTAGTGCCTATTTGTCTGATCATGCATGTGTGTGTTCCACATCTGTAGACTTCAAATTACCAGATTACAATACAAAGAACATCACTGTCGTCCTAATGTGTCCTCGTGCAAGGTTAGATCTTTCAAATTAACCCAGCGGGCACAAGGTTTTTGGTATAAGCATGTTAAGAAAATTCTGTTGGGACTCCACTATGCAGGCACCCATTCCTCAAGGTTTACATGCAATTTAATGCACCAACGATTCTATTAAGTAACCTTCACGATAGTTATCTACATAACTAGCCTTTGGACAACTTGAATACAGGCATCCTACGCAATCCCTACTTCAAAAGGCTCAGTTTCTTCACTGCATATAATGAATTATGTAACTATTTAACACACTAACTAATTCAGAATTTTTAGGTATTTCAAATTGAAAACATATAGACCTGATATGCCATGGAAAAGGCCTATGAGGAAAATATGCCGTGATGTTATGTGAAGCACCACACATGTTTGCTGGAGATTAAGGATTTAATCCATCTGACAAAAAGGTTCATTTCCTTAATGAACCACAAAAGGAAAAGTGAAGCTTTCCTCCGAGCCATGTGATATTCGAGAACAATCACAGATGGTAGCAAAATGAGGGCTGCTGTGCAAAAATTTGAGAGTTATTTGGCAAGTAAGCCTGCACACACTGCAGCGTCTGAAGCCCATGTGGTGTTTTCTTTGGTCTCCAAACTCTATTTTCAAAAGAACCCGTTTAAGTCTGTTTTCTGCAGCAAGTGCTGTATGTAGCCGCCTTAAACCAACAGCATGCACAAATAACAGGACTGGAATAAGTTTCAGTGCTTGCTGAAAGCTGCTTGTTGCTTCCACTGAAACTACTCTGCAAGTCAGAATGGGACATGACACCTGGTGTGCTGATCAGAGTGAGTTCTGTGAAGCAGCTAAAAAACAGACCGTGGGTATGGATCCAAATATAAAATAAGTCTTAATCATTTAGGCTACATCCACACTAATACGTTGAAGTTTTAAAATGCATCACTGTTGGTATGTTTAGCTGTAGGGTAGTGTTTTAGTCTGGACAGGCAGAAATGGAGACTTTTAGAAACGATGGCACAGATGACGCATCTTCCCTTCCTGACTGGATCTTATTGTCACAACGTGTCCTTCCTTGAGTCATCATGCTCCTATCACTCTGTTCAAATCTATCGGAATTCACTTTTTAAGTTCATAATGGGAGAATAAGATGCTCAAACAAAGATTTTTTACTTATTTTTGTTACTCAGCTTCAGGGTTGCGTCTTTCACCAATTATAAATCAAACTCATGTACCTTCTGCTGGATTTTTTGTTGTGGTTACACACACACCCAAGTGCTCTCCTTGTTTTTGTCTTTGGTTGAGTGCAAAGAAGTTTTCTTTTATCTCAGCACTAAACATGGGACACACACAGTTTTGAAAATGTCATTGCTATGATTAATATCATCTTAACATGTAATATTCTGATCTGAGAGCACCTACTTTATAGTTTAGCACCCACAAAAAATATATTCTGCACAAGAAAGCCCCTGTTAGCTAATAGGACAAGTCTAACAGACAACACCTGAGCGTATCCATGAAATCTTTGAGCCATTTTTATCTTGCTGTTAAATAAAGAATATTGGCAGCTGCTACCAAACACTGCCATAGATTCTGCTGGTAATTAATTAAGAGCAGTCATTTGAGAGGGAAAAAAAAGATTTTGTGTCACTGTTCAGTGCATACACCTGTGTTTGCATCGAGGGAGAGAGGTGGGGGTGGGGGTGAGTTGCTACACAGCTTCCAATTTGGCATTCATCTTGTTTTTATGGGTCACCAGCCAAAAAAGTCTGCGAGGGTATCACTACCCTTCATGTCTGTCTGTATTCTTCTCTCACTGGTTTGACTAAAACCTCATGGGACATACAGTATTCCCTATACAACACTAGAAGCTGCAGACTGAGCACACTGAGGCAGATTGTGGCACAGATCATTACATTGCCATGTTGGTTAGAGGTTTCTATGGTGTTCCTTAAAGCCTACCAAGGCATGATGCAGCAAAATGCAAAACACCTTGAGCGCACGATGAGAGCTGCAGCGCTGAAAACAACCTAACTGCACACAAGGGTACAGGGGATTCTCTGATCCTGCGTTTAAGCTTTTAAATGAGGCCTGGCAGGTGTCAGGGTCTGCGACACTACAACACACATACACACGAACTGCGTCGTGCAAGCACAGAAACCACATGATTCCCCCACAAAACACAATCACACACTCTCTCTCAGGGACATTAAAAATATACCTCCAATTAGGCATACAGAACAACTGGGATGGGACCTGGAACAAGAACACACACACACAGTCACACACATGCACAGAAAGATCCATGGCAGGCTCTCATTTAAGAGTCAGTGATGTGGAAATGAAACATCTGGAAGGGAGGGAGGACGATTAGAGAAAGAAACAAATGAAACAAAAAACACGCACACAAACATAACAACACAACTGGGCTGAAAGCTAGCACACACTAAACTAGGGATGTACTCTGTAATCGACTAAGCGATTAAACATTGCTACCCTTGCTAGATGGCGCCAAAATACTGGATTGGTATAACTAATTATTATTAATATTTTCTTGGTGCAATGCCGGTTAACTGTTGCATCTAGATGTTGCAGATGTCAGACACCCCCCTCTCTCCCCACGCTAATGTTGAAAGCCATCAGGTAAGCGGGACAGATGACATCTCCTAAAACCAACACAGTTTGACAGCATTTGATCTAGAAAATTAAATAAACTGGTGTTCACTGTCCAGAAGTCAACTGGCATGTAAGCACTTGATCAGACAGTGTGTCACCAGGCGTGTGGGTGTTAACCTGCAAGAATGAGGCTGCACTTTTAACATTAATGCATGTGTTTTACTTTTAGACCAGGTGACTAATCAAAGAATTTACATTTCTGTTGGACAGGGAAATTAGTCATTAGAACATCCCAAGACATGAGTTTCAAAAAATACTTTTACAGTTCACAGTTTGGCGTATCTTGTACGTCACATGCAAAACAAATATACTCCTCTGTAATATCTCCTTCCCCAGAAGATACCCTGAGTTCGGATGTGACACTGTGAGTGTCAGGGTTATCCAGTCAGCTGGAGTCAGATGCAACATGAGCCTATTCCTCGGCTCGACAAAACCCTCGTCATTTCTCAGGGCAGCGACAAGCGCTGCTTTCGGCCCAGGCAGGGGGCGGGGCGATGGCAGAATGGAGTGGCGGTAAAATGGCGGCAGACACCAGGGAGTCTTGAGCAGGGCGTAATCAAACTCAGACAGACTCTCCTCGAATCACCAATCGACTCAGACTCCCACACCCTCCCAACACACATACAATAGTTAAGGTTATGAAAGGATATAAGGATTTATTTTACAATGCATTTATGCGCTTGGAGACAATCATCCTAAGCTCTCTTTCAGCACTCCTTCTGTTAGTCTGGTGTTTTAAATCTAGTCTCATCGTCTGCTTTGTGATCTCTCCTCTCTCTATTTGTGCTCTATTCAACTGCATCACTGTATACAGTACTGGAGAAAATAACTTCTTTCCTGGGTGTCTCATTCTTTTATTCCAGCAGAATCAAATTTGTAACGCAAATCATTGATGCAGAGCTATGAGGCTTAAAAACCAGGTTTGAAACAACTTCCTCAAACTCTCTTGTATTCAACAGAACTTATTTCTGGAAACTTTGTTTGCAGGAGTTTGCATTACGTCTGTAGTAATTACAGAGGTACAGTATATAGAGCATTTAAAGAAACGTTGCGAATTTTATTCGCCGAATCAGTTCACTAGTCAGGATAGGTGCTACTCAGCCTGTGAAAGGGTTATAAAGTCTTGGTTTGGAGGCTTTGTCTGAAGACTGAGAATGTCGTGACTAATGATGTTGCAAGGTATCTCAACTTGGGTTTGGAGACTACAGATTTATAAGAGATAGCCTGTGTTGCATACTGGTATTGGAAAGATGTGAGCATTCTGAGGCAGTGAGGTTCTGGCAGATCTTTCTCAGTACATTTGGGGACTAAAGTCAGGACATCTCGGCCTCTGCTGCATCGATTTCTTTAAAAAAGGAAAAATCAGTGTCTTCCAAGTCCAACATTCATGAAATAAAGCAAAATGCAAAATTGCTGGCGTGCTCTTATAAAGGAAGCACTCTGTCATGGGGCACCCATGTCTACCCCATGACACTCTAGCTATTTTTGCAGCTCAGCAATCATTAACAAGCGTGACATTACTGTCTTTTCTATGGGAAAGATAAAGCAGCTGATCATTAATGAGCCTAAGCTGAGTGCATTTAAAGTGCTACAGTAATTATATCAGCATGTATGTGCCTGTACGTTCCTAATCCACTCTTTCTTCTCTTATCCTTCTTACTATTCTTCTTCTCCTGTCTACCCTGTATACCCTTCTCCCTCCTCCTGTTTCATAAATAAGATCCATGTGATTATATTCATCACATTCCCACCTCTGTATCCTACAGTTTCACTGTTTCGTATCTTCTGCTATTAAGTGCACATCTTTGATTGATGATTTGCTGAGTGTTTCTGGGCATGTACCATGTGTGTGCATTTGCATGTCTGTGTGCTCTTTTGTGCATGTGTGTGTGTGTGTGTGTGTGTGTGTGTGTCTCCCTCCAGTGAGTGCTCTCTTTGGAGATATTTTACTGCTGTAATGGTCTAGAGTACAAAATCTACAAAGACCTCCACTGCTGTGAACTGAAGAGGAGCGCATAGACACGGACACGCTCTTCTGGGGCAACAGAGAGGCTGACTGCTGCTTTGACTGACAGGCTGAGGTGTGTGTGTGTGTGTGTGAGTGTGTACTAAAGAGGGAAAGAGAGGGAGAAATTATATCAGGTAGGCATAGAACTTAATTAATTGGAGTAGGGATTCTCATCTCCTGCCACTAACAGAAATACCCTGAGGCCATTAGAACTCTGCTTCTCTCTAATGCAAATAAACACACACACACACACTGAATTGAACACATGTACACTGGAACTAAATGGCCAGACCTGCACCTTGTACAGCACTTGTTCTTCTTTGAATATTTAAATTCCAACTTCTGTCCAATCTGTCATGTTCAGTCTGCAGTGATGCGCTGACTGAAAATGTCTTCTGTAACACCATATGTTGTCAGCGGTGATAAAAAGCTCCAGGAGCTGTTTATTTTAGAGGCAGACTGTACTTCCAGTGATTACAGTGTGTGACCTCTCACCAAGCTGTTGAGCTGCTATCAATTGTGGCTGTTCCAGCTCAACCACGGATGACAGTTAGTGCTTTTATTTCCAGCAGTCTAGGCCACACTTACAGGATAGTAGTCAGGACATACAGTGTGGATATGTCAAGTAGGCAGGTCATACAACTCACTGTGCCACTTCTCTCAGCTCTTCTGGGGCTTTGTGGATTAGCAGAAGGTGTGGCAGCCAATAGCAACACAGAATAAGTGTGACAAACAAAAGGCGACTGTATCTGCAAGCACCTACTGCCTCATGATCCTGCTCAACTTTTCGCTGCTATAAGTACTATCATTAGACTCTCATCATTATTATTATACAACCAGGTGAGCAGGTGCCAGCCCATTCCAGAGCCCAGTTCTGCTCAAGCGTTTCTTCCCAGCTAAAAAAGCAACAGTATGCTACTACTTTACCTTTAAATAACAGCTGCAGAATCATTTTGTTTCCTACTGACTTATAAAGAGGAATGGTGTCTCTGTCATTCCCTCCACTAAATACCTGGGTTTGATCTCCTGCTAATTGGTGACAGTCCAAGCGGCTTAGACTGCTGGAGATCGGTTCAAGAGTAATGCTGAACTGTAGATAAGTTCACCTATGATATCAGTGAGAAACTTTGAAAATATTAGATTTATCCAACGGATTTTTGGTGTATTTGTTACAGCCACAGCACCTCTGGCTCTGGCTGGAAGCTGAAATCATGAAGGGCCACCATTCAGCTGTGTTTCAGTTCAGTGAGTGGGACAAGCGCGGTCAGAGCTCCAGTCTAACTTTGTTTCTGTATACCTTCTTAAGCCATAACCACTCAGAATCTGAGCCCCTAAGGAAATAATTACCACTCCTGGCTGCAGAGGCCGCCACTTGAAACAAAGTTACATTTGTTGCTTTAAAGGAGTTTTCCTCCTACTGTCGTCAAGTGTTTGTTTATGGAAGAATGTTGTCTCTCTCTTTGAATAACATTAAGACTATGATCTATGAAAAGTGCTCTGGGACAACTTCTGTGATAATTTGGTGCTATATGAGATAAAACCAACATGACTATCTTGACAGTTGATGTCTATGGTTTATGTGTGTGTGTTTGTAAACGACATGCAAAGAGATTCCTTCTCCAACAGATCTGACACTAACAGGTTGTTGAGTCATATCCTCAGTCTGCCCCTGATTCACTTCATTAATTCTTTTTCGTCTTTCTCTACCAACCCTCTTTCTCTCTTGTTCTCCTCTACCGAGCCTGGCGTTGGGATCAAAGTATTAAGGAGAGGAATTAGAAAAATAGGTATCTCATTTATTCTGGTAGATTTATGAGGAAGAAGGAACCAACATTTTTAGAAATAGAAAAATTTGACTGACAGCTAGGAACTTCAGTCTTCAGATCCCGGCTGAGCTCTTAATAGAATGGCAAGAAAAGAGACAGGAAATGGAAGGAGGAGATGGGACACAGAAAAAAAAAAAACCAGCGAGGAGAACAGGCAGACAAAAACACACTATTGCCTGAGTTCATTCACATGTTTTCTTGTGTCAGTTAACCTGAGTGAACTTGCTCGCCAACAGTTCACTTTCATTTAATCTCATTTACTAAAATGGATTCTTTTTTTTCTCAATATCCTGTTAGCAAACATGGCTGATCTCTGTCATTAATAGTCGCACGCTGTGTTGTGTGTACTGTGTAAGGTGTATTTTTGTTAGAATATTGTGATTTCTAAGACCAAAGGACCAATACAGCCATCATTTCAATCCAAATCATAACCTACTACTAGATTTTTCTTACAAGAGTTGTGCCAGGATATAATCGCTGTAATCAGTGTTGTTATGTGACTGACCAAGTAAACAACCTAAGAAGAAAAACCTGCTGTTTTCATGTTTGATTGTTTGTTCTCTTCTGTCTTTTTACGCCCTCTTTTGCATCATTTTGACTCTTTTGTTTGTCCTCCATGTTTGCATTTAACTCCTTTTTCCTCTACTTCTCTCCAGTCTCAGTAACAAATAACTGAATCAAATATTCTGTTTTACAGCAAAGGATGTTTACCCACGAAATGTTTATTGTAGAAAACACTCAATGACAAACACACACACAAGCATGGCTGACGTTTATGGGCAAAGACTGATCAGTGAAGCCTAACTATACCCTCACCATTTCTAAAAAAACGCCTAGGGGAGCACTCTATACTGACAGCTGTAACAAGGTGCTGTGCGTATATTTATGTGACTGTGTGTGTGTGTGTGTGTGCATGTGTGTGTGTATTTGTGACAAAGGATACCAAAGGATACAACCCTGTAAAGAGAATCTGATTAAAACTCTATACAGCCACAAGGACAAGCTGCCTTCCCTCTGCTGCTTAAGTGAACACTTCAGCTGAAGGACTGTTAGACTGTAGAGTCTATCCTCTGGCCTCCAAGGAGAAATGATATATAGAGAGGGATACAGCGATAAAGTGATTCACAGATTAAGCCAGTGACAGAGGCAGAGACACAGAGGGAGAGGCAAGAATTCACCAAACTTTGCAGTTCGTAACAGTGGCCGCCTATTTGAACAAATGACCTTGCTAACTGACTAAACAAAAACAACGAATGTACCTTTGATAGCCATGTTTAAATGCAATCAGTGCAAATGTATGTGTGGAAATTCAGGACTTTCTGAATTTAAGGAAGTTGCAAGACACTTGACATCCTGCAAAATGCAAATACCAAAAATCAGCTTAGGCAATCCAATAGCTAATGGTTTAATATTTAAATACCAAGTCTGTAAACACATCAGTAAACAGCAGACAATATCTTGGGACAACACGGTGTCTGAGATGGGCTGCAGTTACTACTAATGTCATTTTTAAAGAGCTGTGCCTGCTGTTAAATTGCAGCTATTGGGTAAGTGATAACTAGGCAGGACTGACCTGCAGACTAGTAAAATGAACAAAACTGAACAAACCACTTGATTGTGCTCAACTACTTGCAATTTGGTCTTTGACAGTCAGAAACACGGCCCCCAGCATAACGAGTAACGAATTGTATTATAAGAAAAACTTCTACCTTTAATTTCTACTTTTAAAGCAGTTATATTTGTAAGCAAAATTTGCTAGGTAAGCAGTATATTTCCTTGGGCGACGCATGAGTAACCTGGTCACCACTGTCAGTCACAAATATCAAATGTTTCGAGAAAAATCTTTGTGATTGAACAACTGGCAGCAACTGCTGCTAATAACTCCTCAAAGGTCTAAAAATGGGTGAGAAAATCAAATAATGAGCAATGGCCGATTTCTCAAGGAATCTACCAAATCTTCTAATCACAAGCCAAGTTGTATTTGATTGTAGCACATAGACTCAGTGAAACATACCATGGTTCACTGTAGACTGAGCTAAGTCTGATGTTCTGAATGCTGCATGCTAATTAGCGGGGGTTGTTTTATTTTCTCCCAAGCCTTTTAGAATCAGGCAGGATGTGTTACCTGAGACACTCAGGTAGACAGCAGGACTCTTCACATTCTCTCCTGTCATCTGGTTCACCACCTCTGCATGACGTCCTGCATCATTGCGGTGGTTGCCAGAGACTGACCCAACTGATTGTCGAGTGATTTCTCTGCAGAACTGAAATCACAGGGAGAACAAGGGATTAGAAAACACAGTAACCAATAACTGAAGGAGAGCGATGCTTCAGTCTAGCGTTTACTCAGTCTCAGATAAGAACACTGCTCAAACTAGACTCAGACAAGAGGAGAGTATTTGGTACATGGATCATTTAGAATTCATAAGAAGGAAACATTGAATACAAGCATCAGAAAGGAAGAGGATTCAGAGAGAGCTTAAACCAATCTCTCCCCTCTGTCTCAGATGATATGTGGCTCATTTCTTGTCTCTTTCATTCTTCATGCATTCTCCTTGTTTGTGTATTATCTTCTGTTTCCTCCTTCTTTCACTGATCATCATTTCCCCACGTACCCGCAGCAATCAATACAGCACAAACATACATTATGCACAGCACATGACCGAAAACACAAGATCTGACTGTCTCATGAGCACACAGAGATAAACAATAAACACAAACAATGTAATACTGTTTTGCTTTTCAGGGGAGCATAATGGGAAAATTCTGAAGAGTTGATTTTGGAAGAGAGGCGAGCGTGGATATGATGAGAGAGAGAATCACAGGAGGGAGGAGGGTGGAAAAATATCTGTAATGCTCAGATTTTCATGCGTTTGAACTTGTCTATCTGGAACAGGCATACTTGAGCAGGAAGTGCGGGTTGATGTTTTTGAAGTGATGCTACTTGTGTTTTCAGTGTGTCAGTGGATGTAAGCCCCCCAATACTCTGACCTGAGAGCCCAGGACTGAAATAAAATCAATATGACCAAAGGAGAATAAAAGCATATTAAAAGCAAGATGACTGTCTTTATTCTTATGAACTCAGCCTGTTTACTGTACATAGCACAATTACACAGAGCCTGTTTGCTGTGTTCAATTGTAAAGCCCTAGGGCAAACTTGTATTTTGAGCTACACAAATAAAAAATAAAGAGGAAAAGATGTGCACTGATTGTAGAGGGCTAGTGTTTAAACACATTTTATTTGGAAAGAAGTGCACATAATTTGGGAAGACATTATTTTGAACAAAACATCTGTGTGTGTATGTGTGTGAGTGTGTGTGGGTAAGATAGCTGTACTTTTTCTGAAAACATAGTTTTCTGGTGCTGAATAACAGCAATGGGTGTGCTCAAGCAAGCAGTTTCACGCTGGATGGACGTGGTTTCCACTCTCTCCCATTGGTGTCTAACGACGGGTGATGGCGATAAACACAGCACAATGTGTACAAGCAGCATTGTAAACAACACAGACTAATAAACTGCGTATTTCATGTGGAAAGAGTGTTACCGTCTCTGCCAACACCTCCAAGCTGGAAGTGAAATTCAATTTATAGCATCTCAACTAGCTTCTGGTTGCTTATCAGATGATAAATAAGCTAGCTTCTTACCTTATCGCCATGTACAGTTTAGATCTAGGTGTCTCAAATCATGATTCGGTCCTGATCTCTCCATTTCTGAACCACGATGCAGTTCACTGATCAATTTTTTGTTTTAACAATAGAACATAAATGATCCGTGACTTTTACGCGGTTGGAGACAATGAAATAGGTGTAATGCATAATATTTATAAACATCCCAACTTTAAATAAGTATTAATATTATTAGGGGCTGTAGAATTCAGAGAAGAGAGGGAAGAAACACCTCTCACACACAGACAGAATTCCCTCGGTCCTAATTTTATTCGGAGTGATTTCCCAGGAGAACATCCACAGCCAGAGCCTCATATGACACTTTATTTGTGTGAGTGTATATTTGCTCTGCGTGTGCATGTATGTGTGCATCAATCGTATCTATTGCCTGGTAAAACACTGTCCTTTCTCACCTTCTCTCTTACTTATTCCACAGTGGTAATAGATTCTGCATCTTCACAGGGTCTACAATGCAATTTATAGCTGTTAAGCTCATTAACTGCACCTGACCTTCCATTTATCACATCTGTTCACCCGCACATGCACGGTCCATGAACAAGCATGTCTCTGCCGCCTATAGCATCTGAGGGTGGATGACCTGAGGAGGGGTCACTAAGTTATTTAGCGACAGCTTGAAAGAAGCGCGGGGCGGGGTGAGAATGCAGTCACGACCTATTAAGATAGCATATTAACATCTGAACATTTGTTGAGTTAAAGTATTTGTTCATGTAGTATCTTTCCCTCATTACATATCCCATTTATATGTATATTTACATGTGAAATTACTTGTGATGACACAGGCTGATGGTTACAACAATTTCTTCACACTTTTCATTTTATTATAGATTGGAGTCTCTCAGGCTTGATTTCCCATTAAATCTTCACATGGAGACTTCATATCAGCTTATGCGGAGGAGAGATAAATATACCAATAAGGCGTCCAGGCAACAGAGATTAGAAGTTTCGATTCATTTAAATTCCCTTCAAAGCAATAAATGTCCCTGTTCGTTCTGGTAGCTGGAGGGTGGTTACAAAATCTCTACATCCAAGAGCACGTATAGTCGAACCTGCAGGCATATAACTAGGCGTGCACATGAACAGCTTAAAGTGTGTCTTTTCATTCCTGACTGAATAGCAATGTAGTTGAGAATTAATATGACATAAATTCAACATGCAACTTTCTGCTCTCTTTTAGTTCTACATTTAATTAAACCGGACAAAATTGTTCGGGCTTTTAATTAAAGACAAACTCAATTGTAAAACTGTGCATGACTCTGCATGCTTATGTGTCTGCATGTGTGTGTGTGTGCGTGTGTGTGTATATGTGTGTGTGTGTGTGTGCGTGCATGTGCGTATATGTGGGACAGTTTATCCTCAGGCAGAAGAGGGAAATTAAAATACAGTAATCAACTACATCCTATTCCCCTCTCTGTCTGCATTCCTCCCTGTATCCCTCATCCCCACTCGAATAATAAAACACAGCCTCTCTGACTCTTTCTCTCAAATCCCATTTTCCATTCTCACTCAGATTACAATCTGCACATTTCTGTCTTGGTTTCTTCCAATTTTCTCAGCAGTTCTCTCTCCCGTCGTCTCCCCATCCCCCCACCCCTTCCTGCTCCATAGAACCGTCCTGTCTTACGTCCCATCTCCTCCCCCCAGACTTCTTTGAACCAAAGCACCAAGCCAGATTGGTCTTTCATTAAGTGTCTGGGCCCCAAGACTCATTTAATAAACACTCACGGGTGTCTGCACTGCAAGACTGACTACTGATCACACTCACTCACACAAATACACACACATGCAAGTTGTGCCAAGAGCTAATTAGCACACACATGTCGCAGGCCAGAGGATGAGTGAGCGAGTCAGTGCGTGAATGAGGTTGTGTGTGTGTGTGTGTTTTTAATATCTAAGTGTGTCTAAGCGTGTGTGAGAGTGTGTGTCAGGTCTGGGGATTGACTTTCCTGCCAACAGAGCCCACCTCGGCCTCGTCTGCCCTCCCTCTCTATCTCTGATAGGCAGCGTGCCACCTCCTTAAACCACACAGAGCGTCTGACACGCAGAGGCTCGGGTGAAGGAATGTGGTAGCAGGGCAGAAGGAGGGATACTCCACTGTAAACCGAGTCCAGACAGCGACAGCAAGCTTTTTGGCAGCTTCATCTCCAGAGCCAATGCCAGCCAGCCACCCACACATGCAGCGCATACATACGCACGCGCACCTTCTCGCACAGGCACTCGCACAGTTGGGAGCATTCACTGTTCCTTACAGCCGTTTAAACCACCATGTTTGCCTTGGTGTTTAAAGTCAGTGGACACATGAATGCATCCTCTGTTGGTCTGACTAATAGTTAATGTGCGCGGGTTCATGCCTGCTCAAGGCCACTTTGTATATGTGTTGGCCTAATCCTGCTACTTAAAGTGAGATTTATTTATCACAAACTTACACAGGGCTGGGAGTATTCAATTTTTAACATTCTGCTCTCAAAATTGCCTGTCAGCTGAGTTGTGGCGTGGTCTCTATCCCAAAGTGGTGGCTATAAAACTCAGCTGCAGAGAGTGCATTGTTTTGAATGCGGAGAAGGGCAGACTTCTGCAATACTCATCAATACTGTATGCTATGATAGCCTTTTTTTGTTTTGCAACTGCAAACAAAGGCTGACATAAAACACATAGTGAAGTCAATCGCTATAAACATGAACATAACAATTCATTTTACCAGTAAAAAGTCTTTTGGGGGATTTTTGGATTGTTCTTTAATTTTATTGATTTACCCGGACCCATAATATTGCCTTGTTTTCAGCCACTAATTCAGAAACAAACATTACCGACTTCCTCTTGAACTTCTGGACTTCATGAAGATAAATGTATAAGTCATGTCAAAGAGTTGCATTTCTGGTTCAGTTCAGTTCTTCACTGTTCACTGATTTCAAGGCACATACTCCGACTGATAGCGATCACTGACAGAAAAACATAATGTTGTGATGCTTTGGGATAAATTGGGCTGGGAGAAACAGTGAGTCTTAGAGGATATGGTGTAGTAAATTCCTGTATTGTAAGAGTGCGGGCGAGGGAAAAAGAGGAATGATCAGTAGTGAACAGAAAGGAAAAAAACAATGAGAGAACTTAACTTTTCAACCAATTACATGTGGTTTTGGAAAATATGACGAATCTGTTTTGTAATGGGATTAAACAGTCTAACTGAGTTAAGACTGAAGTGGACCACTGCCAGTAGCTCTTGACATTCTGCTGCCAGTAACCCGGCAGTGACTGTACAGTGATTTTCCATAGTTTAAATGACTCTTGTTAACTACAGCCTGGGGTTGAAGATTTGTTTTACAGTATATTTGCTGAATATTCTTTAATCCTCTTTTCAGTCAAAATCTTAGTTGCCCTCAAAATTTATCTTTAAAAACATTTGTTTAAGTTTCTGACTGCTGGAAAAAAGCCAAACAAGCCAAATTAAAACACTGGAACTTCTGAAATCTGACACTTGGTTTCTTCTTGCTGGCTTTAACAGTGAAGTTTGTCTGTGTGAGCAGAAACTCAAGTATTCTTTTATAGAGTCTAAAAGAAAGCAAGGAGGTCTGTTTCTACCATAGCAATACTGTAAGTCAGGGATGCTTTCAGATGCAACAACTGTGATCAATGTGTGACTCTAGATGTAAACAAAAGGTAGCAACTGCCACCAATAAATTTAAAACAATGATTCGTCTGAGGTGTTCCCAAACTCTCTCTGAAATAAAAACACACCACCCACATTTGATAGGTTGGACAGCTTGTTGTGTGTGGTATTTTACTTGCATAAAGATCTGAATACTTTTTCCTGCTAGAAAGTTACACAATAAAACAAATGAATGCAGCAGCATTCCGGTAACTCCTGCAAAGATAAAATTACTATTTTTGTCAATGAAGTCTGGTAATTGATATATAGCTATGTTTCTGGTTAAATAAAAGGTCTGTCTGTGAATCCAACCCATAATGTTGTCAGACACTTATAATAATGGCCCAGTGGTGGTAAAACAAGCACTTTAGTGGATGTGCTGAGGCAAACATTGCAGTAGCTGTTTGTAGTTGCTGAGTACACAATATCATTTACACTCTAAAAAATAGAGCCAGGTTCAAAAATACAGAGTTGTCCTTCAATAATGGACCACAACCAAGTCATTGTGTCTTTTGATGCTGACAAAGCCAGTTTATATAAATCATTTTGTAAAATTGTAATAAAACTGGCTTAGGTTTCAAATATGACCAGCTAAGAAAAGGTAACTATCCATCTGTTAAAACAGTTAAAAACTGGGACTGAATTAAATTAAATAATTCTGCATTTGGATGGTATAGCATTGCCCACAGCTGGACATCACTGTAGCATTCTGCTGGGTAACCAAATACGTGAGCTATAACACTTGTTCCAAACATTCTAAATAAATCCCTAAAAAAACACTTAAGCGACAAATGTCAGCTACCTTTATCTTGTAATCACCAAAGGCAGAGAATAAGATCACAACAACAACAACATCCCTATAATAAGCCTGTTGAGCTGAACCAATGAGAAAGAAAGAATAATGGAGGCAGGCTACTGATGCATTAAAAATGTGCATCAACTATTTAGAAGGCCTGGATTGTGTCTATCTCCAATTTAAATTAGACAAAACATTTCAAATGACATTAAAATGATAACAGGAAGCGTTCACATTTATTAAAGGCATTCCCGTCGAGGACATCCAGAACCACACAATCAAGATCTACATGCAACCTCCGATAGAACACACAGTGTACCATGGACAATATTATGTGAAGTTGTACTGTTTGTGGGACAAATGAGACATTTAAGGCTTAAAAAAAACTATTTCCTGATATTTTAAGTCAAGACAAATAATCAATTACCTACGAAAAAGGTAAATCACTAGATAATGAAAATAATCATTAGTACAGCCTGGATTCTTAAACCTCTGTTCCAAAATCATACTAATAATAGCTGCTACAAAAGCCTCTATTCTGGGAGGCTTTTCTACAAAGTTTTTGGAATCTAGCTATGGGATTTTCTTTGATTCAGCAAAGCAAAGAGGCTGGTCAGTGATGCTAATGGTCCACCAAGCTCTCAGTCGTGTTCAGTTCATCCACAGGTGTTGGATGGGGTGGTCAGGACTCAGGAGCAGGCCAGGGGAAAAACTGTCGCTATGGACCTGGCTTTGTGCATGGGGCATGGTATGTTGAGAAGGGAAAGGAACTCCTCAAACTTTTTGTTATAAAGTTAGACCACACTGTGTCTCACTGTATGCTGTAAAAGTTCTTGTAAAAACAGTCGGGGTTCTCTCAGTCTATCCTTAATATTAAAAGTTGCCCTGCCTCGCCTGACATAAACAGTATCTGCTAATGTCAAAGAAGTTACTACACTGGGTCGCGAGCAAGGCTCCGTAGTTAGAGAGGAGCTGACTGTTCAGACCATCATCTAGAAGGCTAAACTGATCATACAATGAGATGCATCAGGTCTGTCTATTCAGTTAACCAAGCAACGTGTATGTTCGCATGGTAATTTGTATCAATTAATTCAGGAAAACCTAAACCTTCAGAAGTTTGACAAATGGGAAAATTTATTACGAATGACTCGGTAATTACCAGTCAGGTGGGGTGTAAGGAAAAACTGCTGCACTGCGGTGTTTCAGATCAATGAGCATCCTGTTAAGTGGTTGTCGTTAGCAGGTGAGGTTGACTACTGCCCACATTAAAGTTAACAGTAAGAAAGATGAATCTCTGAATCTGATGAGAAAAAAACTTGCAGGGGCTTTTGGTCTCAGTAAATCTACACATGAGGACCAGCGTTTCCGGCCATTTGTATTGTCACGATAGCTCTCTCCATGTCTAAACTAGATTAGCATTTCTGTCTACTTTATTAATAACTCAAACCCAGTCTAAAGTTGTTACTCTGTTGATATCTAAGATTATGCTTGATAAATCTTGATGATTTTTCCTCTCAGAAATACAGCCTGCATGTGAGCTGCGTAGGACAATATAGAGAGGAGGAAAAGAGCGAGGGGGAGGGAAAAAAAAGAGATGGTAGAGTTACAACAGTAATGAACACTAATGTGTTTGTGAGAGAGATTTTAACAGCCTTCCTCGGCTGAAAACGTTTCCCTACCTTCTGCCCTACACATCTACAGCTCTGTGACTTGTAGTGCGCAGTGCCTAAATCCTGAGTTAGCCCTCAATCACATTACAGTTCCTTCAAAGCGGTCAAGCGGGCACAGAAAGGGAGACTTTCTGTGTTCGCTCTGTGTGATTGCCACTGCAATAAGTCCTCCATAAAACACACACACACACACACACACACACATAGGCGTTATCCTTGTGCCCACAGAGCCCAGGGCCCGTAGCCTGGTAATTGGTGTATGTGCGCTTGAGAGAGAGAGGCGGGGGCTGCTGGACAGACTTACGTTTGTTGTCCCCTGGCATGGCCTGAGGACGACCCCGAGTGGAAGAGCAGCGAAACAGGAAAGGAAAGCAAAAACGGGGCAAGGGTGAGATACAGGCAGGAAGAGGAGGGAGAAAGGGATGGGGTTGATGCTGAGTAAACAGAGGAGGAGACTTTTCTCTACTCGCCTTGTTCAACTACAGGAGCTCCATGACTCACTTCCTTTCCACCACTGCTTTGCGTCCCTGTGTCTTTATCAATACATGCACATACAGGCAGTTATTCATAAATGCACACAGAAAAACATTTGCTTCACTTGATTTTTGCAAATATCTGCCATAACGAGTTGCATTAAAGCCACTGTGAGATACATTCCTCTAACAAGGAGGCTGGATGGATGGTAACAAGGTCCCTTTGTGAGACTGTGTGTGTGTGTGTGTGTCGCAGCAAGTGACTGCTGTAGTCGGTAGTGGATGGATCTCTGGGCAGATGGCTATTATCCTAATTAGCACTAATTATATGCTTCCAATTAACCACACAACTAAGCGGTGACTCTCGCTGTCTTCAAATCTACTTACTCCCTCATTCTCTCCTGTCTTTCTCTCAGATGGAAAAACACACGTACTCTCAAACACCATCTCTCCCAGGTGCTCAACTAAAGAGATAGCTGAGCAGAGCCTGTAATCTGGGTTCATGCCTGCTCAAGGCCACTTTGTATATGTGTATGTGTGTGTTTGTGTTGGCCTGAAAAAATCCTGCTCACTTAAAGTGAGGATTTATTTATCACAAACTTTACACAGGGCTGAGGTATTCAAATTTTTTAAGCATTCCTGCTCTCAAAATTGCCTGTCAGCTTGAGTTGTGGCGTAGTGTTCTCTATCCCAAAAGTAATTGGTAACTATAAAACTCAGCTGCAGAGAGTGCATTGTTTTGAATGCGGAGAGGACGGAGAAGCTTCTGCACAATACTCATCAATATACTGTATGCTATGATAGCCTTTTTTTGTGTTTTGCACAACTGCAAACAAAGGCTGACATAAAGAACACATAGTGAAGTCAATCGCTATAAACATGAACATAACAATTCATTTTTACCAGTAAAAGTCTTTTGGGGGGATTTTTGGATTGTTCTTTTAATTTTATTGATTTGCAGACCCTTAATGTGCCTTGTTTTTCAGCCACTGAATTCAGAAACAAACAATGCAAACTTCCTCTTGGAACTTCACTGGACTTCATGAAGATAAATGTATAAGTCATCCATCAAGAGTTGCATTTCTTGGTTCAGTTCAGTTGCTTCACTCGTTCACTGATTTCAAAGGGCACACTCACTCACGACTGATGGCAGTCACTGACAGAAAAACATAATGTTGTGATGCTTTGGGATAAATTGGGCACAAGGAGAAGCAGTGAGTCTTAGAGGATATGAGGTGTAGTAAATTCCTGTATTGTAAGAGTACGGAGCGAGGAAAAAAGAGGAATGATCCCAGTAGTGAACAGAGAAAAGGAAAAAAACAATGAAGAGAACTTAACTTTTCCAACAATTACATGTAGTTTTTGGAAAATATGACAGATCTGTTTTTGTAATGGGATTAAACAGTCTAACTGAGTTAAGACTGAGAAGTGGACCACTGCCAGTAGCTCTTGACATTCTGCTGCCAGTAGCTTGACAGTGACTGCTTTAGTGATTTTCCATGCATAGTTTAAATGAAGCTATTGTTAACACAGCCTGGGGTTGAAGATTTGTTTTACAGTATATTTGCTGAATATTCTTTAATCCTCTTGCTCAGTCAAAATGTGGTGCCTCAAAAATTTATCTTTAAAAAAACATTTGTTTAAGTTTCTGACTGCTGGAAAAAAAGCCAAACAAGCCAAATTAAAACACTGGAACTTCTGAAATCTGACACTTGGTTTCTTCTTGCTGGCTTTAACAGTGAAGTTTGTCCTGTGTGACAGAAACTCAAGTATTCTTTTATAGAGTCTAAAGAAAGCAAGGAGGTCTGTTTCTACCATAGCAATACTGTAAGTCAGGGATGCTTTCAATTCACAGCTTAACTGTGATCAATGTGTGACTCTAGTGTAAACAAAAGGGTAGCAACTGCCACCAATAAATTTAAAACAATGATTTACGTCTGGTGTTCCCAAACTCTCTCTGAAAATAAAACACACCTTACATTTGATAGGTTGGACAGCTTGTGTTATTGTGTGGTATTTTTACTTGCATAAAAGATCTGAATACTTTTTCCACCACTGAAAGTTACACAATAAAACAAATGAATGCAGCAGCATTCCAGTAGCTCCCTGCAAGATAAAATTACTATTTTTGTCAATGAAGTCTGGTAGTGATATATAGCTATGTTTCTGGTTAAATAAAAAGGTCTATCTCTGTAGGAATCCAACCCATAATGTTGTCAGACACTTATAATAATGGCCCGTCAGTGGTAAAAACAAGCACTTTAGTGGATGTACTTTGAGGCAAACATTGCAGTAGCTGTTTGTGGTTGCTGAGTACACAATATCATTTACACTCTAAAAAAATAAGGCCAAGGTTCAAAAATACCAGAGTTATCCTTCAATAATGGACCACAACTAAGTCATTAATGTCTTTTGATGCTGACAAAGCCAGTTTATATAAATCATTTTTGTAAAATTGTAATAAAACTGGCTTAGAGTTTCAAATATGACCAGCTACTTGGGACAGAAAAGGTAACTATCCATCTGTTAAAACAAGTTAAAAACTGGGACTGAATTAAATTAAATAATTCTGCATTTAGGATGGTGTAGCCGTGCCCCACAGCTGGACTGTCACTGGCATTCCTGCTGGAGTAGCCATTACGTGAGCTATAACACTTGTTCCAAACTTGTTCTAAATAAATCCCTAAAACACTTAAAACGTAAAATGTCAGCTACCCTTTTATCTTGTAATCACCAAAAGGCAGAGAACAAAAGATCCACAACAACAACAACATCCCTATAATAAGCCTGTTGGAGCTGAACCAAATGAGAAAGAATAATGGAGGCAGGCTACTGATGCATTAAAAATGTGCATCAACTATTTAGAAGGCCTGGATTGTGTCTATCTCAATTTAAATTAGACAAAACATTTCAGACGACATTAAAATGATAACAGGAAAACGTTCACATTTATTAAAGGCACCCGTCGGGGACATCCAGAACCACACAATCAGATCTACATGCACGCAACCTCCGATAGAACACACAGTCGCCTACATGGACAATATTATGTGAGATTTGTACTGTTTTGTGGGACAAAATGAGACATTTAAAGGCTTAAAAAAAAACTATTTCCTGATATTTTAAAGTCAAGACAAGTAATCAATTACCTGAAAAAAAGGTAAATCACTAGATAATGAAAATAATCATTAGTTACAGCCCTAGATTCTTAAACCTCTCATTCCAAAATCATACTAATAATAGCTGCTACAAAAGCCTCTATTCTGGGAGGCTTTTCTACAAGACTTTGGAATCTGACTGCTGGGATTTTCTTTGATTCAGCGACAAAAGCAAAAGAGGCTGGTCAGTGATGCTAATAAGTCCTGGCTCTCAGTCAATGTTCCAGTTCATCCCACAGGTGTTGGATGGGGTGGCAGGTCAGGACTCAGAGCAGGCCAGGGGAAAAAACTGTCTTTATGGACCTGGCTTTGTGCATGGGGGCATGGTCATGTTGAGAAAGGAAAGAGACTCCTCCAAACTTTTGTTATAAAGTTGGAGCCACACTGTTGTCTCACTGTATGCTGTAAAAGTTCTTATAAAAACAGTCCAGGGTTTCTCTCAGTCTATCATATTAAAGTTGCCCTGCCTCGCCTGACATAAACAGTATCTCTGCTAATGTCAAAAGAAGTTACTACACTGGGTCACGGAGCAAAGGCTCCGTAGTTAAGGAGGGAGCTGACTGTTCAGACCATCATCTAGAAGCTAAACTGATCATACAATGAGATGCATCAGGGTCTGTCTGATTCAGTTAAGCAAGCAACACATTGTATGTTCACTTTGTGGTAATTTATCAATTAATTCAGGAAAACCTAAAACCTTCAGAAGTTTGACAAATGGGAAAATTTGTTACGAATGACTCAGTGAGTACCAGTCAGGTGGGGGTGTAAGGGAAAAACTGCTGCACTGCCGGTGTTTCAGATCAATGAGCATCCCTGTTAAGTGGTTGTCGTTGCTTGGGTGAGGTTGACTACTGCCCACATTAAAAGTTAACAGTAAGAAAGATGAATGTCTCTGAATCTGATGAGGAAAAAAAAAAACTTGCAGAGACTTGCAGTCTCAGGCTAAATCTACACATGAGGACCAAACGTTTCCGGCCATTTTGTGTACGACCCAGCTCCTCTCACATGTCTAAACTGCGTTCGCATTTCTGTCCACACTTTATTAATAACTCAAAACCCAATCTAAAGTTATTCTCTGTTAATGTCTAAGTTATGCTTGATAAATCTTGATGATTTTTCCTCTCAGAGAAATACAGCCTGCATATGTGACTGCACATGAGACCAATATAGAGAGGAAGAACGAGGGGGGAGGGAAAAAAAAAAAGAGATGGTAGAGGTTACAACAGTAATGAACACTAATGTGTTTGTGAGAGATTTTAACAGCCCCTTCACCGACTCAGAAAACGTTTCCCTACCTTCTGCCCTACACACTCTACAGCTCTGTGACTTGTAATTAACGCAGTGCCTAAATCACAGGCTTGCTTCCTCAATCACATTTACAGTTCCTTCAAACGGTCAAACGGGCACAGAAAGGGAGACTTTTCTGTGTTCGCTCACCAGCTTGGCCAGTTGCCACTGCCAATAAGTCCTCCATAAAAACACACACACACACACACACACACACACACACACATATAGTGGAGTATCCTTGTGCCCACAGAGCCCAGGGCCCGTAGCCTGAAAGTAATTGGTGTATGTGCGCTTATGAGAGAGAGAGAGAGAGAGAGTAAGAGAGGGCTGCTGGACAGACTTCGTTTGTTTAATGTCCCCTGGCATGGCCTGAGGGACAGGCCGAGAAGTGGAAAGGCAACGAAACAGGAAAGGAAAGCAAAACGGGGCAAAGGGTGAGATGCAGGCAGGAAGAGAGGAGAGGAGAAAGGGATGGGGTTAGATGCTGAGTAAACAGAGGAGGGAGACTTTTCTCTCTACTCGCTGCTTGTTCAGCTACAGGAGCTCCATGACTCACTTCCTTTCCACCACTGCTTTGCGTCCCTGTGTCTCTTTATCAGCCATGCACACATACAGGCAGTTATTCACATAAATGCACACAGAAAAACATTTGCTTCTTCATGGTGCAAATATCTGCCATAACAGGTTGCACATTAAAGCCACTGTACAAGACCACATTCCTCTAACAAGGAGGCTGGATGGATGGTAACAAGTCCCTTTGTGAGACTGTGTGTGTGTGTGTGTGTGCGCAGCAGAGTGACTGCTGTAGTCCCATTAGGTGGATGGATCTCTAGACGAATGGCTATTATCCTAATTAGCACTAATTATGTCTGCTTCCAATTAACCACACAACTGGCGGTGACTCTCGCTGTCTTTGCGTCTCGCACTCCCTCATTCTCTCTCTGTCTTTCTCTCAGATGGAAAAACACACCGTACTCTCAAACACCATCTCTCCCAGGTGCTCAACTAAAGAGACCAGCTGAACGGGGAGCCTGTAATCTCCACACATGAAAATAAGCCCTCATTTTCTAATTCTGATTCATATGACTGTTTGAACCTGAAATAAAAAGCCAGTGATTTATATGTTGCCTTTACATGTATCTGCTGACAGAAGTGAAGGAGTATTTTAATGGGTGGTTACGTGGATACATGGGTGGATATATGGTTTAATCAGAAGAGTGAGTCATGTGAGTTTAGATTGTTGGCTTTGCTTTATATATCCTGATATAGCACTGCACATTATCTATGTTGATAATCATTTAATAGCTTAAGATTAGTTTGAGCAAAAAATTACATTAACATTTCCTGGTTACACCTTCTGAAATGTCAAGATTTGCTGTTTTCCCTTGTTTTAAAATAGCAAAGTGAATATGATATTTTTGACACATGAAGACATTTGAAAGAACTGCTATTTTCTGACATTTTTAGACAAACTGCTTCATTAGTTTATGAAGAAAAGAGCCTGGTCACCAATTTGTAAAACTTCCTGCACTGGTTTAATACAACCAGACATATTAAATGGATATCTACCTAAAAATACACGGTACAGGAAAGGTATGATGGCTGCCGTACCTCACTATTTTAAATTTCATTATATATAATTGTTCTCAGTGCACTGATACATTATTGTTTCCGTAAATTCATTGTACCTGACTAAGTCTCAACTACTATCATTGTTGTGTAGAGCTATTTAAGACACCATATGTGATGAATAATAGATATTGTGCATGTGTGTAAATCTGTACACACTGAATCACACTGATTATTTATTTTAAAAAAACAGTCACATATTTCTATTTAAATGTAGACAAATTGCTTCCTGTGACTTTAAAGGTCAGTAGCAATAGTATGGAGTAAACAAGCACAACGTCTCTGCTTTATTACCAATGCTGACACAACCACACAGTTACAGCATCTCCTGTAAAACAAGGGTTTTTAACTGATGCACTTGTCACCATGGTGATGGAAAATCAATACAATGCAAAAAAAATGATTCTGCCTACAGGCAAAAACATTTTAATCTACATTATTCTGTAACAAACATAACCACACACACACACTTGCTTTCATAGATCTTCTAATGTGCAGAAAGCCTGCAGCTACGTTGTCAGTGAATCACTCACACTGACCTGTTCCCTCCACAAAAGCCGCACAGGGTGACAAGACATTGTTTTGTTCAAACTCAGGGGACAACAAACTCAGGGCACATGCATAAATTGAAATGACTCTGGATAAAAGTACGGGTACACTTTGCCAGTATAGGCCAGCATGTATGTGTGTGTGTGTGTATATGTGTTTATTTTTGGAGAAAATGAATTAATCTAAGCATATGCAGACTCTTCATTTGATGTGTATTTGATATCTATTTAGTTGTACTTGAATGAAATCTACATCAAAGCACAAAAGGCAAAAGACCGAATATGAAAGAGTTCTTGAGAAGGTTGTGTTGACCAACTTGAGTGACAAAAATTCTTCTTTGCGCTTGCATTTTGTAATAGCAGGCAAAAATGCATGGTCAATTTCATGCTAAAAAGGTACCAAAATTGCAGTGTGCCACCTGCTCAGTGTAAACACCACTTCAGCTGCAACTCCACCCACTTTGGCGAAAGCAGGTTTGTTTGGAGCCAGAAAATTGCCCAAGAGGCGCAAGTGCAAAATGGACAGCTGACATAAATGTCAGTGTGAATGCTGGTTTTGCAGCAGTACAAAATTAGAGGCCCACGTGAACGTGAACCAACGCGCGAGAGCCTGTTTGTGTTACAGTACATGCACATGTTTGAGTGCATGTGTGAGTGAATGTGTCTTGGTTACAGTACACTGTAATTATCTCGTGAGCCAAGGTGATAATGATGAATAGGATTCCTATAGCATGGCCTTACAGTGAGAACTAAGAAAGAGGAGGAGAGAAAAGAGAATTTTGGTGTTTGAAGCAAAAACAGGGGACAGCAGGTCACCATCTTAAATACAGTGAATGCATTTATTTCTTGACATAAGCCCCCGAGTCATAAACACAAAACTCCCACGTGAATCCATGAGCAGAGAGGTTACAGCACAGAGAGCGAGAGTGTAATTTCCCAAGAGCAGGTCGTGGTAAAACTTAAACATTTATTTGTGTCCGAGAGAAAAGAAACTTGTGACCTTCTGGTTATTGATCCAGCTCTCAGATCTCGAGGATGTCATCTTGTGGCTCTGATATTAACTAGTCAATCAGTATTGTGTTTGTTTCTGTCTGGCTGTCCTGGGGATATTTAGCTTAGGAAATCCAAAGATGTTGATCTACAGTGTGGAGGATGGCAAACAAAAATGTACACAAATAATCTCCTGAGATAATTGTGTTTACGAATATATCTATATATATATTGGTGTGTATATATGTATATATATATATATATATATACACAATATATACATATATATGCAACCTATTTTGCATTTTCTTAATTCATTTGTCATTTCTTCTGTGGTAATCACCTGTCAGCCACTAACAGTGTCAAAACCAAGCCTTCATCGGTCACTCCTCGCTGCTCTGTGTTGTCTCTCACTGTCTCTCTCTCTCATTCATTTGCTTTCCTGCTCTTTGTTTTGTCGATAGGTTAAGAACTCGTTCTAATGACAAATGTGTGTGTGTTCACGCGCGGGTTCTGTGTGCATGTGTGTACAGTCTGGTCAGTGATGGATGCGTGCGTGGCAGGTAATTAAAAGTGTGATTAGTGGATAATTAAAAGAGGTCTCTGTCTTTAGAATATTTAACGACTTTGGACAGAGGACACGCTCACACACGCACACACACAAGCTGGCAGGTGGGAGTGTGTTGGTTCAGACTGTAATGGAGGAATAATGATTCCTGAGATGATATAGGATAGAGGCAGGGAGACACCAGTAGGGAGAAAGACAAGATGAAGAGAGGTGGAGAAAGAGAGGAAAAAGGGCAAATCAGATATAGACAAAAGACACTGCACCTTTCGAAGATACACATCCATAAAAATCAGCACAAGTTAGCACACAGAAACACAGACAATGACACACACTTCTCCCTCTCCCCCTCTTTTCTGCCTGTCTTTGAGTGATCAGTTCAGACAGAAGCAGCTGCTCTATGGCAGACAGAAATAGATGAGCAGAGAATCACTAAAGGCAGATCCCACAGGCTTACACACACATGGGAACATACAAACACATAAGAGAGTAAAAGAGAAAAGGAACTGTGCATGTGAAGGAATTTTCCACCTGGTATTAAAGTGAGATCGCAGCTCATGCTTATTAACGGGCATTTGTACTCATCCGTGTCAACACTCTCTCGCAACAAGACTTACTAAAGACATGTTAGCGGCTTTGCGTGGCTGGTCTTAGGGGGAGCAGTACCTTGAGCTAAATGCTAACTTTAGCAAACTAACATGCTCACAAATATAATGCTAATGTGCCAATGTTTAGAAGGTATAATGTTTCCCATGTTCACCATCTTAGTTTACCATGTTAGCATGCTAACATTTAAAAATAGAGGTAAAAGGCAGCTGAGGATGATGGGAATGTCAATACGTTTTCAGATATGTAGTCATAAACCAAAGTACTGGACAAATCAAAATTTTGACCCGATGACCAAAGTTATTACAATTCATCTATCCAAAAGTTGTCAAGATGTTTCCATCAAACGTCAGCGACGATGGGCCAAAGAGGAAAAGTCAGAGGAAGTCTTTGGCTTAATCCTCTGGGGAACATGGACACTGTGGCGGTAGAAAAAGTTATGGCAATCCATCCAATATTTGTTCAGAAATTTCACTGAAAAATAAAAGTATCTAACTCAATGCTAAAGGAAAAGTGAGATTCACAAGACATTTCAGTCTTAGCCATATATACTGGTGGCACTAAAGGAAAGGTCAGTCAGGGTCCAGTTGGGTTCATCCCCTGGAGACCTTGTGATTTCTGTACAAAGCTCCATTTCAATACATCTGATAGTTGCTGAGATTCTTCAGTCTGGACCAAAGTGGCGCACCGACCAACAGAATTCTCATCCCTTAAGCCACGGTGACAACACGGCTAATGGCATGGTGTCATTTGTGCCATAGAAAAATAAACTACAGGCAGGTAGTTTTTGCCAGGAAAAAGGGTTTGCAGCTGCCGAACCTTGATCATGCCAGAGTTTCTCTGTGAAGCCCAATGGATGGGAAACTTCAGACTGCGTCATGAGACTTGTACACTGAGTGGTTCACAGATCTTGAATAACACAGAATGAACAGCATACATCTTCTGTACATGAGTGTGTCTGAGATCAAAATGCGAGCTGCTGAAAATTCAGTGACACTTCTATGGTAATGTGTGCCTCATGTATTTGTGCACATGCATATGTTTTGTTTTATCCAGATACCCATATACAGATAGCACTTTAATACCAGGGCCAGGGGTCTTAGTAAATGTAAACGACGGCCTATTAGGGCTTGTTACAGTACATAAAGTATTCATTTACTGCTACAGGAACAAAAACAACTATGATAATTAGTCTAGATAGGATAATTCAAATATGTTAAAGGAAAATAAAATCATGGTAGTTAATAGTGACATATTTTAAAACGGCAGTGCAATTTTCTTTGTCGCACTCCTGCAGTTTAGGGAGCTTTTTGTTCCTCCCCCTCCCCCTCGCCCTCCTCCTCCTCCTCCTCCATCCTCTCCTGCTGCTCGTCTCTCTCCCGTGAGTGTGTGAGGCAGAGTAAGCCTCTGTCATTTGGGAGAGTCATTAAGTACAGCCTCAGAGTTAATGTCTTTTCTACTTTCTACTTTAAAAAAAAGTTTTCTTTTTACCTTAGTTGTTTGGGAGATGTGACTGGAAGAAGACAGCAAATTTGGAGCACAGTTACAAGTGAGGACACAAGTTAAGGACAGATGAGAGGAGTCTCAAATGCACCTGATATATCCGCCAGACATCGAGGCTGTTATCTCAGCAAACAACAAATATATCTGACTGCGAGCTGAGGTCTGAAAATAATGGTGCTATCAACTCTAAAATATCCACACAATTCTGTGTCAAGATAGGAGAGAAAATGCAATTTATTAAAAACACAATGTTTTTACCTTGTGGCATACGTGTGGGTCTACTTATAGCCTACAGACTTGGAAAACACATCAACAGTTTTAAACAAAGCTACAACAAATTGCTTTTGGCAGAATAAGTAATGAATATTCATAGTCCGACAGCAGGCCCTAAAGTGCTGTCTTCATAATGCAATTCTATCCCACTCCACCTTGACAATGAATAATATTACCAGAAAATGCAATGCAATTAAAGCAACCCCTTGTTCCCTGTCTCCCTTTGCCACATGTGTCGCTCCCCTATCCCCACCCACCATGCAGTACAGTGATAACATTAAAAATTAAACAAGTCATCTGATTTCTTTACTGCAAAATTTATGCATAATAGTGTGGTGGTAGAACAAGTCGCCTCTGGCCAATTTTTAGCAACAACCAGAAAATGTATGACATTGGACCTAAATTAGACACAAAAAGAGAAGTAGATAAGAATTGTCTAAAAAAGTCTGAGCAAAAGTGTAAGGTTAGAAAATCTTTTCTCCAATTATTTACACTGTTGATAACAAATGTAGATGGATGATTCACATTATGAATACATTATGTGTGCATGCTCAAATATGCCGTATGTCAACACACAAACACGCACAGACAATGTCAATGTTTTAACAATTTAACCATTTTACTAAAATAAAACAAAAGTTTTCAGGATATTCCTTTATCTAATAACAGGTTAGCAGCCTCCACACACATTATGATTCTGCTGGTGAAACTCTTTGCAGTCATGTGAAAGCAAATAATTCAAACTGTATCAAAAGAAACACAATGTGCACCCAAGGCAACAGGTAGGTCATAAACATATTTAATAAGTAGTTTTTCAGACTGAAAACAGCTCTGCATCAAAATGATCAGAGGGTCTGCAGTAGTGGCAAAATGCTGCTAGTGTGACAATGAAATATGATCACAGACGTCTAGTTTGAGAAATAGTTCCATGAGTTTGGAGGCTTGTCATACACCAAAACACACTCCTATAAAATAACTCTGGAAAGTTATCATCACTCATCTTTAATTAAGGTAAAGGTAAACTGTAGAAATTCACGTTACAAAGTAATCTACCGGTAATGTCCGCTTGCACGTATTTGATTTGCGTCGACATCGTCATGTCATACTGTGCTCCTGCAAAAGCCGAGCCAAGTTCAACTTTTTAGCTGAACAACAGTATTATTTCACTAGGGTCCTCTGCCCTGACATGTCCACTGAGTAACCTCATTCAGATAAATTTCCACACAGCGCGTCGTCCTGACCTAACTCATCTGTGATTTAAAACTAATGGAGCGTAGTGTTAGTTTTGGCAGAACATTTAAATTGTGTTTGCATTAGCTGATTAGCATCAACTGTTTCATTCACGCTTCACATTCACTGACTACCAGCTGACTAGTAAGGTCAAATCATAGTCATGTGCCAATACTATGCTTGCGGTGTTTATGTTTGTTTGTTTTTTGGGGGGTTATTTGGAGTCAGAGGAACAGGAAATGTGGGGACAAAAACAGCGGATGTTGCAGTTAGATAGTATGCAGCTTTACCATTAGACAACCAGATCGCCCTGTGTTGATCTGACTAAAGCTGTTTTCACATATCCACTGCAAGCACTAATTTGTCTAGACATCTAGAGGAACTGTATGAGGGAACGCACATGAATGAATCAGATGGACATTAAACGGACATGTAATCACTGAATTCACAGCGAGCAAGTGGGCGTGTCGATCACATTTCTATCCTGCCCTCTCTTTCTAATCCTACCCAGGCGTCACCTAAATCAAACAAACTAGTTCCAGTAGGTGAGAATGCGTCTCACACTGAACACACAAAACAGCTTAAGCCTTAATGTTCATGCACATCATTCTTTAGTGGGGATCAGTTTTCAGCTGATCAGCAGAATCCTAATATTGTTTCGTTCTTTATTTGGATCCCCATTAGCTTCCACAAAGTGGTCGTTAGTCTTCATGACACCTATACAAAAACAACGACAACAACAGGACAACAAGAATTCAAAATCACATCGATCAACACCACGTCAAACCTAACTTTGTAACCATTTGCTGTAAGTGGTCAGTTCCTTGACAAAAGTGTCTCTTAGTGAAGTGCATTAGCTTCAGACTTTGCTGCACCCATAGGCCTATTAGGCAACTTGGTTCCACTGGTTAAAAATTATTTTTCAAACAACATGTGGCCTAACAACCCAAAAATCCCCCAACGTCGAAACAACAACAACAAGCCAAATCAATTTCCACATTTCTGCAACAACCTTAAAATGTATAAAATCTGTTCAGAATTTCCCTTTCAAGACCTGAGGTGAACTGAAGGTCGAGAGCAGAGGAATACCAGGATTACCATTTTCCCTTTGAACTGGGATCAACAACCGCTAATACTACCTGACAAGAGAGAAGTATGAAGTGAGAGGGAGGGTGAGAATGAGAAGCAAACAAGAGAGAGAACAACACACAAATGTCCATTGAAATGTAGAGGGAGATAAAATACTGAAGTGGAAATGGAAGAGTTTACAGTGGAGAATTTTCATTCTGTTATTTGTCGCCACATTAGAGGACCAAAGGAGCAATTCAATTATGGAACGGGATGGAGAGAGGGGAGGGTGAAAAGAGGAGACCGGGCAGGGAAGGGGAGGAGAGGTAAACTGGAAAATATTAAGTTCAGGCAGGCGACAAAAAAGAATTCCTTTATTCATATTCTTCTGTAAAATACGTGTAGAAATGTTAAATGTTGAATTGTTTTTTCGATCACATCACAGTGGTCTGTCTTTCAGCCAATATCCACTACTATTAGTGACAGAGAGGCAATTAACTCTGACATGACGTCTTGTTCAGGTAGATGTTTGGCTCATGTGCAGCAGATATTTTCTATTGCACCATTTTAAAATTCAACTAACTGTAACAATGACAATTACTCATGACAAGCCTTATTGGAGCTGTCAATTAAAAGACCTGGGTTACTGTAATACTTAACAGAGGATATCAGCATGGTTCCCAAAAGAAAAACCAGAACAAACTCTGTCTAGAATCTAATAATTTCTTGAAATTTGTTGAGCTAATGCATGGCATTAAATTCTGCACTGGTAGAAACTGCATAGTAAATGAAGACAAACATGGACATTTTTTGCCAAGCGAGTCAGACTTGTAACTTTAGCCTGTTCATCAAGTAGATTGCTGGAGGCTATTTGGGTAGCTAATGAAGAAATATTACAATAATTTAACTAGTTATTAGACCACAACTGACACCATAGCGCATAACAAGAAACTAACTTTCCTGGGCTTTTATGTGAAATTCGTTTACTAAATGTGCTGCAAATGTGGAGAAACTTTTGGTTTTTGACTTGGATTCAAGTTTCTCATCATCATACCAGCTGAAGACAAGGATCCTGGATATGTAAACATTTCCTCAGCACAACAAAATGATTCTAGGCAATGCCATAATGGTCTAAATGCCAAAATAAAAGTGAGTCTAACAGCAGTAATGCAGAGCATACAGTCTTTCATTACTAATGATTAGCTGGAGAAGCTACTGTACATTCAGCAGGTAAACGTTATTTGCAGCGGATGAACAGCTGCCAGAGGCTAAACTGAGTTCACTCTCAACTGTTGAGTTGACTCAGTTTGTATATAAATGACATATCAGCTGGATGCTGAAGAATCAAAGACAGAGCGGCACACACAACAAAACACCTGGATGGTGTTAAATATCACATACACAAGGATATGAATAATCAAGTATCTCATGTACATCAGTAATGAATATGATCACACCCGGGATGAAACTCCAAAACTGTGCTCAGGATATAAGTCAGTTTATGCAATAAAACTAAATGAAAGCCTTAACAAAGACAGAAATACAGGGTTTTAAAGCACAATATATGAGTAAGTAGAGAAAATCTTGTCACATGGCTGTGCTTGGTGCAGTCATATGTCTTAAAATCCTACATGTCTGGGATGTTTTTGTAATCCCAAAACTAACTAAATCATATAATTGAGAGGAAAGTCACATACAGTATCTAAGCTTCTGGTGGCTCCAGAGATTAAGCTCCAGACACAATGGATTCAGATGAGCTTAAACTCTTTACTCCATATTCATTTCCTGTAACTTTTTTTTCTCATGTCTTCTTGTACCTCTTCCTCAGTCACTTTGATCCTCCCCTTTGGCTGCCGTGAGAAAATGAGTCATTATGAACCTCAGCGGAGCCGTCATGGATGGAAGACCTTTCAAATGGCTGGTTGTATTTTCAACATGTGGTGGGATCTAAGCCTACACATCCTTTGACTCCCCCCCTCAAACGATGCTCTTTCTCTCTTGATCTTGCTGTTTGTCTAATACACACACATGCATATGTGCACGACGCTCACAGACACAAACACACACAACATATGCTCGCAAAGTTCAGACAGCGAGAAAGTTCCTTCTGTTCAGACCTCTACACCGTGACTGTGTGTGATGGAAAGAAACAAAAATAATGAATGTCTCAATACCTCTTCAGTGTTGACGAATTAAAGCGAATGAATGTAGAGACACAGTTACCTCCAACAGGCCAGATCCTGGGGTTCAATCATTTCCCATCAGTGATCCTGTTACTAACCACCTGACATTAGCGCTCTCCTTTCCTAGACTCCCGGCAACAGAAACTGGGCTATTCACTGTGCTTAACCATGCTTCTGCAGATCACTGCCTTTGCTTCCAGTCAATAGGAAACACACGACCCCGATGGAAGAAGGCGTTCTGTTCCTAAACTGGCTGTCCTCTTGGCTTCTTTATCAGATATTTCTGTCCATCTGCCTGGGCATAGAGCTATTAAAAGCAGCAACTTCCTCATCTCTCACCGACCTGGGCTGGGTACAGCTAAAAATATATTATCAGGCTAATTGTGGCTGTCCCAGTTGCTGACTGCAGCCCGGACAGTGGAGAAACGGTTTGATATCTGGTTGTTAGATGAGAGGTAGGGGTGAGGTAGGTGGGTGAAATATGGCGACGCGCCGAATGGAGGTGGTAGGCTCCTGATGGGTGAAGCGATGACAGTTGCCGGTTGCAGCAGTATTTGAGGCTGGGGTTTGGTCATTCGCGACCAGGCGTGTGTGTGTGTGTGGTTGGGGGAGGCGTTGACTGGTGACTGTGTGTGTGATATCTGAAGTGGTGGGGCATGGACATAGGTGAGAGCGGTGGGAGGCAAGACAGACAGCGAGATGGGCTGCGGGACTCTGGGAGTGATGCATATCGGATCAATAAACTACTAGCGACATCGTCAGCTCGGTCACCGCGAAGACAGCCAGCATAGCACCATCTGGCCCTGTCTCACGGACACAGGATCAGCCAGCGTAACCTCACGCACAAAGCAAAAATGCATACACACACGTTTGCACCGCGAGAGCATTTAAATATTCTGCACTGCGTGAGCGCTCGGCGCACGCAGAGCGTTGGAGCAGGTAGGCATGACCGAGATTGGTCTGGAAGACGGGTGTAATGCGTTTGTGTTGTGCATACACCACAACAGTTAAACAGTTTATTCGAATAGAGGTTTATGGGTTCTGTGTAACAGTATCATCCTGTAACTTGATAATGACCGTAAAAGAGACGAAGTGAGCTGGCGAAGAACAAATATCGGTGTTAGGCAGAAGTAGGAGTAGAGGAGACAGAGCCGGTGAAGAATTGGGTGGGGGTGGGACAGGAGAGAGGAGGACATGTCTTGTGAGACCGAAGGGCTGTGAAAGAAGGTGCAGTGGTCACTGGGGTTCAAGGAAAGTTGTGAGTCTTCATGTATGTGTGTGTGTGTGTGTGTGTGTGTGTGTGTGTGTGTGAGGTAGCAAATGAAATATGTCTCTGTGCAGAGATGAAAAGTTCCAGATTATATTAATATCTAATATGGTAGTTACTTCCTCTAGTCATTGTGCAGGTGTGTATATTTATTTGAAGCTGAAAACAGAAAAAGTATAGTTAAGTATGATAAGATGTTGAGATATTAATATAGTTTTCAATCTAAAACCATTTAAGTGCTATATCACCAAAAATATTACCATAACCGTGTGAACGCAGTATAAGACATGTCATTTTGTCTGGTTGCCATGGTTAAGCATCAGTGCGGCCTTGAATTTTAGATAAACTCTCAGCTCAAGTTGCACCAATCAGGACTTCTGTGGCTCGACTGCCAATGTCACTGCTGGCATCAGCACCTCAGCCTCATAATGAATAAAATCATTGTCAGTCGGCGTTGGAGAAAGGCTAGAAAATTTGGTGTCTTTTATTCTTGGTAAAAGCATGATTGTTTTCTTTGACTTCTGAATAAAACAATATCCGTTGAATATCTGATTCCAAAATGTTCATGCATTTTATTTCATCTTTTCTTTTAAGTTATTGAATGATGGCAATATTTGCCATCATCTGTTTAAGAAAAAATAATCTAAAGTTGAAAAGTAATGAACTACTCATAAAGTTCCTGCAGATTTGTCCTTGAGTCTGAACATTCTGTTTACCTTGGGAGGTTTGGTTTCATCAGCCCCACAGTCATTGTTGGGGGTGGCATGGCTTGAGCTGTGTACCTCAGGCCAGCGCCTTTGGCTTGGTTCAACAAGCGGCTGCACAACAAAACACCTGGATGGTGTTAAATACTCCACCTACACAAGGATATGAATAATCCAGTATCTCATATGCATCAATAATAGATATGATCCACCAGGATGAAACTCCAAAACTGTACTCAGGATATAGAATCAGTTTGTAATAAAACCTGATAAGCCTTAACAAGACAGAAATACAGGGTTTTAAAGCGCAATATAAGTAGAGAAAATCTTTGTCCATGGCTGTGCTTGGTACGGTCATATGTCTTAAAATCCTACATGTCTGGGATGTTTTGTAATCCCAAAACTAACTAATCCTTATAATTGGAGAAAGTCACATACAGTATCTAAGCTTCTGGTGGCTCCAAGTTAGCTCAGACAATGGATTCAGATGACAAAACTCTGCTCATATTCATTTCCTGTAACTTTTTTTTTCTCCTTTCTTCTTGTACCTCTTCCTCAGTCACTTCCAGTCCTCCTTTAGCTGCCGTGAAAATGAGTCGTATAGACCTCCAGACACAAATCATGGATGAAGACCTTTCAAATGGCTGGTTGTATTTACCTCAACATGTGGTGGGATCTAAGCCTACATCCTTTGACTCCCCACTCAAACGATGCTCTTTCTCTTGATCTTGCTGTTTGTCTAATACACACGCGCATATTGCCGGACGCTCAGACACAAACACACACAACATCTGCTCGCAAAGTTCAGACAGCGAGAAAGTTCCTTCTGTTCAGACCTCTACTGAGTGTGTGTGTATGTTTGATGGAAGAAGCAAAATAATGAATCGCTCCCTCTGTTACCTCTGTTAAAGTGGTGTTTGACAAATTAAAACGAATGAATGTCGAGACACACAGACACACACCTCCACAGCATATGGCCGCTTAGGCCAGGTCTATGAGGACAAATATTTCCCATCAGGCCCAGTCCTGACACTGACCACATGTGACATTAGCGCTCTCCATACCACTAGACTCCCCGGCAACAAGAAACTGAAATATTCACTGTCCGCCCAACCATGCTTCTGCACAGATCACTGCCTTTATTTGATCAATCTGGGCTCCCTGCGTCCCCGATGGAAGAAGAAAGGAGCGTTCTAATTCTCCACAGCCTGGCTGTCCTCTTGAAGCTGCTGGCTATCAGAATCATTTCTCGTCCATCTGCCACAGGCCTCAGAGCTAATTAAAAGCAGCAGCTCGCTCTCCTCGACCTGGGCTGCAGGTCACAGCTAAAATATACATCAGCATCAGCGGCGCTAAGGTGGCAGCACTGTCCCGAAGTTGTTTTGACTGCAGCCGGACAGTGGAGAAGAAAACAGACTCGATATGTCTGAAGTTCCGTGCCCGTGTGAAAATGGAAGGATGAAGGGAGGGAGAACATTTTGTGGGTGGGGGTGGGGGTGGGGGGTGGGGTCAGAAATATGGCAGAGCAGCATAGAGATGGAGGGTGCAGAGAGTGAGGGCTCCATTAGATTAGAGCAGAATGTGTGGGAAGTGACAGATTGTAAGTTCTTTGCTGGCCAGTATTTTGAGGGCTGGGGAGTTTGGGAGTGTTCATAGACAGACAGGACGTGTGTGTGTGTGTGTGTGTGTGTGTGTGTGTGTGTGTGTGTGTGTGTGTGTGTGTGTGTGTGTGTGTGTGGGGGGAGGGCGACGTAGACACACAGAGGGAGTGAGCCTGTGTGTGTGCTGGATATGCAGAGTGGGGTTAGGGGCAGGCACATGGACATAAATTGAGAGCGGTGGGAGAGGCAGAAAGATAGACAGCGAGATGGGGCTGGGGACTCTGGGAGTGATGCATATCGGATCAATAAACTTCATAAACGACATCATCAGCTCGGTCACCACGAAGACAGCCAACCGCCAGGCACCATCTGGCCCTGTCTCACCGGACCGCAGGATCAGCCAGCGTAACCTCACGCACAAACAAAAATGCATACACACACACACCGTTGCACACGCAGAGCCGTGCAAATATTCACTGCACTCGCTCTGACACGCTCGAGCGCACACAGAGACGTTGGAGCCAGGTAGACGCAATCGAGATTGGTCTGGAGAGACAGATTGTGTGCGTTTGTGTTTGTGTGCATACACCACAGCAGTTAAGCAGTTTATTCAGGAACAGAGGTTTATGGGTTCTGTGTAACAGTATATCCTGTAGCATGATAATGACCGTAAAAGAGACAGAGAGTGAGAGCTAGCCGAAAGAACAAAGCAATATACGGAATAATTTAGAGGCAGGAAAGTAGGAGTGAGAGACAGAGCACGGAGGTGAGGGTGGGTGGGGGGTGGGGACAGGAGAGGAGAGGAGGACATGTCTTGTTGAGACAAGAGAGGAGCTGTGAAGAAAGGTGCAAATTAGTCTTTTCTATGAGGGTTCAAAGGAAGAGTTATGCATGAGTCTTCATCATGTATGTGTGTGTGTGTGTGTGTGTGTGTGTGTGTGTGTGAGGGGTGAAAGCAAATGAGAATACTTCATCTCACAATGCAGAGATGAAAAGTTCCAGATTATATTAATATCTAAATATGAAGGAGCGAGATTCACTTCCTCTAGTCATTGTGCAGGTGTGTATGTTTATTTGAAGCGCAGAAACAGAAAAAGTATAGTTAAAGTATAGAATGAGATGTTGAGAGATGTTAATATAGTTTTTTTCAATCTAAAACCATTTAAATTACTTCTATATCACCAAAAATATTACCATAACCAGATAACCAGACACCGCAAGTACCAGAACCAGCTGTCATTTTTGTCTCGTTGCCATGGATACAAGCATCGGTGCGAAAGCCTTGAATTTTAGATAAACTCTCAGCTCCAAAGTTGCACACCAATCAGGACTTCTCGGCCAAAACAAACTGCCAATGTCACTGTAGCCATCAGCACCTCCAGCCTCATAATAGGAATAAAGAAATCGTATCAGTCAATGGGGAGAAAGGGCTTCTCAGAAAATTTGGTGTCTTTTATTCTTGGTAAAGCTTTTAGTTGTTTTTTTTTTCTTTGACACAGAATAAAACAATATCAAATTGTGATATCTATTGGTTCAAAATGTTCAGCAGTGGCCTCATATGCCACTGTTTTAAAGTTATTGAGACAGTATGAAAATGTTTCACATCATCACATTTAAAAGAAAAAAATAATCTCTAAAGGTTGAAAAGTAATGAACTACTCATAAAGTTCCTGCAGATTTGTCCTTGAGTCTGATTCAGTCTGTTTCTTACCTTGGAGGTTTGGTTTTATCAGCCCCCATAGTCTAGTCTGACTGAGGGAATAGTAAACACTTAAAAAACTGAAGAAACATTAATACTGTCAAATTAGTAACAACCTAAGAAACACACAGTTATTACAAGGGTGGTTCATCTTATTGTGCATGATAAGAAAAGTTCAGTTTCTATTATCCTTTTTCAGATCAGATTGGATGAAATGCTGAGGTTAAAAATAAAAAATAACAAATTCACATTTAGGACTAATAGCAAACTTAAGGTCTAATATTTTTTAAAGTACAATTTAACAACATTTTCAGACAACCTGCAGACATCAGACCCACTGCCTGAAAAACAAGAGTTGCCTAACTGTCAGGTAAGGACACATTTGTTTGGTAACACAGACTTTTATGCAGTCTGGCAACTAACTGGTTTGCTAGTTAAAGTTAGATAACTAGCACCATAAATGACAGCCAAGTAATTAATGTGTATTGTGATTACCCAAAATCTGACCCTGTGATCAACTGTTGAAAGTTTCGGGAACAATACTGACTGTCAGAGTGAACTCTTCTGACTGATAATTATTAATTTGACATCTGACATGCAGCTGTGCCAGCTGTTTGTCTGAGGTGTGAGCCATATGAAATACTGAATGAATCTTTCTGTCTCAGTTCCTGTCTGTTTTTCTCCCTCGTCCCTTCAAGGAGGAGAGAGACTGCTGTGGACAGTCCATGAGAGGTAAGTAGGAGGTGGGCAAATGATTTATATCATAAATGTTAGAGGTGACATGTCTCCCTCTCTCTGCATAAAACTTGTATATGGACCAAATAAAACACCTCCTACATCAAGTGTAAGGTCTGTGCTGTGTGAAACAGCCCCTCTGCTTTCATTGCATTGTATTTCATGAAAATGCGTTAATTTCTTATGACTGTAGTGGAGGCAGTCAGGGATTCAGTAGCAACTAACCCTGAGCTGAGGGAAAGCCTGAATTTAATGAGTTATCCTAACAATAAAATGCATGGATTGTGCATTTTTAGCTGGGATGTTTATCTTCTTTTTTTAAATGGAGATGAAGGGTAAGGAGAAATAGAGCCAATGTAGCTATATTAGCTACATGTACTGGCTCCTAAACAGGCCACAGTATTGTCTGTGTTGTAATCAGAAGGCCAAACCTCCACCTGCCAAACCGTGACAGCCAATTGCTCACTGTCAAATCATATTGTGTTTTAAATGCTCTGCTAACGTACTGCAGCAACTGTTACATCAGCGCTTACTCTGCAATCTCTGCAGCTACTTCAGCTTCAGCTCAACAGTCATTATCCTCAATTTATGCTTTTACTATTAATTGCATATGTTTTGCTCTTTTGCCATAAATGTGTGTCAGCTCACCTGTATGGCTCCTGTCATTTCTGGTTCTGAATGAGGAACTTTCAGAGCAGATCCCTGCCACTTAACATAGTCATTATGCCTTTTCATTGTGTCACAAACGTCGAGGTAAAGCTGAAGTTGGTCCTGAACATGGCTCTACAGCCTCTGGTAAGATTTCCATCCCTGCCAGGCTTAATTTAGAATAGATGAACAATGTGTATGGTTACTCTAGTAAGAATTATGAACCACAGGCCCATGGCAGTAGTAAAACAAGACTAAATGTGCCAGTGTATTCCAACGGAAGTGTCTGTCGGATGGTTGAACACTATCTACCTTCCAGGAAAGACTGAAAGTATGCAGCATTATCCCCATGCTCAAATGATTATGGTGCCTCGCTCCTCTCTTTGACAGCTGGCTTTTCACCCTGCCTTCGAGTGTGACCTTTTGTAACAGCTACAAACATTTATAAACCTTCCAATGTGGTCAAACTAATTATTTTTGGAGCATACCCCAAGTCTACAGCCTCTGCAGCAGCTCTGTTCAAGGGGACATTGCAGTTGGACTTATTAGCAGCCTTAAGACCACTTGAGAATGTTACACAAGGACCTGGACGAGGCAAAGAGCATCTGAGCTGCTCTTTATGCCCTGCTGTCAGTGCTACTTTGGAATGGATGGAAGTGGTCAAATTAATAGACAGATGGAAGTGACAGAAAGAGTCTTCTGGTTCACTTTTGTAGCATTAGGTGCCTTTATTTTATTTTTTGTTTTTAATTGCTGGTGGGGGTGGGAGTGGCAGTGGCGCTCTTATGTGCGGCGTGTGACATTAAGAAAGGGCGAGGGTGACGAGGGCAACAATCCATCTCATGCGGAGACGTTATCTTACCAGTTTTGAGAGCTTCTTTTGTCAGTCTCATCTGCAGTACATATGCTTATTAAAATATGTAAATAGGTTGTTGTCATGGAACAATCAGTAAAAGTGAGAAGAACAAAGGACTCCTCGTTTTCTGCTTTCCACAGATAACAGCAGGGGAGTACAGTTTAAGGAGGTTAACACCGTGTTGTGGTGATGCTCTGACAGTAAACACTTTCAATGCAGGAAGTGTCTTGAGCAGCAAAATAATTGCAGTCCACTGTCATTAAGCCACACTCAATGAAGCCCCATTAAGTTAACAGGAGAGCCCGGCTCCACGTTCATTCAAATTGAAAAGCAAAGTCAAAGTAGATGTGAAGCAATGACTAAAATAAAATAAAATAAAACTGCATATGTAACCTGACTCCACAAAGCTTTCTCAAAAGCACTTTTGAAGTGGCAACTGTCATCAAAGTTTCGATAATGTTGCTGCCTGGCCATTTACGTGTACTGCAAGGCCGCTGACAATTTCATTCAATGACACACAGGGGAGCAGTTAATGTTCTTAATGGGGAGTTGGTTATCTAAGAGTGTGAAAGCAGCCTAATAAAACCGCTCAAGGCCTGTATCTCAACATCTTCTAAAATAATTTGATATTTTGAATAATCTATATAAACCTTTTACAACAAACCTACAGTTCCCTGCTTTGTCTGAATAATTACATTATTAATGATTCGTTTTCTCAGAATGACAACACTGACAGGGTAGCTGTGGCTGCTAAGGAATAATATGCAAATTTCAGGCATTTCAAAAGGAGCAAGAAAACAGCATTAAACAAAAAACTGTGAAATACAGCTTACACCACACATCCAGGGACCCTCATATCTCTGCTGAACAATTAACATAAAAGAACATTTCTAGTGCACCTAAAATTACTTAATAACCTTGTAGATGTGATTCACTGAAAAATCCATTTTATCTTGTCTTGATAATGTCCTAAGTCTTTTGTACAGATGCTTAATGAAAAGGGTCAGTTATCTAAATGGCTTATTATTCATAACAATTGGTGTGCAAGGATTAAAAAGAACTTTTGTGCTTCTAGAGCACGCAAATTAATATACCATTGAGGGATAAGAACTGTAAAATTAAAATTTTATCTCAATCTGTGTGGGGTTTTTTTTTTTTTTTTACACACACTTCCCAGTGAGTGTGTTAGTTTATGTGGCAGAGAGCGAGAGGATCAGAGAGCGAAAGTGGCACCTACATTCGGTTGTTGGGGATGATCTTTTGTCCGTCTTTGAACCACGTGACCAGAGGTCGGGGGAAAGAGGCGAGGGGAGGCGGGCTGATGATGGCTGCTCTGCCCTGAGTCACAGTCTTCCTCTGCTCCTCGGTGGAAAAGTTCCCCAAAACTGGAGGGAGGGAGACGAGTGAAGAGTGTCAGTACCAAATACCCAGTTACATTTAGACAGAAAAGAGGCATTACGTTGAAAAAGGCAGAATGAAGACTGTTGGACTTTGGACCCCTTGTTAAGTTCTCCTCAAAGCTCGTGCACTAATGGTTTGTACACTTTCTGCCAATGTGTGTGTGCCAGTGTGTACTCACAGGCCACCTGCACCTCTGTTCTTCTGTGTATCACTGCTCCCATCCTGTTCCTCACCATACACTGATACAGGCCAGCGTCAGTCCTCTTCAGAGACGGCAAAGACAACCTAAAGAATGACGGGCACATAGAGAGGATGGCCATGAGGGTGTGTTTTTATCTCAGAGCTGTAACTAAATCCAGTAAAAATGAAGAAGGGGGGTGTTGGGAGTGATGTTTGGAGACCAGCAAAGACAGAAGGGCAAGAAGGTGGGGGTCTGTTTGTCCATATGTATGCACTCTTGTGTAATTCCCTTTCATGACCTTGATCTGAGAATGGATTGGGCCTCAGGTTGTCAAAGTTCCCTAATAACAGAAGGGAAGGCGGGGTGGTGCATGTGTACAATATGTGTGTATACTTTTATGTGTGTGTGTGTGTGCACTGTGTATGAGACTGTTTTTGACTGTGTGCGTGTGTTTTTTTTTTTTTTTTTTTTTTTTTTTTTTTTTTTGCTCTGAGAGGGGTTGTTAATGGGGTTTTAATGGACTGTGCTTCACTAATGGGAGGCTTGGCATAAGATCTAGGTTGGTGCCATGCTGGACGGACACACAAATGCATATACACACATATTACACACAAACCGGATAGACACAGTAAAAACTGGACATCGCTTTGGGGCTCATTATGAATACCAGGACAGCCAAGTATTTAACTCCCAGGCTGTCAGTGTATGCTGCCAACATACACAAACCCACACACTAATACACACACACACACGTACATCAAAGACTCACACACGCAACTCCATTTGAATCGGAGATGAGACATCACACAGCAGCGCAACAGAGTTTGATATTGGACACTTCCTAATGCTGCATCTCTCTCTCTCTCTCTCGCTCTCTGCCTATGTTCCATTACGTTCTTTAATACGTACGTGCAGTGGGGCTGTCACTGTATTTTCTGAAATCCCAACAAGTTTTTTCCTTTATATATCTCACTAAACACAAAGTTCAGTTTTGACAGGCTCCAATCAATACAATAATTTCTCAGTCAATTCTGCTGACAGGCTCTGCCTCGCATATGAAGTCAAATTCCCTGTGTGTGATTCAGGACAAGAGAAAGTTCAATCAGGTTTTTACAGTTTCACCACAAATTGGCCAAACTCTCCATGTGGCATCAATCTGTATTCAAGCATCACAACAATACATCTAGTCCTTCCAGAGGAGCACGTCATTAAAGCTAGCACTTCAAATGTGAAATAAAAATGTGGATAAATGTTTGAAGTATCCCATGAGTGATTGCCTATTTCCCAGGAAATGAAAGGAATTCTCTTTATTTTCACCAGTGTGCTGTGTTTGCATTGAACAAAGAAGCAGGTGGAGTAGGTTGCTACTTTTCAATCACACCAGAGTACCTGCAGGAAATCCACACAGGTGCAGGAAGAACATGCAGACTCCACACAGAAATGCCCCAGCTGAACCAGGGTTCAAGCCTCGAACCTTCTTAGGTTCTGTTTTCAGGAACACTGTTGTCAAGGTTACTGACAACAGTGTTCCTGAAAACACAGCAAATGCTACTGTCCTCCTTGTTAGGTCTAACTTGTCTTAGTGATGATTTTTATTCCAAATACTGTGTGAAAAGTGACCGACTACTGTAGCTGAACTGATGATGAAGAAGGAAAATTACCCAAAGTTTAATGTAAATCATTAGGGCTGCAACTTAATATTACTTAATGAACAACTTACTTGCTGATTATTTTCTCGATCTTCCATAAAATGCCAGAAAACAGGTTGGTATATCTCCAACAGCCTAATCTAATATCTTCAGATGTCTTGTTTTGTCCAATCAACCAGTCCAAAACACAAAAATGCTCGGTGTAGTATCACGTACGACAAAGAAATGCATTAAATCCTCACAGTTAAGAGGATATACAGCAAATATGTGTAATAAGTGTAAATGTAATGGGCTGCATTTTATCCAGATTTCTTTCCAATATGTCTCACATTCACCCATTCACACACACATTCACACACCGGTGGCAGCGAGCTGCTATGCAAGACACCGGCCAAACAATTAGGACCTGAGGGGTTAAACTGGGGTTTAGCGTCTTGCTCAAGGACACTTCAACAAAGACAGGAGGAGCTGGGGGCTGAACCACAAACCCTGCAATTAGCAGCCAACACGTTCTACTTACTTACTCTGCTTACAATCAACTAACAGTTTAAAAAATGTAAACAATTTGAAGGTGGTACTGATATAACACATAAATCAGGTCTACATTTCCAGATGGTCACACACATACACATGCACCCTGCCAATTCAGCATAGCCCTGGCCTCACCAAACTAAAGTAGCCAGAACGCTGAGAGCAGTCCAGAGCGACACAACGCCTCCTGGCTCGAACAACGGCTGCCTACAAAATGCTGGCTCAACCTCTCCCTCCCCCAGCGTGCATGCGTCCCCAAGATTCCCTCCATTTCTGAATGATGTGAAAAACAATTTTGTTTCACAGCTGCAGTTTTGCCGAGAGGGATTGCTTAGCTCTTACCAACCAGCACACACAGGGACAGACTGAGAGGGGCTGAGGAAGAGAGGCAGCAGAGAGGTACATAGAGAGAGAAGCAGAGGAAGAAGCTCAGACATATTGATTGGTTCTCCTCGTCTTTCCCCAGACCATATACATATTTATGGTGCGAATGTAATTATTAATCTCACTTTGGTTGTGCTGTCTAAATGTTCTGACCTTCTCTAAACACATTCCATCACTAATGGCCCAAGCTCTTATGCGGCAGCTGTTTTTCCATAACTCAACACATAAGACAAGTCTTAAAGAGAAGGACGTCAGATAGACAGACAGACGAAGAGAAAAGAGAGGGATCCAGGGCACAAAAAAATCAGACACATAACCAGCCAGTCGGTGCTAGCAGACCTGTACTGTGGTGTCCAGTCGGTGATGTTGCTGCTGTTGAGAGTCCAGCGGTACTGCAGAGGCCAGCTGCCTCCAGCCAGGCAGGTCAGCACCAGCCTGTTTCCCTCCAACATCACCTGCTGCCCCTGTCCACCCCCTCGCAGGTAGGGAGCCACCTCTGACAGACAAACACACACAGAGAAAGGAAAATATGATATTTTTGTTATTTGGAAAAAGTCTGCATTAGTCAAATTTCAGCTGCATTCACCCCCCATGCAAAAGAAAAAAAGAAAAAAGAAAGAAAAACATTCTGTTCTTTCCACGAAGACTGGTTAAAAAAAATACACTGACATACCAATGTGTCTTGATTTTATTGTGTCATTTAGCAAACGTCAAGGCAGATATGAAATATGGCATTAAGGCACTAAAGCAACAATAGAAAGAAATGCTATGTACTGTGTATACTGTATAAGTACTTCTTCCCTGCTCCTGCAGCCAAAAAACTCCTTTTCACCTTTATCTCAGTAGTTGAGAGTACCAGAGACGGGATGCAAGTGCAAGAGTGTGAACCAAAATCTGATGAGACACATCTGTAGGATTTACCAGGACTCTCCAATCCATTAGTGAGGTCAATTAAAACACTCCTCAGCTACTCCTCTTACAGACTGCGGTCATAAAGACACATAAATACAAGCTTCTCCTTCTTTTCCTCCTGTTCTAAGAGCTCATTCTTACATTGATTTGATATTAAACAGCAGTAAACATTCATAACTGCAGTAATTACAATTGACTGCCCTAGGTATGCTCTATTTGATGGTGAACAATGTTATAAATTATACTGACATAACTTTTAAATCACACCTGGCAATGAAGGTGTACCCTCAGGAGCAACACATGTATGGCATAATGCATGTTAAAACACCCACACCTATTGTTTTCTACCAGCGGCATGTGCACACCGTCGTGCATCACCGCTTCGACGCGTCCTATTTCCCAGCGTTGATGTGCATCAGCAGTCCAGAAAAACAGCAATTCTATCCCATTTACTCCCTGGAACAAGACGCTGTAACTCGACTGCTTCTTCTGTCTGTGCCCATAGCATCTGCTGTGTGTTGCTGTTGCTCACTTTAAGTGCAGCAAATGCCAATGTCTTTTATTGCACTTTAATGCAGAAAAAGGTCAAACACTATTTCACAGTCACTTTTAATCCAGATGTTTTGAAATGGGTTTGGACATCCTGTTGCTGAGATGTGACGAAGAGTGGATCAGTCAAAAAGCTACAGATGCGACAAAGAAGAAGCTGTTCTCTAAAGCTTGACATGCAACCTTCTCCACCTCATATGTTATTTTCCTCTAGAAGGACACTGAGTATTATTACGTATAGTACACTTATTGTACTGCTACAATGTAGGACTCGCTCAAGTATTCAAGCACGGAGGTTGTACAATATTGTTTTGTATCGTGACTCACAGTGGCTAAGCTGAATGCTATGACAATACTATAGAAATAACTTGCTCTGCCTCACAAGGTGCATTTGCTGAATGACTCAGCTGCAGCTGCTGTCTAAACAATGGCATCCAGTCTTTAACTCTTGGCTCAGGTGTTCAGACCTGGCTCCCAACATCACAACACAGAGGCATCAGGGTAAAGAGTCTGTCCACAGCAACTAGCAGCAGGACAGTCAACATGTGTTGGGGCCTGGATCCACTAAACAAAAATCAGCATCTGGGTATGGGGGGAGTGGGGTGGGGGTGGGGGGTGCAGACAATGAGATTTATTCAACCCATCAACCATTTAGACGCACACATACACACACAAACTGGGCTAGAGGGGGCAGGCTTATCTGCTTGCTACAGTATGTATGGACAGGTCCATAACTCTAAAGCAGAGTTTTACATCCTCTCTTTTCTCTCTCTCCTGCTCCCATCAACTCTATCTTCTCTCCTCCCCTGCCTGTTTCAACTTTCTCAGTTCTGTCTTTCCTCCTGCCCTCTCACTTTGTCTCCATTCTCTCCGTTTTCGTCCTTATTCCTTACACCCAGTGGATGTCTCAGGGCTACCTTTTTCTCTGCTTCTCTTTCTCTACTTTCCACTGTTTCTACCCATTACCCCTCCTCTCTCTCTCTTTTTAGATTGATAGCTGCCTGCTCCTTGCACAAGAGGGAAGTGTTCCATCTACGACAGATTTATATGCAAGTCTGTGTGTGTATATGTGTGTGTGTGTATGTGAGAAACAGTGTGAGTGTGCATGTGAGCATAAGGATTTATTTGGAATATTCCGTTTCTACAGACGATGGCTGGCAATGCAGACTCCAATGTCATACTGCTGACCAGCACTATAACTCACCTCTGCCTGCCTGTTTGTGTGTGTGTGTGTGTCCGCGTCTGTGTGTGTGTGTGTGTGAGAGAGTGCAGCAGAGACCCAGCCTCAACAGCTAACCACATATAACCCTCAATTAGAAATGCTGGTGAACGTACTTAGTGCACAAATAGAAAGACATAGACATTTCCCTTATCTACCACTTTCTTCATACTTCACCCCGTGTACAGCTGCATGTTTTGCGCCCCCCCCCCCCCCCCCCCCCCCCCCCCCCCCCCCCCCCCC
>BRZM01000013.1:3394510-3485025 GCA_033238685.1 Lates japonicus | reverse complement strand
CCCCCCCCCCCCCCCCCCCAACTCCACTCCTCATGGCCCTTTAAGCCCTTCCTTCTACTTTAAAGAGAGTCCATTAGGAGCTACAGATAGAAACAGAGAACACCACATCTGAGAGGAACAAGGTCAGCTAACAGCATGTTTCTCTCACTGATGTCGTCTGTCTCTCTTTCTTTCCTCCTCGCTGCCTGTCTCTCCGTCACTCAGTGTCAACATGTCACTCTCTCTCCTCCCTCGCCTCCCACAGTCTTCCCTAACCTGTCTCCATCCACCTGCCTGTCTATCCAGACCACCCCTCCCTCCCTCTCTCTCTTTGTTCTTCCCTCCTCCTCTTTGCTGCCCCTCAGTCCATCTCCGTCAAAGTGTGTGGCAGCTCAAGGTCTCCTCTTTTTCGTCTCTTTGGGAGAAATGTTGCCTAACAGAGAGATTGGCCTCCAAAATGTGATGGGAGAGTCAAGAGGCAGATGTGCATGCTCGTGCACGCAAGTACACGTTTTATATATATATACAACGTGCATGTGTGTCTCTGCTCTCAGGCTGGTCTTATGAAGCTGCTTAGGCAGATTCTGGGGAGGAATTCAATTTGCCGGGGAGATGAGCGCTTGTGATAGAGGAGAGAGGGAGGAGAGGAGGATGAAAGGACAGGAGGAGAAGAGGAGCGAGGGTCACTGCTCCGGGGCTGATAGTCCGCCATGATCCTACCCTCTCCTTTCCTCTTCTCTTCTCTTTGTCTCTCTCTGCACTTTCACAGTGAGTGGAAATTAGGCCGTAAATGACCTGTCCTTTACAAATGGGCCAGTAAAGATCATTATTCTTACATCGTGCTGCATTAAACATCCCAAGATTAATCCTACATTCTACTGCAACAGCTGTGGTGAGATGTGAAATTTTCCCTGGCTCAACGTGAGGTCATGGGGCAACAGCATGGGTAAAGGTATTGATTTTTGAAATTTGAAATTTGCCCAGTTTGGCTTAGGTGGTGCAGTTTGCATTCAGATATATATATAGGAACCCCTGTGGTGTAAATGCATTTGAATGAAACTAAGTTGAGCTCTAACTCTAGCAGTGTGTGCTTAATTACTGGATATGACTGTGCATGTACAGTTTGTGTGTGTGTGTGTGTGTGTGTTAGGTCAGAATTAGGGTCACTCACTCCAGAAAAATCACTTTATCTTCATAGAGCTGAACCCCAACTGTGAAACAGGGCTGGCAGAACTGGCTATATCCTATGAATACTGATTTACTGATAGCCTGTCTCTGTGTCGCTCTCTCTCGCGTACACGCACACACATTCACCCTTCACACTGCCTTTTTGACGCATGGGGTTGAGGAGGGAGAAAATAACTAAATCAGTCTCTTTTATTACAAGTAATTTTTCTATGAATAATCAAGTAAAAGTTGCACAGCTAAGCATTTTTTTTTTTACAGCGGTAACAGCAGTCTATTTGATTATGGGGTGCAAATGAGTCCTATTCCTTTTTAATCTAATAAGTCTGCCTGCGCTTGTTTCAACAGGCATTTAAAAACACTTAATTGGACTGACAATGTGTGAGGCGAAAGGAAGAAATATGAGTTGAGTTTCTGGCGTGTTGCTACCAGTCAGTGTGAGAAAAAAAAAAAGCTAATTAATGGAACAATATAAAGTGGATGGGGCTGAGAAATGAGGTTTTATTTTCCAGTTGAAGAGTTCAGACATGTCAGGTGAAAAAAACACTAATATTTAAAAAAAATAGTCACTAATGGTGTTGACAAAAAAAACTTGCTATATAAAGCCAGGAAAAAGTAGGATTACCGTAACCTAAAAAAAACTAGACACCCTACACATAATGACCACGGATAATTGCTGGATAACAACCTGGATAACAACTAGAACCTGATTAGTGTCACCTCATTGGGCAACTTCTAAATCCCATGGGAATGTCCCCCTATCAAAACAGAATCTGACAGCCATCAATACCAGATTGTCTCACTGATTTATGCTGCAGTTTGCACAGAAAAGACTAGGAAACTGGGCCGAATGCAATATTTTTGATGTACTGGTGGACTGGGAGACATATGGCACCAAGAACTATAAACTCTGCAGAGAGAGCTGGAGGTGACTGAACTTCACAAGAGTGAGGTGAATTTCAGGTGAGCTGTGGCCCTGACCTGAAAGCTGATGAAGTGGCATGTCGCACTGTTTTTCCTCTTAAAATAATCTTCACATTTTCTTTCAGGCACTAAAAGTTAAGTGAGGATTCTTTCAAAAGTAATGTCATGGATAATTTTTATTCATCAATTAACTTCACACAAAATGAAGTAAACAGAAAAATCCTAAGTCGAATCGGTATTTGGTGTGACCTCCCCTTGTCTTTAAGACAGCACCAGTTCTCCTCGTACTCGTGCAGAGTTTTTCAAGGGACTTGGGAAGTAGGTTGTTCGAAGCATCTTGGAGAACTTGTGGATTTAGGTTGTCACTGTCTTCTGTCTCTTCATGTTAATCCCAGATGTTGAGACCAGGGCTTTGTTCTCCTTGTCTCTGAAGACAGTCTTTAATGACTCTGGTTGTATGCTGTATGCTGCAGAATGAATCTGGGACCTATCAGACGTCTCTCTTGTGGTATTACGTGATGAATAAGTATCTAAACATCCACAGTACATAACTTCAGATTTAGTTCAGGCAGACCACAAAGTCAAGCTCAGCCCACAAATCCAGTACATCAGCTGATAGCAGCAGCATCTCAGCGGCAGTCCACATCAGCTGATGGCTCAGCTGATTCCCTTCTATGTGTCCGTTGGGTGTCCTATTTAGGCTGCTCTCGCCTGCCTACCCTTCCTGCTTCCTCTGCAAGCCACTTTGCAACCCGCCTTCACCCCAGCACCTCTTTTTCATTCAGTATCTGACTTAATCAATGTCATGTCTGTTGTCATTGATGCCTGCTCTGTTCTATACCCTTGGGAGGTTGTGCTGCTGCTGCTCTCACTGCGTGGAGGAGCAGGGAGGTCCCAGGACAGAGCCATTCCTCCAAAATATTATTATCGGAAATAAAACTGTCTTTTTGTGAACTGTCTCTTTGTGTTTCTGCAGACACTGTTTCTATGCTTAGTCACACTTCAGGGGTAGTAACAATAGAGATACTGAAAAAAATGATGTAATTTTGAAAGACACTCACAGTTGAAGTGCTCAATCCTACTTCAGCTCAACTTTGAAATGTACAGACAGATGAGAAATTAAAGGAGAGACATAAACATAAAGTGTCTATGTAAGGTTTTGGGCCCCCACATGTAGCTAGAATAGCTTCAATGGGCCTTGGTATTGCTTCTACAAGTCTCTTGAAATCTGCTGGAGGTATGGAGCACCATTTTCCCAAAAGATATTCCCCCATTTTGTGTTTTGATGATGGTGGTAGAGAGCACTATTTAACACTCTTGGAACAAAATCTCTCATAGGTGTTCAATAGGGTTGACATCTGGTGACTGCAAAGGCCATATCAAGGTCTGCCATGGTCAATCCCAGTGAGTGTCCACATACACACAACTGAAACCCAGCTCCTTCTCTGTCTTTTTCATACACACACACACTCATGTCCATTAAAGAAAACTAACTGAGGGAATCTACTGACCAAGGAAGATGATGGTGAAAGCAGAAAACACCTGCTGCCTTTGATGCTGATGATGAAATAAAAGTGGCTCTGATGCTAATCCACTAGGCCTCAACTCACCCACTGATCCCAACACACCTCATCTGATCTGTAAGATACAAAGTCTTAACAGCACCAGACTACAAGCATTGCTCCTGGACAGAAAACAGCAGTAAAAACCAACGCAAGAGAACAGAATGTATCCCCTGCTTCATCCGTTTTTAGATGGAGCAGAATGGCGGGTGGGGCAGACAGGATGTGAGCATAGAACTTTGATCAGGAGTTTAACTCATGGCTTTTCAAGTTGGCAGCTGCTTTAATTGACTACCGAATGTCAGACTGCCAACAGGAACAAAGCGTCTCTCACTGAAGACCGGATAACACCCCCCCCCCCCACACACACACACACACTCCATAACCTCTCTTCCTGCTCAGACAGCCAATCACAGCTCCCTGTCTCCGAGCACCTTCGGTGCCTGCTCCAATCATGGTTTCCACAAGCTTTGACTGACAGCTGTCTGTGAGGAGCTGACAGATGAATGATTGATTCTGACGTGCTGATTGGCAGACGCCAGACCAGGAGACATGTTGCCAACACTGTCACAAACGCACACGTGCACACAAACACGTTTGATGATTACATACAAGCTGAGGCGAACAGTCTAAGCTTGAATACAGACTTCAAAGTCAACATGCTTGACTCTACTTGCAAGTGTTTGTGCTTCTTTATGTCAGAGACAGCGACAGTGTAATGCACTGAGAGTTATAGTAAGTTCTTAAACAACCTTTACATCAAAAGGTTGTCAAGGAGAAACTTGTCTGGAAAACCGCTTTTTTCACTCTGGGTTCACATTCTGTTGTGCTCCACACAGGTACAGTAGCAGGTGAAAGGAAACAAATGTGCAGAATTAATACTTAATTATATTGACTTTGGCCATTTGCCAATTTGGCCTGTGCTCATTTAGTGACTGGCCAGAGTGTAATTCTCTAAACCTAAGCAAGACTGGGATGTTAACCAAAACTGTGATTGAGCAGTTGTTTTAAAATGTCAGTTTATTGCTTTCGTTGGCATTTAATAATGCCAGTGTAACTGTGTGCGTATAGTATATCTGCGTGTGTGTACTGGACTTATCACTGAAATGTCAAGTTTGAATATGTTGTGCTTTAAAGAACAAGACTTTTATGTGAAAAAAACCTGCTTTGGAACAGGAGGAGAGCATATTACGTCATGACAAGCTTTAGTGTTTGTTTGTGCGCGTGTATGTGAACTCTTAACCTTGCATGTCTTATGGAGTTACGTTGTAAATGCATGGGGTTATGGGAGTGCAGGTCCATGGATTGGGGGTAAATGGGGTAGTAAATGGGGCAGAGGAGGAGTGGGAGATAGAGAGGTGATATGGGTGGTGGTGGTGGTGGTGAAGGGAGATCCGAGGGAGGTGGGCAGGTGGTGGGTAATCAGGTGGAAGAGCCTGTGATCAGTGACATTTAAGAGGTGGGCCACACTGCAGGGCACATCTGCTAGGACAAACACACACTGAAACACATGCATACAAACAACTGTCAGCTCCTATCTCCTGATGAGCGGAAAGGAGGAGAGAGGAGGTGAATGGGAGAGTAGGGAGGGAGTGAAATAAATACCTCCCGCTGAGACGGCGGCCTCCTTACTCTCTCTGAGGAAAGTTGTGTGCACAAGCAGCTGTGAAAACACCTCTATACGTTTGAATGACACACGCAAACACATACAGACAATAATTATTCCTCTGTTTTACTGTCTGTGTTTTCTTTTTATCCCTCAGACTCTCCCCCTCCTCCCCCCAACCTTCTCCTGAGCATTTTACATCCCCCTCATTAAAACCAAGAGTTTTTCTGCAGGTAGAAAGCAAACTTGTATTTACACACACATATTATCAATCCAATCAGTCAGGGCTGCGTTCACAGACAGATCGGAAAAAGGACAACAGAAGAGGATGGTGTGGAGATGGCGTGCGTGCCACTTGTACCACCCCGTAGTGGTGAATGGGGGCAATACCAGTTTGCTCCTGAACCTGTCGGACACGATCACCAACACCACCCTCACATCACAGCCACTGGGCTTCACACACACACACACACACACACATACACTTGACCCAGATCCACACTGATACTGAGAGATTTCACAAACACGACTGATTCATGTGATAGTCTGACAACATGACTCCAGGCTCTGTCTCTCTCAACACACCCATCACACACATATACAAGGGGCGATTGATAAGTTAGTGGCCTCAGGTGGAAGGAGGTGAGTTAAACAGCTCTAGTTACATGCACGTGAAGTTCAACTCTGTGAGTGATTATGCAGAAAGTTTGATGTTAGTAACTTTTGTGATAGATACTCCTGTCAGTAGGTGATTGAAAACTGAAAGTCAGCAGTGTCTGTGAAAATGGTCCATATAGCAGCAATGACGTCATCCTCGCTGTCAGAATGGCGACCACTGAGCTCCCCTCTCATCTTGGAGAAGAGGTAGCAGTGTGAGGGCGTCAAATCAGGTGAAAAGGGCGAACAGATTTGGCGGATGACTCCACAAAGGCCAATATTGTCCATTTTCCCAGACAGTGCTGACTTGCAATTTTCAACTACCCGAAACAGAAATACCACAAAAGTTATTAACTTCAATCTTCCTGCATTTTTCACTCAGAGAGTTGATCTGCACGTGCATGCAACGAGAGATGTGTAACTCATCTCTTAGGTCAGAAACACAAACATACATGGGACCCTGTATATAGAGAATGAGAGCCAATCTGAAGTATCACTTAATCTCCTTCCTTCTATTTCTCTGTTAGCTTCTCACTTCTCCTCTCTGGCTCTCACATTTCCATATCTCTTCTCACCTCCCAGTCTTGGACTTGAGATCATAAGCGAGCCTCTTTTTCTCTCCCTCCTCTGTTTTGTCTCATTTTTGTCTTTTCCCAAAGCTCAGGTGCTCTCTTTTGTGTGTACGTGCGGCGCGTGTGCCTCGGACACACACCTCCACACACCTGTCTGTGCAAGCCATCATCCCTCCTCTGACAGCTGCCACTGTCCTGACCTTGGCCATTGTGGGCTACGCGGTTTTGAAGTGATTGACGAATCGTATCCTTTCATTCATTATTGAAGGCGGAGATCAAAACCGCGGCACCGGGGATATCACCGTGACAGCCCGGCAGACCAGACAGAGGTAAAGAGGGGAGGGAGCAGGAGGAGGACATGGGAGAGAGAGGGGGGAAGGTCATCTGAGCAAAGAAGTAGAGGTGAGAAGTGAGGGTGAGGGAGGGGAAATGCACAGGGGGCAGGAGAGTTAGGAGGACGGAAGGGGGAGCATCCTAAACAGCAGCATCGCTTTTTTGATTCACTCTGCACTCTCTCTCCTTTTCTTTTTTATTCAAGCCTTATCTCAGAGACTCTGAGGCTTCATCTCTGTCCAGCTCTCTCCTCACAAAAGGCTCCAAAGATCTAAAAATAATATTAAAGAAAAACGGGCAAGAGCACAGAGTAAAGATTTCTCCACTCACTAATCAGGTCATAGTTACAGTATTAATTAAAATGATCATTTGACTTTTATTATACTAATGAACTTAAATCTATGCCTTATTTAAAACCTCTGTGAGACACTCACACCAAGTGTCACATGAGAGTCACGGAGGTCACATGTGAGCGGTTAAGTTCATGTCACATGGGGAAGAGACATCATATTCAGAGGGTGTTTTGAACAGGTGGTCTAAATATTTTAGGCTACCAGCTACTTACGATGCCATCCTGGCAACCAGGAGGGTTCACACCTCTTCCTGATTTAACTTGTGCGACTGTTACAACTCACATGAATCACACGTGATCTGCAGAGGTTTAAATGTGAGAGACAAGTTTAAAATACCAGTATGAATGAGATCATTCTGGGTGCGCATGACTAATGGTTCATTTTGAGCTTTTTTCCAACACTCCAATACAGAGAGCAAAACAACCAAACAAAGCGTACCTTCACAAGCGAAAAGGCAGCCGTCATCCCACAAAGAAAATATATCTGAAGACTGTGAATTTGTGCCTTCAGGGAAACACTGACGTCAGTGCCGGTGATGAGTAATTTATGCTCTCCTGCATTTATATTGGTGCCAGAGAAAAATTCAGGCAAGAACCAGAAGCAAGTCTCCAGTGTCCGTCCATAGCCACCCACTCTGAACTTTGTCCCACAGTCTTCACTGTTTCATCTCCCTTTCAAGCCTTTTATCAAATCTGCCTTCATCAGTCTCCACCATCCGAGGCCTATGTTCACCGCTGCCCTCTTTTCATCTCTACCCTGTAGCATTGATTTCGAGCCGGACTGATGCATAGCTCTCTATTCAAAAGGAGAGCATGTTGTGTCCTCTGGCAATGCCATTTCCCTGTTACCTGTGTGGGCGGGAAAAAAAACCCAAAACATAATAGCTTTAAGTTTCACTTCCCCTGGACCTGCCTCTCTCTCACTGACTCATTCACTGTCTTTGTCCCTCTGCCCTTTTCTTCACACATTTTAACTAATTTGTTGTTGTTGTGTAGGTGGGGGAGGCATTTCAGTGTGTGTTTGCGTGTATGTGCGTGTGTGTGTCATGTTTATGCCTGACTGTGGATGAGTCCATATGCTCTGTGAACGCAAGTATGTGCAAATGTGGATGTTTACTTCCTCTACTTCCTCCTTTCCACAGTGGCAACATCTGCCACCAACTGCAACACACACCATGTCTTTCCTCATTTCCCTCGTTCAACTCCCCTTACTCCCTCCCTCTCTCCCTCCTTCCCTCATCAGACAAGGGCAGCTCAGTGACACACCATTTGAAGGGCAGACTCCATCTCGGTAAACGTTCCCTCTTACAGACTCAAATTAATTCAATAACACTGACAAATGTCCTTGCCAAGATACAATATGACTTTCTTTCCCTGTTTACTTACTTCCACGTTTATACACCTATGTGAGAGCTTACGCGCAAAATACAGACACACATAGAAGGTCAGTCACATACTTATCTCAGCGCAGATGTTTCCAGTAATAGCAAACAAGTCAACTGATAATGACTAAGAAAGAACAGCCAGAGAAGTGTTTGAGACATATGTGTCCTCATTGTTTGCCGAATAATTCATCGTTTAGCTTTTCAATTTCTCAGCATTTCACTGAGCCGGTGGAATGGGGCGGTATTTTTAGATTTCTTTTTGGGTGAAAATTTAAGAGGCGCCTGTGAGGGTGGTCTAAAGAGATGGTTGTTCAAAATATCTTTAATCATCTTGCTGTCACAACTGCTCTTTGAGACAAACTTTGAGTTGCGCTTGTTTGCAGGTATACTTTTCTCATATTCACCAAAAAGTCATTAATAGCAGTAGTCGTCCCAGTTTAATAAGCAGGGTTGCGGGGGAGTCAGTCATTATTTTTCTCTAAGTTTGTTCCCCATCAAGTAAGGATGATGCATGACTGAAGTTTTTTCCTTAACAGCAGGCACACCACATGTTTCCAGTGGCCTTATCATGCTGGTATCTGGAAGAAAACCACAGGCTATAGAACTAATATTCACTATAAGACACAGACTGAGCCACACAGACCTACTGGGCGGGGGGGGATACAAACCTTTCAGGGCTAACTGAACAGATTCTTGGCCTGGGCTCAAGAGGAAAGCAAAATCAACATTTCAAAAGTGTCCACACTCTGACAGACAAGAAAACAGTCATCAGCACGTGATGCAGAGAGACAGGACAACTCATTGAAACTCTGCATAACCTGAGTTACTGTCAGGGTAGATATAGAAATGCACTGTGAGTCTGTGTCTTGTGTGGGTGTGTGTGCGTGTATAGGAGTTAGTGAATCACTGGACTAAAATAAGCCAAGTCAAATATGATTACAGAATTGGTTGTTTCTTGTATTTGTTTTGTTAAACTGCTCTTTGGTTTTTTAGACCATGGATAATGATTCTATGCTTTTGAAAATTATGTCAAAAATACAAATATTGATGTTTCTTTGCTAAAAAGAAACAACAATCTATTTTATCTTATTTATGCATTTTGCCTTTATGCGTTTTGCCTTTTTCACGGGAGACCCAGTCAAGATAGAGCACATCAAAACAAACGAGGAACATTTAAGGAGAGCACAACATGTTAAAAACAAATAAGAGCAGATACATGAGACAAAACCCAGCGTCTGAATAGAAATAGAAAAGAATAGAGAGAATTGTTTTGATAGGTTATGATACAAGTTATTCCACGAGTGTAAAGCATCTTTTTAAGCGGCATTAGAAATTTTAAGATGCTTGGAGATAGTGGCAGTACATCTACACACATGCATACAAGGGTCTCAAATAAACACATTCTCAGGAACACGGAGGACAGGGTCACCCAGTTAAATGGCCATGACAGGGAGCTCTAGTTAGGAGCAGAGAAAAGGAGAAAAAAAAGAGATTTCAAAAAAGCCCAATTACAAAGGCTTTTTCCGTGGAGAGAAGCAGACTCCGTACCCCGAATCTCTCAAACGCACGAGTTACGGTTGAGGGACAAGACGAGGGTGAAAGAGAGAGATGTTGGAAAACTTCAAAGCTAGTCAGGAATTCAAAGTTCAGAGTTTCATCTCCCGAGTCTTCTTGCCATTTGTAAGTCAATGTGGTGAGATGTGAGTGTATGTGCGACTGTGTACACATATTTATGCCTGTGTGTGTGTGTGCGCAGAGCAAAGCAGTGTAGTAGATCATGCAGGTATCTGGCAGTCCATATACAAGTTTGTGGATTTAAAACATATTATAGAAAAACATTCTTTGTCCTTTGTAGTCCAGCTCAATTAAACTGCAGATTAAAAGGACAAGTGATTTCAGGTGAGTACATACGCTGCCTCTCACCTCTCTCGCTCTCTTTCCCTCTCACTTCACTGAACACCCTCTCACTTCTCTTCGATTCCTCCTCCTCCTCCTCCTCCTCCTGTTTCCAGCTCTAACCCTCCCTCCTTCTCTTTGGCTCTGCACCTGAGTGTTCTGTCCCCATCGTCTCCATCTCACCCTCTGCCTCTCCTCTGTCTTATTCCCTCTGCTCCCGTGCTGTCATTTAGCTTTTGCGGCCGATGATGAAGCGTTCCATCACCCCCGCCCTCCAACATGCAGTCAGCACTTTTATTCACTCACTCCTTCATTTCAATCCCTCCATCTTTCTTGATTTCTTTCCTTTTATTATTTATATCTGCCTTTATGGATATGATGACAGAGGGTGAGCACAGAGAAAAGCTGTACGCACAGCACAGGTGCAAAAACATCAACAAGTGCACACTGTCTTGCTGGCTTCTTGGTAGCAAATGTTTAACACATCCTCAGACACAGCTAATCTATCTTCTGTTTCAGCTGCACAAAATAAATTGGTGCAGGTCAGGACCTGCTTTTCCTATAAAGATAAACAAGCACTCTATCTCCCTCTTCCTCTCCATCTCTCTCCTGGTGACAACACACGCCTGTATTAAACGTGACACACTCGTTAATCCGCATTCAGGCAGCCACTGCTTCTCCTGAAACACACCAATCCAGGTATACAGACCTGAGCCAGGAGAGCTCATGAATAGCTAATGGGAAAGACACAGCAACGCCCTGGTTCACAGAAAATGGCCTTTACACCATCAGTTCCACTACTGCCTGCTGGTAGGGAAGGAGGGACGGAGAGGGAGAGATTGATCGAACATAAAGGGTGAGAGAGTAAAGCGATATGTGTCCGGGTGAGAGAGTAATTGAGTGTGTGTGTGTTGTGTATATGAAAGAGAGTGTGAGGGAAAGAAGAAGAAGAGAAATGGAAGATATTATATGAAGTTATTGGAAAGCGAAAGAAAAAGTAATTTCACACACAGCCCATCTGCCAGTCTGACTGAAAGGCTTATCGGCACGCATGATAAACAAACTTGATAAACGAACACATACAACAGTAGTCTCTTCTCTTTCACAGACACACAAGTGCGTCGCATGTGTCCTGTGGTTTGTGTGTAACGATAACTGTTTTTGGCAAACATCTCCTGGCTTGGAGAAGAAAGAAGGAAGGGACCTAAGCTATTGTGGCCTGTAATAAAGAGAGAACCAAGCTGTGCCGAAACTGGAAGGTGTTTATCATAATCTAGCCTGTCTTCACCTTCACCTGTCATTCTCTCTCTGAACATCACCCATTCCCTCCAGCGCTCCAGCATACTCTACAAGAGGATTTATGGTGAGACTAAAAAATGTCCAGAACATTTTAATGTTTTGGTCTTTGGCATACTGACACCTCCGGCTCTGGCACAGGCTGACAAGCCATGCATAGCCGGTAAAAAAAAAAGAGGGTTTCTCCTGTGATTTGAGAAGGAGTGTCAATGAGTGTTTACTGAAAAAAAAAAGTCTCTCCACAAGCAACTGTAGCTTTGACAGCCAAAAGTCAGATCTATAAAGACAACAACAACAAACTCCAAGCTGCACAACTGAGAGTGACATTCATTTTGTTAAATAGTGACACTGACAAATCAACTGACTTAAAGGGAAATTATAATTTTAAAAAACAGCTGTAATATTTTAAATAAATCAGTATAAGAAGGGTTACAGGACTGAGACAGGGATAAACAGTGGATGTTTATTCAGGGGAGCTGGCAAAGCAAACAGGCACAACGACAGCACAAATACAACTGCTATCGTTACTAGGGGCCTCTTTGCATACAAACTCCAAATATCACTTTGATAAAGTCTAGGTCTAATTAATCAAGCTAATCAGCAGGGGGGCCTGGCAGCTAGTCCTCCCTGCTCTGCAGTCTCTCTCCCTGGCTGGGGCTCTGCAGCAGCCTCCTCACTGTGGAGAGCAGAACAACTATTGGCTCAGGAGGTTTTTCTTGCATATTAAAACTGCTCAACAGCACCTAAAGCAAAATGTGAACGCTGCAAAGGCTAAGGAAAATAATTTCCCCCCTTTCCTACAATTTGAGTTAAATACTTTAAACTTCACGAAAAACCCCAAAATATTGTAAGACTGGCCTTGTAGAAAAAAAATGCTATTTGTCCAAGAGCAAATAATAAATAAAAAAAAAACATTTCCCACTAATGTACTGGGTGAATGATAGAACTATATTATGAAATGTTTTTCCATCAATGTATTTTTAAGTTCCATTTTTAAATATCGCATTAGGAAAGGAAGATGAAAACTGAGGTGGGCTTTGCCTTTTGTCAAAAAACTAATGCATTTAATGGAAGATGAAACTAACTTTTCCAACTAAGTTCTGACATAGCCAACATTTCACTCACGTGACTCATCAGCTGTTTCTGCTTCTAGAGAAGAAGAATTTTCTGAGAATCGATTTTTCTGTCACAGATGGCCAAGTTCACTGATTTTGTTTCTTCTTCTCCAACTTTTGTTTCTAGTTTGCGACCTCTATTTCTTCTACTGCTACTGCACAGCCACAGCCTACACCACCACTTTCCGACAACACTATGTTTCATATACCAGATGTGATCATCCAAGAAAGTTTTACAAAGTATCCTCCAGCAAAAGTCTTGGAAACAAGTGATGGCATGCAATTAGCAACTTACTGTGTGCTGCTGATTTATGTGTCAACGACGACACTTTACTGATACGTACAACACAATACGCAAGCAACGTCTGTATGTTTCTAACTTGCTTTTAGAGGCTGTCTTGCAAGAATTATAATGTATTATTAAAGCCACTTTTAGCTCATGTTTTCATGGTGCAAATCAATGATTTATGCAGCATGGTAAGTTGTCACATCTGTGCTAAGTAATGTGAAATGCATGCCACTCCATTTTTAAAGAGAATACTGAAAGCTGTGTAGTGTCATGTCAGGGGTAAATTGTTGTTTTAACGTGACAATCTTAATCTAAAATAAACCCTTAAAAATCACATGCCTTGAGTGTTTTCTTCAGGTAAGATGATGAATCCAAAAATACAAGGGATAAACTCAGAAGGATGTTGGACAAACTACAATCAAACTAGAATCAAACATCATCATCATACTCGCTCTGAAACTGTGAAATCTGCTGGTACGACACAGTCTCAATTAAAAGGTATATGAGCTTATATTGTCATTTTATGAACTATAATTCAAGTTTGTGATGGACAGTGGAGTTTCACTTTTGATCTATATAATATGTTTTGGCTGGAGGATGTAAAAGTGAGGAAGCAGATACTTCACATCTGATATAAAGTAAAAGGAACATATCCTGATATAACCCTGCATTGTGTCCTGTATTTTATACCCAATGAAGTAATTTATGAACTGCTTATGGCTATCTTTCCTTCACAGAGGTCAAACAGGCCCAGAGTTTTATGCATAAATTACACTATTTGTGATGAGATGAAAAACAGACATACATGGCCGAGACATGCAAAAAAGAAAAAAGAAAAAAGATTTGATATGAAATCACAGAGCAGAGGGAGTCGCACCACCTCTGCACTGCTAAAACTTTTAGCAAACCGTCATCTCTCCCGGGATATTTTCAGCAGACGGTGGCATATACAGCAGGAATGTCGCAATCACTCCAGCGCTTGTGTGGGTGCTAAAGGCATAGCTATGGTGACAGGGACAACATTTTCATTTCGCACAAGAAGCAGACAAATTCAGCACCTCCCAAAATGATTTCTTTTCTTTAGCAAGATTCAGAAAATGTCAACTGAATAACATTCTCATAGAGAGGGCTGCAAGAGGATATGTCACAAAGATACAAAGGTTTCGGCTGTTATTTTCTTCTTCTTTTTTTTTTTTTTTTTGTTTGTTTAAAGGTAGTACATTTAAAGGTGTGTAACGCTACAACTGTCCAGTGCAATTAATAGAACAGAAAGATATGCAGTAACCTGAGACACTGGGTCCACTGCCCAATTAGCAACACAACTATTGCCTGTGGCTTGCTTGTTTACTGAACTCACATTTAGACCCCATTTACACTTCATATTAACATGCAAAGGGCATGGCAAAAAGGCAAAAAGGCAAATATTTAAGGTGTAAATGCAGACCGCATTACTATAAGGTTAAGAGCAGCCAGACCACATCTGCAGCTATCTCACACTGTGGGCATAATGTATCTCAACCTGGTGCAGAGCCCAAACAGCAGCATTGCTTCTTGGGACACATCATGTTTGTTTACAAGTCCGCCAGCTCCACCTACCTACAGAGTCAAGATCACTTAAGTGTTGACACTACAAGTACAGATTTTTTCAATTAGCTATAAATCTGCTGATTATTTTCTTCTTTTATCTTATATTTCCAATTCCAATATATCCAATTTTTGACATTTTTGCCACTTACTTCCTATATATAAATCAATTAATCAGCTAACCATTTAATCTCTGGAGAATGCTTATTAATGGCAGTCTTCATTAACTAAATAACATATCCAGCTACAGATATTGTACAACATAATACTAGGTTAGAAAATTAAGTCTTTGACATAAACACATTAAGTTGAACTGAAAGAAAACTATCTTCATTACAGCATATACTATCTTCTGACAGTTGCTAACCACAAACTCAATATCAGCTCATTAAACATGTAACAGCTGCTGTTGTTTTACCTGTTTTTGTGACACTACTGCTCTGCATACTGTACGCTCAAGAAAGTATGGGTGTAACAGTCCAACAGTATTGACATATCTTCAAGATTTCATTTAGAGGACTCACCCTAGTGTGAACATATCGAAGGAAGTTGATAAAAACGTGTAATTAAATTCTTCAGTCTGACAAACCATTATAACAACAGTAATGGAGAAAAATGAGAGGAACTCATGCAGCTGTAGGTAACACTAGTGTGGCCACCACATTCATAAGAAGGCCAACACTGCCTCTGACCCACACATAGCAGCTCCCTGAGCAGCAATATCCAATGGCCACCCCTCGGGACAGCACGGCAGAGACAGGTAATAAGCTGCAATCTCACTGTGAATGCTGGAGTGCAGGCAAGACAGAGACAGATGGTACAGTAGAACTACATCTCACAAACACACCTAACCACTCACGAAAACACACCCGCAAACACTCACTCACTGGCACAGGCACACACTTAGGTGTAAAAGCTGTACGGTGAGGATGTATTGTTGAGTGCAGACTAATTGGAACATTCATTATTGTTACACTGAATTACAGCATTGTCCCTGAAATGTGTTCGAGCATGAGAACACACCTGTGTGTGTGTGTGTGTGTGTTTGTGTGTGTGTATGTATGTATGTATTTTCAGGCACAAACCTCAATCACTAAACAGATACTTCTCAGTGCTTTGATCTGACTTTTGACTTTGACCTTTTCAGACTGCTTTCCATCAGGTCCTCACAGTCCTGACTGCCTGACAGACGCAGGGACTGATCAGTGGCTTTCTCAACACACATTTGTACACACACACACACACACACACACACACACACACACACACACACACACACACACACCGTTGTGACAGGTCCTGTCTCCAGTTGACAGGGTTTTATATCATCAAAGACATCAAGCCGCCCACAACCACCCTCCCTCCCCCATGACCCTACGACCATGCCATGATGAGAGATGGGACAATCTGCTCTGTGACAGCTCCACTCAAACAATGACACTCTCTCTCTCACACACACATACACACCACAGGCAGACACACTCATTGAACACAAAATGATAGAGGGTAAGGCTCCTGTCAATGTATGCCTGCATCATGTTCATGTGTGTGTGTACATTATAAGAAAACAGACTTGCACTCTGTGTGTTTGTGTGTGTGTGTGTGTGTCAACCTCTTAAGTGAAGGCTTTGTAAAACTCTTGTTCATCATAACTGTGATGTTCTAGCCCGAGGGCTTAGCGGCATAAAGCAATTTCCCTCTCGTTACACCAGGCGTATATTAACCTCCAGAAACCGTCAAACACACAAACACTGACTCAGACACACACACACACACACACACACACCGCTCTCTTGCCATTTATCTGTCGTGTCAAGTGTAGCGGGAACTATTCTCTTGAGTAGGTTATTTATAATGCAGCTGTGTACTTCCTTATCGGCTTGCTAGTCAGCTGGTGTGAGATCTGCCTCTCGCTGTAGGCTTTGTGAAGGCTGTTTCTGAACAGTTAGAGAATGCAAAGTTAGACAGACTCCAGAGGAAGTAGAGGCAGCGTTAAACCACCTGTTCATCTTCCTGATAAATAGGTTTAAAATATCCCAAAAAATATTTGAAGAAAGAGCAACTCACAGCAGTGGAGTGATTAGTATCACCAGACAATGTTGTTGTACTGAAGGAATTAATGCTGCGAAGCTGTAAATCATCTCAAATTTATCAAGACAGCAGGTACAGGTGGGGAAACTGTTGAGTTTGCAATAACAGCAAACACAATCAACAGCAAATTAAAATGGGAGCATACCTGAAAACAGAGAGACAAGCTTCGAAAATATCACCATATTTAAAGCAGCCATTAAAATGTGTTTGGGGTGATTAGATCACTGTCAGATAATGCTTGGCCACATGAAAGTACCAGTGTAAATGCACTCAAGACACACTGGGGAGCAGAAATACGAAATTGCATGAGCAGCTAGCAGCCATCAGCCAGTAAACACATAAGGCAGCCTGCTCCTCAGTCCTCAACTAGGATGTTATTCAAGACACCCGTGGATGAAGATGAGACCAAGTGTCTGCTTTGAATTTGAACTAAATTATAGAAGGGAAACTTGGAGCCTATGAAAAAACAGCTTAGCAAATAGTGGAGAGGAGCTACAACTGGCTATATCTATTCTTCTTTTTCCGTCTTATTTTTTGATATTTTTTTGGTTCCCTGCAGATTAGAGGAGGGTGTGATGTGAGCTTAACAGGGGGATCAGATCTCATTCAGATCTCAATGTGGACGCTGGAGACAACATTAGGAGTAAATGTAAGCAGATTAAAATCATATCTAGATACAATCTGCATACGAGACATCTTTAATGGCAGGTGTAAATGGAGTCTGACTTCAATATAAGTGTGCCAACCTACCCGTCACATGCCATTTCTAAAATAAATTAAAAATGGTTTAGATTGAGCGAGGAAATGTTGGCCACTAAACCAGATTTTTAGGAGAGAACCTTTATGTGACTCATCATGAGTTCTGCAGCCAGTCAAAGTGACCTAATGCATCTTAGCTTGAGATTTGATTCAACTTAGTTCTCTGCGGCTTTAACAGAAGTCCAGGTCTGCAAACTCATTCCATCCTCAGCTTTATAAAAACTAACTCCTTTAAACACCCCCTTCTTTTCTTTTCTTTTTTTTTTATCAGTCCCTGCACTCGTTGCATTTATTCATCCCCGAGGAACTATGAAGGACTGATTATCTACTCCCAGCTAAAATAGATAGTTTAGCTTTCCACAATTCCCACTTCTCCCTCCTCTGACTGTCTTTCTTAAACTACCTCTTGCATCTAATGTGTTCTGTCTTTTCCGCTTATTTTCTTCATTCGTACTGTCTTTATTTATCCCCATCCTTCCCAGACATCATCACCCTCCCGTCACTTTACCGTATTCTCTTCCGTCTTCCTCCTGTCCATCTCTCCACTTTTTTTTTATTTACCGCAGACAGATTGTGGAATCTATGCCTGCAATATCTAATGAGCAGCAAATTAAAAAAAAGTATAAGTTGGAGAGGTCAGGATGAGGAATGCTATCGTGAAGACGGGAAAGGCGAGAGGAGAGCGAAGGAATGGAGGGGACTTGTCCAAGTTGGAATCAGTAAGAAGCAATTAAAGCAGAACCTGCAGGCGGAGTATATATATTTATATAAATATAACACGAAATAATGAAGAACTGCTCGGGAAAAAGTGAGACAAGAAAAGTGCAGTGTGGTGAGGAGCAGCAAGGAGAGGAGGAAAATTAGAGAGCAGGAGAGAAAGAAGACTTGACCACAGTTGGACAGCCACTCAGCAGGTTTCCACAATAATGCAACCACATCCTGTAAATAAAGAAGCAAAATGCATTGCAGGAGCTAGGAGGCAAACAGTGTTAATTAGAGGCCATCGTCGTGTTTGTGCATGTACTTTTGCATGATACAGTTACTGTATGTCTGTGTGAGTGATTATGTTGATCTTGGATTGAGAGAGATAAAGACAGCCACAGACATAGCTGTGGATTCCACAATTTTAAAAAAATTGCGATAATGTTCTGTTTTCATGGTTGCTTATGTCAGAGTTCTTCATGTATGTGTGTATAAAGCTATCAACTGTCAGCTACTTTAATAATAATGACTTAAGACATCATCAAGAAATAAAGAATATTTGCTGGTATACGCTTCTAAAAAGTGAGGATTTGTTGCTCCTTCTCTGTTTTTTATGTCATTATAAATTGAATATCCTTGGGTTTGAGACTGCTGGTTGGACTAAATGAACAATTTGATGTGGAGCTGCAATGATTACTCGACAATCAGTAAATCACGCCAGACTCTTATTGTGGAAAATTCCAAACATCTGAGCTTTTAAAATATGTTAATTTGCTGTTGTCCCTTGTCTTACCTGATAATAAATTGAATATCTTTGTGTTTTGGACAGTTGGTTGAAAAAAAAAAAAAAAACACCAACATAACAACATCACCAGCTCTGGGAGATGCATTAAAAGACATTTACCAAATTAATCAATAGTGGAAATAATCATGTAACCTTGATGATGTAACCTTGGAGCCTGGGAAACTGTAATAATGTTTTTCAGTATTTTGTATTTCCAGACTAAATGAACAGACACACTAATCCTTTATAAAAAATAATGATAATTGGTTGCAGCTTTATTTGTGTGAGATACAAAGAAAATAGCAAAGGTAGTTTTCAGTTTGAACCTATGGGCGTGTGACGGTTTTTATCACTCATAAAACACATTACTGTTGTTCATCATTTGTTCAGGCGACAGACAAGTTGAGACAAACCGAGCGAGAGAAAAAGAACAGGAAAAGACAGTGAGACAGAGACACAAAGGAAGCATTATCATTACTGTGTGAACAAGTCAGGATGTTGGTTCAGGCTACTGCCAGTTCTACCTTTGGCTCTCACCATGCAGGAAACAGGAAATGACCTTATAATTGTCTGTGACTTCCTGAGCTCATGTAACACCTGGTGTGACCTGCTCTCTCCAACCACACCAAATACACTGAGTCCCGCGCCACATGTTCAATTCAGCCGGCTGACCATCCGATGCCAGCAACGAGGCACACCTTAAAGATCAACACTGGCATACTCCGTGGTCAAACACTGGAGGTTTTGATTCAAGAAACACTGTGACCTTTTACTACTCCAACTCCCCCCTCCCCTCCTTTCCTCTCCTGCACTGATCCATTCATCACACGGACAGGCGGTGTGTTTTAACTTGTGCTCTGTGTCACTAGAGCAGCCTATTTGAGTGGAGGAGGAGGTAGATAGAGGAAAGTGGAGGAGAAGGTGAGTAAGAGGCGATAGGGAGGAGGTACAGGGATGTGTGGTGGGCAGGCAGACCATGCAGACACATCAGAGATAAACTTCTGTGGAACAACTGAGACCTAAGATGACGTCTTATATATGAGATACCTGATAACTGCTATCCATCTTTGTTATTCTTTGATTTGTTTGGTGTCAGTGTAATACAATTGGCCTTTTCATTACTCTAAATGCTCCCCTAATTCCTCCTGTAACAAGACGTTAGATGATCAGATATTGTGTGGTTGCTTTTATCATTCTATCAAGACAAGACTGTTAAGGGAATTATCTCTTCAGCTCAGCCTGAAGATGAAGTGTGAAATACATGATGAAAACATTGATGGCAGTTTCTTTTATGTGCTGATAAAATTAATCCTACATAAATGTCAAGACGTTTGCAACAGGATGGTGCAAAATCTCTTGTAGCTTTGATGTATTTGTATGGAGCATATGTGTCCGTTACCTGTTGTGCATTCTCCCATTCAAAAAAAAAAAACACATTATTTCTGAGTTTTATTTATGAGTCCTATGTGACTCATTCAACCCTGCACCACTGCCTTTCCTCTGCCAGCATGTGTGTGTGTGTGTGTGTGTGCGTGTGGATTCCAATTTGCTGCAACATCTGACAGCACCTCTCTAATTCCCACAGAAGGTAGGAGTAGTGGGTAGGAGGGAATTACTACTGTTACATACCCGCCAAGCTGATTACCCTATCGACTGGTCTAAACACCCTGGCAAAGCCACAGTATCCCTGTGTGTGTCTATGTGTGTGTGTTATATGTGTGTATGTACCGGCATCCCTGCATGAGACAGAGTTATCTGTGACAATCTAATTCTCCCTGTCTTATTATCCTTATCTCTGTTTCTTTTAGACATAAACACGGACACACAAACACACACACTCATACACAGTCGATCCCACTCAGACATTTACCTGGTGGGTTTATTAGGACTGATTGGCCAGGCAGCGCCAAAGCCACAGCAATCAATACAGTGACGAGAGGATGACATCACTGTGTGAGATGAACCCGGGTTAAACACTTGTGGGTCCAATCAGCTGCTCAGCTGACACTCACGACCTCACTGCTAACAACGAGGCAGCTGAGTATCAGCTCTAGCCCTGCAGTGGACTAGTTATCTGTTATGTACAGTGAATCCACAAAAGTACACACAGCACAATTAATCTGCTTGTGTGAGAACAAATAATAACGCACGTGGGTTACTTTTTAGCAAATCATTTTTTACCATTCTCCAGAGGATAATCGCTCAAAATTAGTTTCCATTCAACTGTTCTCTAAGCATGAGCGCCCCGAATGTCAGCTTGCAAAATTAAAATATGTCAAAGGTACTACAGGTACAAAAGGGATAATAGCTTCTATCTGAAGGCAAAATTTTTGGTTAAACTTGACCTGTAGGACAGAAGTGAGATGAGTAATAATGATAAAACAAATAATGTACATAATTACGTACAGTAAAGTTACATATGCCAAGATCATCAATTCATCACATCTCGAGTCATGATATTTATATTGGTGCATCACATTAAGTTGACCAGAACAGACTGGTCTACTACTGTGTTCTAGAAATGTTTTTGAGTGATTCAAGCTAATAAGTGAACATTATGTTCCCTTAAGATTTCTTTCGCAAATACAAAAATTACAAGTAAAACACCCACGACAGCACAAGCAAGGGTGTAAATAAGATAGCGACATCAGGGAGTTCCTGTAATTCACAAGTTGTTGGAGTTAACAGGAAGAAATCACAGACACCTTGTCACCGACTTATGGTTAAAATTATGTACTTCTCATGTTATTTTGAATAAAGTGCATTTGTTAGTGCTAGATGTCAATTTAATCTTAAATGTTCTGAAAACGCAGGTCACATCTGAAAGAAAACACTGTCCCAGACATGTTCACAGACAAGCTGGAAGACAGCGTTCTCAGTCAATATTTCAGTCAATACAATGCTAAAGGTAGTTTTGAATGAGGGGAAAAACAATAACACCAATTTCTTCATGGCAATTGGGGCATGTGAGCGCTGATATTTGAAAACTAGTGGGATATTGGTAAATACAAGCGTCTGGATGTGTGGGTATTCCACTGTGTAAATACATAAACAGAGGGCAGCACAGTAAACAAGAAAGTGAAAATAGACTGCTTCATCTCACATGTTGTGACAACTGTTCAATCACAATTACAGCTCTTGAAGTGTAAGACTAACAAAGTGCAAATGTTAATGGACAAGAAAGCAGGTGTTTTAATCACGTATAAGTAGGGATGGGCATCGAGAACTGGTTCTGGATTGTCCGACCCATCACAATTGTTTATCAATTTCTTTTTTATGTTTTTCTATTGCACATTGCAAAACGGTGACATCAAACTCATGCATCTACGCTGCTGTAAACTTGCAACATGAGGGAATCATAGTGGAGAGGAAGAAAACAGTGCAGAGAGTGGCTTCATTTCACTCCCACAACTCTCACAAAGGCACTCTATGCACAAGTGCCACTACTTCCCGACCTAGCAGCACATCCGTTACTATGGGTAGATATCCTGTGATATAGTAACATTAGCCACATGCTGGCAGGCTTAGCAGGTTTTCTTCTCTGGCTAAGAAAGCCCTAAATGAAAACAAACATGATAATCAGAATCAATAATGGCACTGGTTTCAATAAAATCTTATTAATTCCCATCTCTCCAGACAAGAACACTACCTTTGCTACTTGTAGTAAATAGAGTACAAACATAATGAATGACATGCCACATAAACAAGACACTAACTGGTTGAAAATGTAACAAGACACAATAGTCACAGAGTCCAACTACACTCAATTTATATCGAACTCACTAACATCAGTTTGACACCTTGACCCCAATCAGTTGGTGTCTGGGCAGGTACAAGACTGCCAATGAGAAACACAAAAACACAGGGACAAACAGAAAAATAAAAGAGCAAGAAGACAGTTTAGCCAATATCATTACTGAAATTGGGTGAATGGAGAAATTATGCTTAAGAAGATGTATCCAGAAAAAAAAAAACATAATAAGGAGACAGAGAGAAACAAACAAGAGCAAGTAAGAGTTGAATGGGGAGAAAGATGTGCATTAGCAAGCAGTGAATTAACAGGGAGCAAAAGCTCTTCCATTTCTCTGATTGTATTACCCATTATGAGCATCCCCCTAACACAAAAACACATAATTTATTGCAGCATTAGCATTTAGTACTAAATGGACTGATAAACTGCAAAAAAGAAAGGCAAACAAGGGAGGGTCAAGCAAACACCACTCCAGCCCTGAAGAGCGTGGGTGATATGGCGAGAGATGGAGAGAGAGGCCGATGGGTAGGGGTGGGGGTGGGGGGGTGCATGCTAGAGGTGGAGGGCAGACAAACATGGTGCTTTTAAAAGGTTAAAAAAATAAACCTTTCATTCAGAAGTCATCTCTCACGCACACGCAACTGTGTCCAAGCAGAGAGACACAAACGCACGCGCCCCCTCGATTCAATCAAAGCAGCTGCCATTACGGTGGCAACACGCAATGAATCATGGGATTGATGATGCGCCCTTGCAAGGGGACAAGTAATTTCTACTGCCCAGGAGATGAAGGGAGGAAGGAATGGATGTAGAGAGCCAGGGAAAGACAGGAAAGAGGTAGAGGAGAGGAAAAGGAGAGTTTACAGAATGAATATAGTATCATCTGAGAGCCTGGAGCCTGCACTCCTCCTCCTCCTCCTCCACCTCTCCCTCATCCTGCCCCTGCTCTGCCCTCATCGACCCGCTAACAAGAGCACACAACCCTCAAATGGTGGAAAAGGCGAGTAACAGGAAGGAGTAGTGGATGAAGCTTATCACAGATGAGAACTCCATACATCATTCACACTCTTTCTCCAATAAGGTGTGTGTGTTTGTGACTGTGTATTTGGTAAAAGGAGTGGGGTGGTGTGGGGTGGGGGGTGGGGGTACAACTCAGAACTAAGAGACAAACTCTCCCTGCCTTCGTCTTGCCACTGTGTCCTCTTTCTGCAGAGAGAGAAATGAAAATTCAACCCCGCACCGCTGAATCGTCTTATATATTCAGACCAATATCTCCCTGTTTCACACAAGCTAAGGGGTGTGCACACAAGCATGCACAAAGCAGCTCACGTACATGCACACACATCCACACACACACACAAACTCAGGTAGGGTATTAAGCCCTGTTTCCTTCAATCCAAAAGAGCAGACCTGTACCGTCCTCTGTGGATGAGTGTGAGAGATGGAGAGAGACCGAAAGAAAGGAGGAGACAGAGGAGGAAAGAGAGGAAGAAAGGTAATACGCTGGAGGGAAGAAAGAGAGGAGACTAGAAATGAGAATAGCTAAAAGCATGTATTGAAAACAGGCTGCAGAAGGAGATGTGACAGAGAATATAACAAAATACGGGGATAAGAACACCAGCTGGTACACGGTACAGGTCTTCATAAATCCATGTGGCCCTAAGGACCCGAGACCCGACCCAGGACCATGTCCAAATTCCACTCGGTTTAATCGGTTAAGGCAGGGTCTCACTTTACTGCTGTTGGTCTCTGGTCTTTGTGTCAACATGTCCAATCCAAATGGACCCGAGTGTGCGCCGTACCAGGTGAGTTTTGAGATGAGAATTGTGAACTTCACAGTTCACCAGAGATTTACTCTGAGGAGCAAACTGAAACCGAGGTTATTTTAGAAAAATCATTCGCCTATAGGGCTGCTCCCTAAAACTTGATGACTCGATGCATCCATCAGGAAGGACCTTTTTTTTAGCTGCATTACAGTTCATGCAGGAGCATCAACAGTGTCAGGCTGTAAACTTTACAACTGAGCGTTGTCTTAAAATGACCAAGCCACAAAAACTAACTGAGATGGAAGCGGAGATTGTGATGGAAACAAAGGGCAGAGTGACACAGAACAGCGCGAGGCAGGGCAGTTAGATACTCTCAGCTCTGGTGTCAGGTGAATTCTGCCTGCTGAGAGCTACATGCCTGTTGAAGGAACACACACAGCTAAAGTGGAAACTATTGATGTTATGCTGAGTTAAAACTGTCTGAAAACACTGTCAGCAGCCCAGGATAGTCATGGTGCGGTTGGATTTCACCACTCAGCTATGACCAACAGTCAAATATTCATATTGAGCAGCCAAATCTGATTATGTAATAGGTTGGCTACAGAATACTGTATTTGTGTTTGAAGCAAAGAAACAAAATCATTTAGTTTGTATGATGTTAAATTATTTTTTGAGACATTATTATTACTACAATGTAAGGCTGTGTCATATCATATTGATCACAATAATACTGGTACCAATTTTTACACCAAAAAAGTTTCATATGACAATATCAACTATATAGCAATGTGATGACGTGTTGGCACCTTTGTATACCGTAGCACGGTATCTAGTCTTCCCTCACCACAACAGTAGCAGAAATCCAGAGCAGCACATTGACCTCTGACGAGGGATTTGTCCCTGAAAGGGGCGCTACATCTGTTGTGTGGATGTCTGGTTTTTCGTAAGTGCCAGTTGTTGGCCAGACAACAGGACATAAAAACTTTTTCAGCTAACTGCTTTCTTACTGTTTCAAGCCCCTCTTTCAGCTCCTCTAGACGTCGTGTGTCTGCCCAAGAACGTCCAGAGACATGAAACTGCTTTACTCAGTGTTTTTACTTATTTTAATTACTTGGTCTGTTTGTTTTAATTAATTACCCTGAAATATCATTATATTTCTTTAAAAGTATATCACCCACCCCTCTACACTGCTGCTCTTTTCACCCACAGCTGTTTGTATCAACTGCTAGCATGCTACTTCCCATGCTGGTGTCCGTTCAGGTTCGACCAAATTGTGGATTATGTTTACTTATATTCAGGTCTATTCGGGTCAGGTCTGGCTGTTGCTTGGGTCCCCCTCAGATCAGGTCTCTCTTTATTGAAAATTAATTTACGCAGGTTGGGTTAACGTCGGATCAAAACTGACATGTGAAGACCTGTAGTACATGGTGAATCTTGGGCAGTGACCATTTTCATTGCAGATGAATTCATCCATGATTTATTCTATTAAGTGATTTCATCAAGTTCCCAGAGCCAAAAGTAATGTCTTCAAACTGATAAATTACTCTAACCAGCACCCAAATTCAATAAATGTATATTCTTGTTGCTGGTTCAGCAACTGTCATGGTATAAATATAATAAATAGTTTCAGCATTATTTGTGTCTGACTATATACTCAAAATATCCCCTTCTACATGCTAAACATAAATTGTTCACAATATTCCAAAGAGGTAATGTATCATGCCAACACCTTTCCATCCAAACGCCTACACACACCAATACACAGTAAATAATGCTGGCTAACAGACGATGAGAGCTGTCTCTCCCTGCTCTCTCTGTCCAGTAATGTACCCTTCATAAAAACCCACACACTCTCTTCTGCCAAAGTACTACGCGATTCACTTCAAAACGCACATCAGCACATCCAGTCACATGCCCACACACAAACACACACACACACATATATATACAGGTGTCAGTTGTGTCTATCTGCCAGAGCTTTCTGCCTTGTCCAAATAAAGATTACGTCAGCATAAATACTGCTCTCGGTGATGGCTGCTATAATTCCCTGCAAACATTTGGCCCACTCACCAGCAAGCAGCAAAAGTCAATACTAATTGCCATTAACATAATGACTGCAAATGAACATTTTGGTCTTCGGGCTTTATGATGCCAGTAAAGCAAAATGCTTAAGAAGCCATCCCACAATCTCTTCTAAAGTTTCCATGAAAATATATCTAATTAGCGAGATAACATCACTGCAAACATTTTCAGAATCATTCAAAGGCTCTTTCTGGTGCCAGTTTTCTGAGGATGCAGATGAAGCCCAGTGACCTTATGCCAGTAAAGTGACAATTCTATTGCCACTGCGGGCTAGAGTGCTCCAATACACATTTTGTCATGTAGTGTCATAGTGAGCCCTGTCACTGTAATCAGTGCAAACTGGGCACCGCAGAACAGTTTCAAGTGACAGAAATTAAACTCGCGCCGCTGCCTACTGGGTTCATTTCAGTGCAAGTGGTGGCATTTTGCGCTGTAGTTTACATAAGCGTGCATCCACACAACCCTCCTAAAATCACATAAATCACTGGTACACATGTAGGCCCGTATTGTGTTGAAAGAAATATATAATGATTTACCAATCTCAAAATGCAAATGAAAAGATTAATTTTGTTCTTGCAACCCATTATTAATGTTCTACTCTTAAGAGAAAAATCACTTAAACTCCCAGAAGAACAGAGTTCCAACTCAGGAATGAATTGAAAAAGAAAATTATTACTTTAACTTTAGGCTGGAGTCTTCTCAGTGGTCATGCATGAACTGTACAGTCAAACTATGTTGACAGCAACAACCAAAAAGTTTATTACAAAGGCCAGAAGTTGCCGTGAAGTTGTGTACTTTATCTAAAATGTGCTATATTTCCTGCTGCAAGAAGACACTGATAGTTACAGTTTACAGTTCACATGGTGCCCTTTTGCAATGAGCACAGTTCAGAAAACGCTTCTGGTGATAGACAGTGAGAAGGAATTGAGGAGAAAATGCAAAAGAGCTGCTGATCTTGTGCCAGAGTCTGTCAAAGTAATTAACAAAAAAAACTACATATGGTTAAACTGCACTGTGTTTGTGCTGCAGAAGGTAACTGTCACCCCCAACAGTTGTAGGATGTTCTGTATGAAGACCATTAATTTTAGTTGAAAATATGTTGTAGCTGTCAGAATGTGGCAGGACAGGTACGTGTTGTATTTATACAGTGGTCTATAACTGGACAGATTTAATGTGTGTCTTCAAATAGTACTGTTACATATTCAATGCAGAAGTCTTGACTGAGCTTCTTTTAAGTGCTTCTATGCACTAAATTGGTTAGATTTAAAACTCCTCAGAGTCCACAGAACTTTCCATGTATACACAATGCAACTGCTAATCCAATCATAAGGTGACAGGAATATGAATAATGTCATCATGCAAACATAATGGCTGCTGTAGTTTGCACAGATCCATTCTCAAGTTCTCTCTTCGCATAAAATCACCGAGCCATGTCAAGAACACCCGCTCCTATCAATCCTCATGTCCTCATCAAAAAAAAAAAAAAAAACACTGATCGTAGGAAGTGCATCAGTACCATGTGTCATCTGCTTCCTTCAAACACTTTTTTCAGCAAATATGAAGCATGAAATGACAGGGAAGGAGTTGATTGGCCATGACCAGAGCGAGTCCCTTTCACACTAATGCACAATATATTCTTTTCCTTTAAGTGCCATTGCCTCAGTGTGCTAACACTGCCGGTGTCAGAATTAACAAAACCCTGTTGGTGTTGCCCATTCACACTGACACCACTGCAACTTATTTATAAAAAATAAGACCTTGAGCTCCCTGTGGATATGGACATGTGTATTGAATAACACTTCGAGTATCAATGGGTGAACAAAATCATGATGATTATTATGTTGCTGGAGGTCTGCCAAGGTCTTTTCTGTGAGCAAAAAACAATGCAAAGAAGCACTCCACAGAGAGAAATGACCTCGGAGAACGCTTTCACCAGCAGGGTTAATTTTTCTTTTCTTTTCATTAAACACAGTGCACCTCAGGACGGCAAAGGTTATCATGACCTGATGAGGGGAGACAGGACAGTTCTCATTTAAAAAAATAAAAATAAATCACTGTCTGCGTATGAATAAGCCTGAATTGCTGATTGCTGCATCAACTCCAACTTCTACTTTGTGCGAGAGGGCTGCACAATTACTGCTAAAGTCATAATCACAATTACCATGCCAATGTTGTGATCACAATTATAAATCAGGATTATGACTCTTGGTAAACTGGAGGATGTGAACAGCTCAGACAGTTGGGAAGCAGAAAGAGAGACAGATTGAATAACATATTTGATCACAGGGCAGCAGGGACACATGTTACTTAATAGCCAGTGGTCATAACTACTTGGCAGCATGAGCACAGCACACCGCCATAACTATTTTAATTTACAGCGGGTGCTCAAAATTAAGTCAGATGTTCCCTAATTGATGGTATGCCAGGATTTTATGGTGACTAATTTAAAGTAAAACCATGACACACAGTTTATAGACAGTGTATATATTCAGGCACAACACGTGTACATAAGTCCTTGAAATTCAATGCGTCTCCTTAGTTTAGCACTGAACTGTACTGTAAGAAAAATTCAGCTCACCTGAGGGAGCAGATGGGTCCAACCGCACAGCACCAGCACACAGCAGCGGAGCAGGGGAGAGAAACAGGCCAGGAAAAGTGGAGAAGAAGAGACAGAATTAGCCTTATTGCAGTCATACATTCTCTGCACAATTTTAGTATGTTTTCCTCTGGAGGGATTGTTGGAAAAGATACTGGAAAGAAACAATGGCTCAAAATATACGACACAAGAAACAGAAATACAAGCAAAATCAACAAGCACTCAGAATTTGTGGGCAACTGTGTGGGGTTGTATATAAATGCAACACTGTGAGTGCGTCTGTCCTCTACCCAGCCATGCACATAAACAAATAAAAAAGGGCTGTAAAATGTTAGTAGCAAAGTGTTTTTTATAGCCAGAAAAAAAGTCTGAGGGTTGAGGAGAGGAGAGGAGAGGAGAGGAGAGGAGAGGAGAGGAGAGGAGAGGAGAGGAGAGGAGAGGAGACTGCACGCTCAATTTCTCACATTTTGACAAAGCTCCTCCTGTGGTGCTGAAACAGGAGTGTGTGTGCATGTATGTGTGTCTCAGTGGGTTTTTGAGTTTTGAGTCTCTCAGTTAGTCCGAAGAGGAGAGATCAAAGTCCGGCTTCCTCACTTATCAGAGCTGCCTATCATACACTATCCTCCAGCTACAAACACGCTTTCATGCCTCTCTCTTTCACTCTCACTCTTACATACTCAAGAAAGAAATGAGACACAAAGTGAAATACAGAGAGGAGGTATAGTCGAAACAGAAATAAGACAGGAGAATTGTGTGTGTGTGTGTGTGTGTGGCAAGGGTGTATGGGCTGATGAGTCGCAGCATCTGGGGTTGCCATTTGAGACTACATCTACTGGGTGTAGAGCCTGCACTTGGCAATCTGCCAACACATGCCTCAGACACTGAGCTGGAAAATAACACACGCACACACAAACAGGGTCTAACACACACACACAGACACACACACACACTGGGTCGCACACTACAAAAAGGCAAAGACCTTTAAATCAACTGAAGTAGTGGCACAAAAAACAGCACAATTTGACAAAAGTCAAACACACATCCTCACAGAGATGCCTGTACATACACACACACACACACTGAAGATATTTCCGCTGGTTCTCAGCCTCCCACAATGCAACCGGATAAATGGGCCAATCACTGGGTACGGGTCCTCCCACAGGTTCAAAAAATCAAGCCTATCATCCAGCCCCCACTGTGTGAGCATATGCATCTTTGTGTGTGTGTGTGTGTGTGTGTGTCTGTGTGTGTGCGCGCACCCATTCAAGCATGGTTGGGATCAATGAGAAAACATGAGTCAGTCTGTGCTGTGCAGTGCCTACCTCCACCTATCAGGAGAGGCTAGTGGCCCTATCAACCCTCCTATCTAGCTGTCCTGTCAAGCAAGAAAACAAGACAGAACGAAGGGTCAAATGCATCACTGTGGACTGCGAGTCTGCACTGCAGCCCTGCACACTCTCAACTCTCATTTACCTCCTCTGTTTTCCTCGCGCTGCATAGTTGCGTCAAGCTGCTGTTTGCCGTGATGCAGTCGAGTTCAAACAGACAAAATGCAGGAAAAGCGGATGATGTGGGTAATTTCATACAAATTATCTGGAAAGAAATGTGCCTGATCATTTCTGAAATCTTGTGTTTTCAGCTTCTTTCGCATTTCAAAAATTAGTTATTACATTTCTCTAGCACAATGATTAAAGTGTGATAGGATAGACAGAGTAGTTTGAAAACACATTATAATCTCAAAGATTGATTATTTGGTGTGGAATATAAATGACAGAACAGTGTTAGTGTGTTGTTTTCCTTTAGCCTTTAAAAATGTAACTAATGCTTGCATTCATAGAAAAATATAAGAGTATAGAAATAGAATGGAGCTACAGTGGAGTAATTAGTTACAGTATATAATGGATTGTGAAAACACCACATGGCTCTTCACACAGTGCAACCAAGTCGGTTGCTAAAAAGAAAACAACTGCTGCAATTTAGCAGAATTTGGAGATTGCATCAACAGACAAGGGAAGCACCAGCAAGTCTGGATTTAGGTCTGCTGCGGTAATATTTGCATGAAGAAAGAAGGAGAAAAGAAATGGAAATACTCTCAGAATCAGTCCCTAACTAACTGCTGCAAGGATTAAATGACAAGGCCTAACCAGTCTGCACAACTGACAATAGTAATCGCCTTTGGGTAAACAGAGGAATACAAAGGCTAAGTGTGGAGAACCTGAACTGATGTGTTGAGAATGTATACAATGTAGCATGTGTAATGCTTGTTATTCAGTTTTGATGTTATTGAGAGATTTTAAATGTTGAATCTTTCCGACTACACAAGGTTCACAAGGTTACATGTGACTGGCAGTGGAAGTTGTGTCACTGACTTACAGCAGGGGACGGCCTAGTGGTGACCATCTAAATTTACCATTTAGCAGCTGAATTCTTATTCCAGTCCCCAGGCAACATTATTTAAAAAGTTAGCAGGTATTTCAAGTCACCGCAGGAAAATTTGTGGAGGGTTTAAAGGTATCAAATCCTGGATACCGCCCAATCCTAAATCCCACTTTCTATCCTTTGTTCTTTGTTCAATCATAAATGACTGTTCACTCCTCCTCACTTCCCATCCTCTATACTATCATCCACTCTGCAAATCCCTCTTTCAATCCATCAGGGTTGGCACATGCTCCGTTAAGTTTTTGTTATGTCTCTTTGTGTGATCTGGGAGACACAAAAAAAGGCACACCTCATCAGACACGGCCAGCCAGCCCTCTTTTAAAACATTGGGGGTTTTTTGAGGATGCAGTCGAATACGAGCTACACACCCTAACTTAGAAACACGCGCACGCAGACACAAAAGCCCATTTTTAAATTTCCCTTATGCACTGCCTCCTCACCTATCCTAACCTCCTGCCTCCACCTATTTTCCTCTCTGTGTTTTTAAATGACTGTCTCTCTCACCTCTCTGCACCTCCTCTCCCCTCCTGCAGTCTGAGTGTGCCAAAGTGATGTGTTGAAAGCAAAAACCCTATCGTTGTTGTCATCTCAGAGCTGCTTGGAACTGGAGGTTGTCATGAGGTCTCCACCACAATGCTCTTTGTAGTTGTCAGAGAGACTTAAATACTGTCTTTAGTGCCGTCACGCAAAAACACACTCAGATGCGCACACTCAATCACTATAATTGACATGCGGCTCTGGACTCCTTCAGTTAGCATCTGTATAGTATGCGTCGCGCGTTTCTGTGTGTGTGTGTGTGTGTGTGTGTTTGACAGTACACTAATATCCTATTCGTTTCCTGATAGAGTGAGGACAGCGGTGCTAAAATAGCTCATTTTGTGGCTGTGGAGCCTTTAAGAGGAGTTATAATGAGACATAACAAGTTATGGCAGCTCATTCTCTATGCTCCTCCATACCACATGGACATGGTCACACAGTCACTTGCTCACACAACCATCACACACACACACACACACACACACACATTTGAGTGGCCAAGGTTAAGGTTATCACTGAATGAAAGTACTGTATTCCAAGTCAGTGACGCAGGAGATGCATTTGCCCTGGATTGCTGTCTGTACCATCACTAATCTCTAATGCTGAATGAAGGCCTGCAGCAACACACATGGGACACACACACACACACACACACACACACCTGTCAGAGACCTCACAATGGTAACCCCCGCAGGGAAACCCCATAATGCCGTGCACCAGGTCAGTTGGCTGGAATGGCAGAAAGAAACAGATGGAGTGGGAAGGAGGGACAGTGAAGAGCGGTGGTGGGGGGTGGGGGGTGGGGCAGAAGGTGCTCAAAGCAGAGTAAGGGTGAGGGAGCAACAGGTAAGGGAAGGAGGGATCGGGGAGAGCTGCTGGGCACAGAGGGGAGGACGTTAAGTGAACAGAAGGACAGAGATAGATTCTTAAGAGGAAGGACAATGGGAAAAATGGATGGCTGAGAGGCCGGTGGAGGTGCAGCAGGCTGGGAGGAGAAAGTGAAAGAAGGTGAGAGCAAATGGGTGACGGGGTAAGAGGAGGGCAAGAGGTGAGGAGGGGGAGAGATGGAGGAGAAGATGAGGCCGTAACCTCTGAGGCGGCTAATGAAGACGGTGAAGTCAGTGTGGGGATGGGGGAGGCGCTGTGGGTTAGTGGAATGGTCCATCTGCTGCTCAGCCCGCTGGGATATCACAATCACCTCCCTGGCTCCCACCTCTCACTTATACAACCATTAACAAGGAGAGAGAGGGAGGAAGAGAGACAGAGAGAGAGAGACGGCGAGAGAGAGGGAGAGCATGTTGTGTGTTGCTGTCTTTAAGCCAGCTGAACAAAACACTCACAGCTAAGCACCCAAAAAACCTAAATTCACACAATGTAAACCGACACCAACACAACTTTAATTACACATTTCAAATCATCCAAACTATTAACAAAAAACTAAATTAAAACAAGGTAATAAAACATTTTTGTTATCTGTTCTGCTTTTCTATGTGGATCCAAACTGGCTACATTTCCTGCTTCATTGTTGTGTGCATTGTAGCAGTATTGTTAGTATTTACCACGTAGTATATTTGAAGCATGCTGATACTTGCATTTGGTTGAGTAAACTGCACTACATTAACAGTTTTAGTGAGAGGTGTTTTCCTAAGACATATGATGAGTATGCCATAAATCTGGGCCAGCTAGTCAGCATGGTTACATGTATGTTGTGCATGTCTATTTTCTCCTCCTCTGGCAAGGGAGGCTTATCAGATACAAAGACACTGCACAGCGGTTTACAGTCTACTCATTTGAGGCAGGATGGTAAAACTCTGACAGGTTATCACAGCAGCAATAATATTCTCCTGTGTCTTTATTTGTGAGGTGAACGGTAAATTAGGCACAACTTCTGAGTTTTATGCTACCAAGTGGCCAAATGAGTATTTTGGCAGAAGACACAGCGCTCTACTGCAGCAAAAGTTGAGCTACAAAAAACTTTTTGCTGGACTAGCCTGAGGTTTTTTTCCTGAGTTTTGTTTTGTTTTTTGCCAGAAAGTTTCTATGGTGGCACCCTGCTGTGTCAGTGCTGTGGTCTGAATGAAATTAATAGGGGGCCTCATGTTTTTGCTGCTTCTTTTAGAACAGGGAATGCACTGTAATCTGTATAATTTGGTTTGGTTATAGTGTATATTTTGTCCTGGAATCATCCACTGAAACAAGCAACATAAACAGAACAGAACATCAGAAATGTTTTTTCTGTATAGGCTACTTCCGCACCTTGGACTACATGTGCAACATGCACCTCACATTAAACTCTGAGAAAAACATACTTTCATTTTGTCGAGGCTGCACTTAACCCTTACACTCACCTTCTTCCCCCTCTTTCAGGAGGAAAACAACAAAATGGTGCATTAAAGCTGCCCCCATGTAAGGGGTTGGGCTAAAAGGAAAGACCACTTTCACAAGCATGAATATGTGCTCCAATCACCTTTTAAGACTACAGGCCATTAGCATTTGATACTCAAAACATGCATCTTAAATGGAGTATTCCTTTAAGAACTGTAAAATGAAGCTCTAATACTGTAAATACATGTAACAGTGGAAAGCATGCAAAGCTGACACAGATTTTCAGTGTCCCAAAACCACTGATATTAAAATGCAACTCAACACAAATGTAGTGTCAGTATCACCTGAGACCCTATCATGTCTGCTTTTGCTCTTAATTGTGATTAATAACCTTTCTTGTGAGATGAAAAGGTTATTTTTTGCTCTCATACTGTCATCAACCCCTCTCCATACCTGTGCAGCCAACATTTAAGCTCCTCTAAAGGCCATGAAAGGTAATGACAGAAAAACACATAACAGAACACTTCATCCAGAAAAACCTTTTCTGAGCCCTGCTTCTTCTGAGGGGTTCCTCTGAGAAGATCATTTAAATCAAAATTATCTGCCTCTGAAAACCGCACTTTGTGGTGTGTTTTGCTCCTTGTATTTTAGTCTAACTATTGGTGAGACAGACTTTGAGAGCAAAAGAGCCTCTTTATATACACGCTGAAAAAATGACTTAAAAGTGTTTTGGCAGTTATGCTATCCAGCAGGTCAAGGTATGGTATGTTTAAGTGGTGCTGTTTCTCTTTGCAGTTTGAAAATCTTATGTTTGTAACTATGCTGTAAGCTACACGCTGTAACTATTATGGCAAACAAGTCTGTGGCTAACTTTATAGGCTTTAATTTTTTTTCCTTTCAAACGATCAACCAGCAGTTTTGTAGGATTTGGAGGTTAAAGGCCAGACATCTCACTCTGCCATCACTCAGTCCTGTCCTCACCTGCTGTCACATCCTAATAAATTAACAAGTTAAATATGAAACAACAAGCAACAGGTAGTGGACAGAGCTTATGCTCTTTGTTCAGGACACCCTAATTTAGAGAATAGCTATAACTTATGATAAACTCCTGATGTGCATGATCAAGAAATTGATTGATACATAGCTGAAAAAACGTACTCTCGATTTAAATATTGCTTACAATGCCCCAGGGTGGCTTTTTGGTCACACACACAGGAGTCTTCTGTGATTAGCTCTATAGAATATTTTTTTTACTAGGTGCTTCAGAGGATTACTATTCTTTGATGTGAAGAAAGTCCTTATACCAGCACAAAGACTAGAACTCACCAACATATTTTTGTCCTTGTCTTCGAGGAGGGAACGATTATGTCCATATTTCCAGAAGAGAAAGCTCGTATTGCTCGGACTGTCAGCCACTGTGTGGGTTGACTGATTCACTCATTACATTCACTGTAAAGTCGGGCGACGGCTGCATTTGTCTGCTATGGTCTGCAGTTGTCCATTTCACAGAAGACAAAAGTAACATGTAACGAGACCATTTAAATTTCAGTAATTGTAATTTCGTTGCTTAATTTGAAAAGGTAATTAGTTGCACTACTAGTTACTACCAAAAGTAGTGGTGTTATAGTAATGCATTATCCCCATCCCCAACACTGGCCATTATTATAAGAGGATACTAACTGATTACTGACGAATATGGCAGTGTTACTGCAGCAGTACAGGAAGTGTTTGTCAGAAACACTATAACCATAGTTTGTCCACCAGGAACTACTGACAAGTGCATTTTTCAGCTGTATAATGTTCCTCTCAATTGGTTAGAATTCTTTAATAACAACATTAAACATTGTGTTTATGTTAAAAAAAAAAAAAAAAAAAAAAAAACAGCCTGCCTTCTCTCCTAAGTGTCTTGCTACAGTAAACCATTTAGATGGCACTGAACCCAGGAGGTGCACCTCCAGTGCTACATAGTTGTGGACTGGACACAGCAAGAACATTTTTTGTATTGCACATCACTCCCTCTCTCTTTCTCTTTCCTACTCTCATTTCACACACACGCTTTCACTCATCCACAACAGAAGCTGAGATGCAGTGAAGGAAGTTGTCTTTAAAAGACTGTTTATCAGCTTAGCAAACTAACTAACTGGTACTGGACACAAACATTCACATACACAAACACACATCTCTTCACTCTCACTACATCCCTCAGTTTTTTTTCCTCTCCATCTTTCATCCTCACTCTCTCTCTCTAATGAGGCATAAAGTGAAAAACTCTCTGTACCCATCACAGAAGTAAACATATTTTCAACTTTTTGCACTCTAGCACAGCACGGAAAATAGCAACTCTCCTGCAGCTGTACACCATCTTGCACAGAAGCACTTTCTTTCTTTCTCTTTTGTCTGTCTTTGTCTCACCGATTCAGTCTCCGTCTGTGATAACTCAGGGAGATAGAAGGACTGACAGTGTCATTAGATGGCGTCAGCATGATGACATCTTTTTCGCTGCCACATTTTTCCATGCCATACAACACACACACACACGTGGATACACATGCAGAGTCACGCATGGCCAGCACATCAAATTCCCACAACCACAATTTTCCTGGAGCCCTAGGAAAGCATGAGGTCGTCAAGCACAGACCAGCTTTCCCCCCAAAGGAATGTTACCAGCCTGTTTGTAGGTATGTATGTGTGTGTGTGTGTGTGTGTGTGTGTTGGTGTGTGTGTGTGTGTGTGTGTTATGGTTAGTGCTACAGTATAGAGTGACAAACAGTGTGAGCAAACACGCACACAGACACACACACACACACACAGATAGAGACTGAGAAAACCGGTCTAGGCTACGCTCTGGATGGGAGCACAGACGACCTAAAAAAGCATTTGACATTCATTTAGCTCCCCCACTCCCACCCCTCACAACTACAAAACGGTCACAGAAAGAGCTCTGGCAGTGTGTGGAAAAAAAAAAAAAAAAACCTACTATTGAAACTCAGGAGAGACGTAAAAAATATATATATATGAGACAGATCGTGATGGGTGGAGGTTGTGGGGTGTGGTGTGGTGTGGAGAGGAGGGGGGGGGAGGGGGGGTGGGGGGGTGGAGGCATGAAAGTATGAAATACGGAAGGGAGGTGGAGAAAGTGGAAAGTGCTTTGCTGTCACTGAAGCAAATGTAAATACCCCGCACACCACTCATGCTATACTACCCATGGAGGAGCAACACACAGAACAAACGCCCCTATGTATGAGTGTGTATGTGCACAGGGTGTGTTTGTATAGCCATGCTTGTGTGTGTCTGTGCATTGTTATAATGTAGTGCTTATCTCAGTGGATTATGCTGACTTGCAGCTATTAAGAACTTAAGCACATTCAAACCAGTGGGGAGCTATTTCTACTCTCAATAAACCCGTCTATCACCCCATTGTCTGCTCCTCTGCGTGTGTGTGAAATATATGTGTGTAAGCTATAAAATGAGTGTGAGGGAGGGGGAAAAAAGTAGATAGTGGGATATAATGGAGGATAGATGTAGAGTATGTAGGCAGTGATAAGGAAAGGTGGCAGGGTCAAGGAAAATGATAGGGATTGATGATAAGGGAGGAATGAGTCGATCACAAAGGGTGAGCCTGTCGGCGGGGTGGTGTTTGTGACAGCCCTCTATCAGCATAGACGTAATGAGATTTGATGTTATGTGATGTGACGGTGAAGCGCGCCGGAGATTTTACCCAGCATTGAAACAGACAGGATCTGGATCAGCATTACACTTGATCACCGCCACGACCACACGTCAACAACGCTCAGACAGACAGGACATGCAGCCACGCCACAGTGTTTACCCGTCGATCTGTCAGTGTGTATTTGTGCGTGTCTGATTTAATGATCCTACCCCTCCCACCCCCAAAAAGGGACTTCAAATACCAGAAGATTCGTCTCGTGGAGGAAGGAACAGTGTTCTGGGGGGGTGAGTGGGGGGGACTAGGAGGAGAGTGTCAAGCCTTCAGCAATGTTTACCCTACCCAGAGAAAGATCCAGTGTCCTCACTGGTACAGCCCTCAGCGACACGCATACATTTCATCCAGCACTACAGATTTATGATCACACACACACACACACGTACGCACACACACATCATCACTCATGCTGCATTGTAGGACTGCGTCAAAATGAAATGTGTGCGCAAGCATAATGAATTCATTTGTGCATGCTTGTTATTGAATATAAGTGTGTGTGTTTGGGTTGTCTGTAGACCTATTGTGTGTGCTGTGTTTGTATGTATGTATGTACATATGTGAGGTGTGTGCACGTGTCCAGGAAATTAAAGACGGAGACACAGGCAGGAAGGGGAATCATGTATGTATCATTGAAAGGTCTCATATGCATATGCATACTAATATAAAGGTGGTCAACGGCGTCCAGGGTGTGATGGATGAGAGAGGCAACACAATCAATTTCGCAGGCGATTAGGAGATGAAGCCTGTAGACTGAGCTCTGCATGACCTGACAGCTAGAGCACCTCACACACACACACACACACACACACACACAACTCTAAAAAGCACCTTTAGGAGTCTGGACACACTGAAGTTAAAGAGTCTTCCACTCGTCAGAGACCACTTCATGATGTAATGATAGGTTCGAGAAAAAGGTCTGAAGGAGAGAAGTGCCAGAGAGAAAGAGTAGGGAGGGGCTTGTTGGTACGTGGAGTCTTTTCTCAGGTAAAAGCACCCTGGAGAGTTGGAAGCCCGGCAGAGCGACTTTGTATGCAGGTGGTGGTGGTGGTGGCGGTGGGTGGGGGGGTGGGGAGGTTATGTGTTGTCCCTTCCTACGTTATGAATCATTGAGGTTAGAGGTCATTACTAAGAGATGGTGGAGATAGCAGGAAGTGCTAAAATCTCTCATTCTCTACCCATTCAAAGAAACAGCTGTTAAATCATTAAGGTTAAAGAGATAGACTCCAGTGGTCACAATGTGCTAAAATGACCATTCTCTCCTGGTTGCCTCTCTTTCCCTTTCACTTTGAATCTATATCTCATGGGAGTTTTCTATAAAAACGTTGCCTTTGCATTCATCGGTGACAGGTGTGAACCACCTTTCTCTGGCTTCTATTTTGGTTTGACAGAAGCACTTTAGCTCTCAGTTCTGTAGAACTGGAAAAACAAGCAACAAAATAGATGAATAGATGTACAGGGTAAAGAAACAGACCTAAAAAGAAGCAGTCAAAAGATGAAAGGAATCAGTTCAGTCAGTTCAGGTAAATTTGTGAAAATGAGCACATCCTTCTTTTCTTAGAAACACAACAGAGCTTCAAACTGCTGTCAGTGATGCCATCAAAAGGCAAAGCGTGGAGATGCTTCATTTAGAGTAAATAAAAGGGCAGGCATTTTGGATGATGGGAAAGCACTGAGGGTGATCCTTTGCAGACGTGGGCACGTTATCTGGTTAAGAATTCTTGGGAAGTGCAAACAAACATTCAGCAAAGTCACAGAGTGCCTCTGTGATAAGTTTCCTTTAGTAGAGAAAGGAAAGAAAAGAGGCATGCCTCTTAATGACAGTGACAGTAGCTTCAGCAAAGAAGTCATCGTGTTTGCATGTAATGAAATGTCTTCCACACATAGGCTGTACTTGGGAGACCTGCTGAATTACAGTACATTAAATGGTAAATCAAGTGCTCTAGCACACACACACATTCACAAGCCAATGATACATCAGGGGCAATTTGGGGGTCAGTATCTTGCTTTTGAACAGTGCTACTTCTTCAGGACAGTCTGGACGTCGTGTCCGTAGTGACTCGCTATGGGAAAGTGATGAGACGGGCCAGCTGGGCTAGGGCTAGCTGGTTAGGAAGCTAAATTCAGTAGAAAAAAAAAAAGAAGTGACAGAAACAGAAGCAAAACATGAAAATAGGCATAAAAATAGAGGTGAAAAAGGTCATTTTAGCAGTAAAAGAGATGTGAACATTTTCTTTAGAGATAATACTTTTCTGAGTCAAAGTACGCTGTAGCCATGTGTGCATGTGTATGTGTCTACCATACAGCCAGCTGCTGTTCAGGATCCACAGGATTGTGGTAATTGGGCCATTTCGTTTTGCTGTGTGCTCTCAGTATTTTATCAGACTGGGCTGCTGACATCATAAAGTGGATCTTGAAGCGATTCCTCAGCTCCAGTATCTGCTTGTGAAATTCTCCCGGTTCTTGACAGATTATTTTTTCCCCCACGAGTAGGAGAATTATCTCCGCTTCAAGGCTGCATTTTGTTTCATAATGGAACTTTGGACAAGAAAATGTAAAAAAGTACATCAGATTTACACTCGTATCACTGAAGATCGCATTACGCTCAAGTGATTAATTAAAAAAAATGCACATGAAATATTAAGACTTTGTGTGAAAACAAATAGATGAGGCTGCATGACTGTACACCAGCCTGAACTGCAGACAGCTGTGAAATTAAAGAGGTGGATGATATTGTTGAAAGGCCAAAACAGAGCTTGTCTAAAAGTAGGTGCTGCATGAATATACAATATTGTGTGCAAACTTTTCCAGCTGATGTAGAATCAGTCAGCCAACTAATGTTAGAGTTGTCTTTATTTCAGCCAGTTATCTCGAGTCTACTCTTTACTGCAGCGCTCCGTGAGTTCGATTCAGAGGCTCGGCCTGTTTTTGCGATCACAGCTAATCACCAGCTCGCCAGCTTGTTGGCAGAAGCAGACATGCTGAAATACTGTAATAGCATGACATCATCATCATCATTAGCGACTTTCATCCGCTGAGTAAGAGCATAAGGCAGGCTAGGGTGCGTTAAACCACAAGTTTGTTGACAGTAAGCCAGTCGCAGTCAACAAGGGTGTGTGATGTGAGTGCATTGCCATGTGGGATGGGCTTGGAAGACTCACAGCAAACTGGATAACATCCAGCTGTTTTATGAACCGCTGCCACTGTTCACTTTTTATTTGTCATTGTAAGAAAACAAAACCGTGCTTTTATTTGTTCAGACAAAATGCACCTTGCTTGAAATTCCAATTAAATTTACTAAATAATCCCTTAGCAGTGAACATTTTTAATCTTATTTTCCATATTAATTTATCATATTTGACAAATCTCTCAAAAACATCCAGCACATACCCCACTGAGTGTGTTTTGGACACTGTAATGCACTGTAAAATCATCGGAAATGCTATTTTAAGAATTTGGAATTTGAGATAAGATACAGGAAGAGGAAGGAGCAAGAGCAAATGAGGGAATAGAGGGAGTAATCCAGTCCCTCCCTCAGATATGGTAATTCATGCTAATCTCCATTCACATACTTAATCTCTTAATTGCCTTAATTGACATGAAAGAAGGTTGAAGCTTGCCTGATACGACAAATGTCAAGAGCCTGCCTTCCATCCTGCCTGCAGCCCACGTGGAAATATACGCTTGTGTACTTAAACATACAATACATGTGTGCTGGAACACACAGGAGCAGGGGAACGGATTCAAGAAACAAAGAAAACATATGTACATCGACATATGCACAAGTAACGGTGATTATGCCATCGGTGATATTAAAACAAAAGACATAAATACTATACACTCACTGATGTGCTGGGGAATACAAACAAACACGAAAACAAGTACATACATGCAGCCCCACAGCGAGCAAATCCCTTTATTGTGCCGTGGTCTTTAATTGGAAAAATAAAGAACAGAACAGTCACAAACAGCCATACATCCACACTGCTTTTACAAAGAAGGTTTTTCCCTTTTCACATCCTCTCAATCCTTAACTTCTTATCCTTCACTTTTTGGGTCAGGTTGTGTGTGGTGAAAGAATGCAAGAGTGAGACAGAGAAAGCGGTAAACAAATGCAGATTGAGGGTTTTTCCATATAATTTGGTGAGACAAAGACTGTTATTGTACTCCACTATCATTTTAACTTAAGGCCTCGATCTCTTGGTTGAAACACTTTAACTTGCACATACGCACTTACACGTTTACACACACACACACACACACACACACACAACAAAAGGCAAAAATACATCTCTCAAGGTTTCAATTCAGAAAAACAGGATTGGATGCAGTGAGATAAAAACATTAGCATATACTTAAAAACACAATACATACTCAGGCTACAAAAAGATACATACACAGTGTCTGAGCTTTGCACTGCCCAGAGAGCAACGTCAGTAGTGAGAGAATACATAAACACATGCACGCACACACACACACTGAGAAACCTTTCACAAAAGAAAGGCGACAAACAAGACTACCTATGACCCCCTTATCTCCTTTGTTTTCTGCTTCTTCACAGTTTCACAATCACATCCTACTCCCTGAAGAGAGGGGAGTCCTCCCACATCTAGGAACACGAGACGGACCGAGATAAAGCTGCAGCTTTAAACGGCGCAACAACAAGGAAACAGTGGAGGTGTGAACCGAGGTGGATTTGTTGTTCAGACCGGACTGATGTGAGATGACAGAGGACCATCAGAGAGACAAAGAAGGCAGGAGGTAGAAGTACCCGACAGTGACTTTGAGGTCAACACCACAGCTCAGCCATTTGACCAACCGTTTAACCTCATATAAATTACCTACTCTGTGTGTGCGTGCGTGTGTGACAGTGATCTATCATGTCTTGTGATGAATCCATCCTGTGCACGTGACCTACAGATTAAATCACCTCTACAAGGAAACTGATTACCCTTTCCCAGCGAAGACGGCATCAAACCAGCAAGAAGACACTCACACACATACACACACACAAGTACACACAGTCGCACGTCATCTGTGGTATCAAGAAAGGTCAGGTATTGGTGATTGACCCCTGAACTCAACCATCAGTTACACAGACAAGGTGATGATTTACTCTGTGTGTGTGTACGAGTGTGTGCTGTGTGTCTGCTGACGCCAGGTCTGTGTCAGAGTAGCTGCCCCCCTCATAAATTACCTGTCAACCGCAGAACAGATCGAACCGGAGAGGAGGAAGGTGGCAGAGACAGAAAGAGAAGCTTTTATGCCTCTTTTTAAACCGTCAGAAAAGCTCAACTGTGACAACAGCATCAGTAAAACACAAGCTGCATATTGAATGATTAATTAGTGCACTACAGGTAAACATCAAATAAGGCGCCTGTCACGCAGAACCACACCCAGTTTCACAATAAAACAAACACACAGCTAGAATAATAAATGCACAACCAGACAACAAAAAGACAAAGCAGCAATTGTTTCTGCAATCACTTCAGTGGGGAAATATGAAGAGAAATGAGCGCAGCAGCACAAAAGAAAAGACGATCGATTTCACTGAAATAATAAGCAGTAATAAAATAATAAGAGGTAATGAAATGATAGAGTAGAATAGGAGCTGCTTAAGAGACAAAGGTGGAATCGTAAGGTCAGCATTCCCACGAGCCTGGTTATTCTACAGAAAAAGCACCGGAGAGAAAGAAAGGACAGAGTAGGAGGAGAGCACGAGGAGGAAAGAGGATTAGTGTGTCTGACAGTCAAAAGAAGAGAGACAGAATACAAGTCCCAGTATAACACCCTCAATAACACCACAGATTATCTACAGTACAGCAACACAACAAACACATACACGCACATACACGCTCATAAACACAGAGTCAAGCAAAAGAAAAATGACTCTTGTCTTCAATTAAAAAGATACAAGACAATGAGTCTCGTCGCAGACATTAGTAAGTATCAATTCACAACCTGGAAACGCAGTTGAGATGGGAAAGATACTGCTACTATACTACTATACTGAAAGGTACAAGGCACTGTGGGTAATTCTGAGTCACATTCAGAGGCAGTGAAGTTTGTAAAACAGCCTGCAGCAACAGAGGAGTTGAAAACAGATCTATCACAAACTATGGCACTATCACCCATCTGCTGTTAACAGCACTGGAGTGACCAGTGAACTGACCTGCAGTGTTACCTGTGGAAAATAAATGATTACAGTTCATAGTACTAGTAAGACCTGTATGCTGGAACAGTGTGATTTATGGAGCTGTTATTATTGCCCAGTTGAGCTGCTAATGTTTCCTAATGAGGCATAGCCTCCAACACAGCACAGAGGACTAAGTAATGTAGAAGACTGGAGACAGCAAACGTTGCATCACTGTGGTGAAACAGAAACCAGTGATTGAACTGAGCTGACCCACATCCAGCTGCCGGGGCAAAGGACCAGGACTATTAGGGATAAGGACTTGAATGCCAGCCTCATTAAAGTGCATTTTCCTTTTATACTGACAGAACTCTTTCCAACGGCGATAAGCTCGTTTAACACTGAACTAAAAGTACCGTCACACTGGTGTGTTTGTGTTCCTTTGGGCAACCAAATTCTCCATGTTCTGAATTCAAAACATCTCCCATGACTGCAAGAGCTCAATGAGTCAGAGGGTGTTAAATTGAATCAGTTTTGTTTTCGCTGTGCCGTTAATCATAAACGGTGTTTTACGTCTGTGATGAAGCTCTCTGAGTAATGTGGGGTTTTTGCTGGTAAATGTGGAAAACAATTCACAGGGTGCTGTCTGGCTTGAGCCCCAAACAGCACCAGTGATACTGCTTGGCCAGACAGGCCAACCAGCTGCCAGTGACTTTACTCCCATACAACATCTCAACAACTGACTGTAACAACTAAGTCATCAAGCTGATAATAATGATGCAATGGTCAGAGTGCCTGATAGATTGACAGATAAAAGGTAGAGACAGGTGGAAAGAGAGAGAGAGGGAGGAGGAGGATCCGAAAGACTGAAGCATTAGTAGGAGAAACAGGGAGACTAGAATCACTCAGGCATCAAATGGTCTGTCTGAATTAATCCTGACCATCACGCTTTCCCTGTCACACACATACACACACTAACCTCCCTGTTTCTGCCCTGCAGCAACAGATGCTGGCAGACAGAAAGGCTTCCTCCACCTCTTCGTCTATCTCTCTCTCTCTCTCCCTCTCTGGTTCTATTTTTCGGTCTCCTCTATCTTTGTTGCTCCTCTCGTCTGCAAGATAAAATGCCAGTCATCCTTCGCTCTACTTGTAAACAACAAATGAGGGCGCAATAGAGTAAAAGGAGACCAGTGGGCAACAGGGTTAGGCGAGGGAGGGAGAGAGAGGGAGTAAAAGAGAGGGAAAGGCAGCGGCTATTTGATAGTGTCAGCTGTATAGAGGAGATACAGACAGGCCATTCATCTCAATGGATCAGATAGCAGTCCCTCTGGACACACACACAGAAACACACACACAGAGATGCAGACTCAATGAAACACAGAGGCATGCAAACACTCCTCCATACACACAACCAGTCCAGGTTTAAAGCTATGAAAAGCACCCTGGGGCTGCAAGTGCTGGACCTGGTCTACTAAAGAGTTGTTGGAGAGAGATTGAAAAATGGGAGAAGTGAAGTTCACAGTTTTCTGTGCGAGTGTGTAAGTGTATGAGTGAGTGAGTGTGTGTGTGTGTTTTCTTTTCCATCATCTCAGCAAGACATGAGTCAGGGTGAGACAGAGAGAGTCACAGACTGACAGACAGAGAGAAAGCGAGAGAGCGGAGAAAGTCTGAAAGCCTTTGCATGATCACAGTTTTCAATTTCACATCACAAGGGAGTCAGGGTGTGCACGTAACTAGCCGAGCTCTTTCAGACTCTCCAACGTTTAAGAGCTATCTCTGAACCTCGACTCACACAGAGCAAGGCCATTGTAGAACTGTCAGCCATAACAGCTTGTCTTTCTTGGTGAGTTTATAATGACTATGAAGGATGTTGAGGCAGACAAAAAAATCGGAGCTGCCCATGCTACGTTCAGCCAATATCTAATTAGGTTTGCTTTCCTGACCCTGCTGGACTGCTGTTACTGATCCACTGTGTTTTCAGCACACAGGTTTTCAATTGTAGTTTATTTTGCACTTAGTCTTCTACAGTATGTGCCAACTGAATACAAAGATACCTGCCTTTTGATAATCAGGTAAAAGAAAAAATCAACATGCAGACAGAATATAAATAACTCAATTTTATTTTCAATTTCATATTCACAAGAGCAACATTTTACAGCCATCTCTTGATCCCCTCTAAAAAGAACTTGTATGGAAACAGGTCCCTAAGAAAAGACCATAATGGTAGCACTGCTTATCAGTGAATGAATGAATATATGTAAAATCAAACTGCACAGATATAAACTGGCTAGATGAGTAGAAAATAACATTTTTTGAGTTACAAGAGCATTTACACTCTGTTGCATCACACGTTTCCTGAGCATAATATGGCTTTTTTTTATTTCTTGTTTAGTCTGACCAACAGTATTCACCTCAAAAATATTCAATTAACAATAAGATAAAAACAAAAAAGCAGGAAACCCTCACATTTGAAAAGCTAAAACAAACATATTTGCAGCATTTTTTGGCTCAAGAAAATGACTTAAACAAGTTCCAAAATCACTAGTGATTTTTTTTCAACTGACAAATCAATTGCTCAACTAATCACTTCAGCAATAATGTCTTTCTTTGTTCAAGTGGAAAATTAAGGTGAAATACTTCCTAAAGATACCACAGTTCCCATAATTTGCTGGGTACCCACCGTAACTATAGTTACTGCAGTTGCTACAGGAAAGATTAACTAAGTGCACTTATTTCCCTTTCCATGTTCATTTGTGAATGTGTATACTGATACTAAGCATTTTCAGGAGTAGACCATGTTTGGTGCCGAGACATGACTCTGACTTTGCCCATAAATCCACACCAGAGTAGAAATGGCAGCCTGAAATTCACTTTTCATCAGTCACACATTAGTCTGCGCAATTTATTTTTGCTCATGGGCTCACATTAGAGCTATCATGAAGCAGAGATGAGCAAGAAGAGAGAAATCAGGAGATAGAAAGTAGGATGCAGATTGCTCATATTAAACAAGCAATTGTGCAATTTTCTGCCTGCACAAAAACTGCAAACAGGAAATGTGTTCAAACAACGAGCAGAGTGGAGGAAAGAACAGAAGTGAAAAGGAGGACGGGGATATATAAGAGCCAGGTAACAGGATGGTGTTTGTGGCTTGATGAAGAGGGTAAAAGGCTGAGAGCAGGTGTCCACATGTCATCTAGACGGTGGAGACTTGCCCCCAGACGCGCCACACACTCACACACACTTCAATGTGTCTGGTCTGTGATGAAGAGATATTGATGGTCGAACTCATACACACAGGAATGTTTACATCTGATAGGAAGCCAGATGGTCTATCTGATCTAAGCCCCCACAGTGGCATGTAGTGGCAGGGCTCTGAGCTGGGAATTGGCAGAGCAATTTCTCTGAGCGAGGGGGAAAAATTCTCCCTCAAGAATCGAGGTGGGAGGTTAACAAAGAACATATGAAGTCTGGTGGTTGCAAATCATTAAATATGTCCAAAGGGCTGAACATTTAAGTATTTCCAGGAATTATGTCCATGGAGCATGTATCCAAACATGTCTGTGTGTGTGTTTGTGTTTAGAGCTAGCTAGATGAGCAACCAGGCTTAGCTGCCCGCATTCCTTCATCCACCCAAATCTCTTCCTACTTCCCTCTCCCCATCTCAACTCATCTTTTAGTCCCATCTTCCAAACCTGACTTATTTACTGCAAATCCTGCCTTAGCTTCTTAAATAAAAGCCTTAGCTCCTTCAACACACTCCCACTGCTCTTTCTGTGGCTTCTGTGGTTCTCATCTTTCTCTACCTATCAGGTGTTTGCCAAAACAAAAGCTGAGAAACGGTGGAAACCAAAGTCCCAACTAATGTCAAAAGACGAGAGGAGGTGAGATATTTAATAAAACTTCTCCTATTTGGTATAAAGGGGTATCAGAGAGGTCAGGGTAATAAGATGTCCTGCTAAAAGCTACTGCTACTAAATTACATAACAAGAGTGCACAAGTATAAACAAACATATAATAATTCCAGTCTGACTATCCAAAACTACTATAGCTTTTCTGTTTCATCCACCCATGGTATTTTGGGTTGTGTGTGTGTGTGTGTGTGTGTATGTAGAGCCTCAGTGATCAGGTCTAAAGCTGGGTGTAGGAGATAAAGGAAGTCATTAGTGAATTCTGCCTCTTAAGACCCCCTAATACCTTGGATGGGACCCTGGCCAGAGGTTAGGCTGCATGTGTGTGTGTGTGCGTGTGTGTGTGTGTGTGTGTGTGTGTGTGTATGTAGTGCTGCGTGTGCATGTGGCATTGTAATCCCATTTCTTTGCCAGGGAGAACACCAAAAACTGTACACATCAGTAGTTGTGCTGTAACTCAAACTAACTTCAGCAACTTTTGAGTCAACGCTGCAACAAGCCTTGTCTGAAATAAATTGAAATGAATGCCCTGTATCACTGGATCATTGGAAAACCTATTGTACTGATATAATATTTCAGCTGCCCGCAGTAATATCATACAAGCTATGTTAGAAGGTTCGAGTTTGACATTTCAGCCCAGTTCAGAGCAATAGTGAGAAGAATGATGGAGACAGTAAAAGGATTGGGGATGGGAGGGTTATGGGCTCGTAATGTATCAGAGGACTTTTTGATCAGCATTTAGTAGGCTTAACAGAGCTCTAGATCAATATAACTGCTAATAGATGCATTGATCTGCATCTTCAAGTGCCCTCATTCTGACTGGCACACACACACACACATACCTCACAGACACACAAAATCCACATACTATACAAACACACACCCACAGAAGCACACATATGCAAACAATGTTCATTGACGACAATGGTTATGGGAATGTGAGAGTAAATCAGCTACACGGGGTGATACGCTACCATTCCATGACTTTAAAATACACACACATATACACACACACATATATACACATGCACCACTATCTATACTGCCAATTAGTCGTCCAATAAAACCGTCCACAACCAGAGAGCGAACCATAAAGTATAGTGTTATAGCTAATGAACTCTACAACTCAGACATGCAGATAGATGCACACACACTTGCACACAAATACACATATGTAGATATAACGCACACACACAAAGAGGCATGCACGCTAGAAATTTGCCTTGCATTTGCAGCTAGACATGTAAACAAACATATCTGCTTAACTCTCTCTCCACACATACACACACACACTTGTGGTGAAGGAGAAATGTGCAGGACTCCTTAGTAAAGAACAAACAAATGCTGCCTGGTTTGAATAAACAAATTAAAATGATTGCAGGTTGAACTGAGAGTAAATGCAACACTTAGCTAATTACTTTGTCTCTGTCTGACATTAGCTAGCCATTACATTACCCTCACTGAAATAAAAAAAACACACATATGCATGTAAACAAATGTACAGACACACTTTCCTTCATTTGAGCAACATTTGAGATGTGGATAAAAGATGTGGATAAAAAGTGTTTCTTAAAGGCATGAGAATTAGGTAAAAACCAAAACAACTGACTGAAACATTATACTTTCTTCCTTTGCACAAGAAAAAAAAATAAAGAGAGGGAGAGAGAGAGAAGCTCCACCTTGGCACTTGCCTTTTAAGGGAAAGTTTTATATACACCTGACTTCCTTCTGAAGCTGATTTTTTTTCCTTCTAAGCCTGGGGAATAAAAACAGGCTGCATACAATTCAATTCAGCACCTGACACAAACAACACACACGCAGACACGAACATGCGTGCACACCCCATACACTCCGTCTCACACACAGTCAAGAAATAGTTCCCAATCACATATCTCTCCACTGATTTGATGCAGAGAAAAAGCAATTTATTAAGCTGCCTCTTAGGAGCTGGACTCAAACTAAACTGCTACACTGGCCTACTTAGACACACACACACACACACACACACACACATAGAGGAGGAGAGAGGGTTCCTTACATCTTACCAATACACTCATTTACACTTTCATACAAATACAGACTCCAATAATGCTTAAACAGCTCCCAGAAGAGCATCATCAGTAATCTGTTGAATATAGCAACTAATGGAACTTGCAGTCCACTATAATTTGATGTGATCCAAACTGACACTAACAACCAATTCCCCGTCCCTACACACACATACCAGCTGGTCCAGGGGTGGCTCTGTTGCTATGGCTACCAGGAGAGGCGGCCAACTCCTCATGACAGGGCCTAAACTTATCTCTGACCCCTTCTTTCATTCTTTGACCATGTTTAACAATCCCACCAGCTACACCCAGGGAAAGGGGACGGGAGAGGAGTCGGAAGTTAGCCTGGTTCTAATGAAGGCAAGGTGTGTGTCTCCGCTTTGCACAATATGTTAATTTAAGGGATTAAACTGAGAACTAGCTGAAAGAGGAGGTGTGTATATGTGAAGGTGTGAGTGTGAAAGACAGTGTGAGAAGTAAAGCCAGATTGCGATGAAAGCAGTCAAGCAGAGAAACAAAAACTCAAATCTGGTCTGATCCTCCTATATTAACCCAACATACCGCAACACTGCACAGCATCTTTGCTCATTAACACACACATATGCTGCACACAGATGCACACATAAATAACACGGATGCACACGTTTTCTAAACACTCTTGTAGACCAGGCGCACTAATATCATGTTGGATTCATTAGTTCAGTCATGCAACCAGCACAAAATCCTGTAGCAATTAACATCTGACACACACAGCTTAACAAAACTCTGTACATGCAGGCATACATACATTTTTACTAAACATCAATATATAGACACACACACACATACACACACACACACATACACATACACACAGACACACACACACAGAGCAGCTCCTAATTTCATTCCACTAATACAGTCTCAGTATTTACAACCTGCTTGACAAAACATGTTCCTGCTTAATTAGATTAAACAAGAGAGTGTGCGAATGTGTGTGTGTGCGTGCGTGTGTGTGTGTGCGCGCGCGTGCACGTGCGCTCATCTACATGTGTGGAACAACAGGTGAGGCAGCGCTAGACAGCATAAAGAGCGAGGGAGGCAGACAGAGAGAGGGAGAGGAGGAAAGAGGGAGAGACTAGACCTTCATTCTGCATTCAGGAGGTGGTGTAGATCGTTAGCTAAATAAATTAGAGCCTTGCGGCTGTGGATATCACACTGCCATATGTCAGAGAGAGAGAGAGAAAGAGAGAGGGACGAGGAGGAGGAGGAAGAGAGGGAAAAGACTGGTGGAGAGGAAGAGAGAAAAATCTGTTTGCTGCAGTAAGTGTGAATAAATACATACGAATGGCAACAGGAACAGATGTGGCCTCAGCTAAGAGAAAATGTCGGGATGGAGGAGAAGGGGGGGATAGGCTGACGAGAGGAGAGGACAGGAGCTAATCCAGTAGAGTTGAACTGAGACCAAAGTTAAGCACATATGAGCTTGTACTCTGCCCTGGGCCTTTACAGCAGTCACACACACATGCGCACACACAAACACATTAGTGCACACAGATATGGTGTGAGAGAGAGATTAATAAATCAGTATAAATTTTTGGATTAGTATGAGAGAGAGAAAAAGTGATGGTTGAGGCACTGGATGACCTTGTCATTGACTTGGCTAAGTAGACTACAAACCCAGCTATTAGTACTACAGGACCCCTAAACCCTAAACAGCCTTTAGCCGGCTCATTGCCATAGTGCTGTCACAAACTTCAGAAAGCCTTTTTACCACTTAATCTAATGGTGGACATTTCATTAATTTCCCTGGTGAAGCTGTCCTCCTTGTTGGTACGAATATAGGTCCTCTCGGTCGAAGGCCGTCTTTAAGGACATAAACTGTTTTATTAACAGTGATTTGGGCTCATATAACATTGCTGAAAATACCAAATTTAGATGGATGACAGTGTCCCAGGAACCCAGGTAAACAATATTTTAATGGAAAACTCATCCTCCATGACTGGTTGTGGGTTTGGCATATTATTTTTTTTCCTGGAGCATTTCTGATTCAGTTCTTGACACAAAAACTAAAGAAATGTGATGGTTTTATTTTTAAGATATAGTTAAAAGGAGCAGAATCAAATTATCTAAAAACCGACTGGTCAACGGTCAGATCGTGTATAGATTTGGATCAAATTATCTGACAGGGATAACTACACGCCCTCACTGAAGAACGGTTTTGTGTTTTCACAGGACACTTGCCGACAAATTAATTACCATGCACGCAAATTCATCCACAGCAGCTCTTTGTTGAGGTTAGAGCAGCTCTACCCTCTGCTTTTCTTACCTTGACTTCCCTTATTTTCATTCTGCATCTGTATTAAACACAAGGACACCACAATCAGGCAGAAACGCATACACAGACGCTTGCAGACACACACACACGTGGCGGCAGCACAGCATCTAGAGAGGATTAAACAGCTTAGACATTGATTAGACACACCTGAACCCAGGAGGGAAGGAGGAATTGACATCAGAGGGGGTGGAAGACAGAGGGAGGGGTGGTGGATAAGGTGGAAGTGTGTGGGGTGTCTAAAAGCATGTTGGGAAAAGAAAGAACAGAGGAAAGGGTGGAGAAAACAGGCGTCATGGGGTGGGAAAGTGGGGGGGGTATCACACGGACAGAACGAGGGTGTAAATGTCTCAGAACATGTCCTCTAGGATGGAGTGAGTGGCAGAGGGAGATAGATGAGGGGAGAGGAGTGAAAATGCTGTCTGCACACACTGCCAGAGAGGTTTTAACACTCCTGTTTGTGGCCAAGGTGTGAAGACACGCACTCACACAGATATTCCTCTCTCCCCATGTATGCATATAAAGACATATGCACTCAACACACACACATATATATACACACACTCACAAGCTAGAACCTCAGAATAGACCTTTTCCACAACAATCAAAATTCTACCCACAACCATATATACATGAAAAGACCAGAATAGAGCCTGGAGTCAATGATGCATATCCATGTCTATTTATAAAGTCCTGCAGCCTACACTGGATTGCAACACAAAGCAGCATCCCCCCTCTGCTTTTAGCTCTCTTGACTCTTCTATCACCCTCTTGCTCCTCCATGAATAGAGGGGGAAAAAGTTTTTTTCTTTTTTTTCTTTAAACGATAGCCACTTTCTTCTTCTTTTCTTTCTCTTTCCATCTTCAAACTTCCCGTATGGGCAGAGGGAGGATGTTAGGAAAGTCAAAGTGAGTGACAAGTGCAGAGATTCAATTTGTGCGTATAAATAACTGCCAACACTTTAGTTTGCAGGTTCATTTCATGCTTCTTTCTTGCAAATTTTGAATAAAAATCCTCAGAAATGATTGCCTTCCTATTAGGGAATTACTGGCCTGGAAAGAAAAGGGAAACTTCTCCATGTATTATTCCTTTTCTACCCAGACAAACAACCCGAAAGTTTTATTTGAGTTTCTCTGCTTGTTTTCTAAGTCCCCTTTTTCCTCACATTTTCCTATGAGATTTGCTTGAAAAGAGGAGAGCAAAAATTATCCACAGTTTCCCTTTTCCTGTAAACACTTGATTTATCGCAATTTATGCAGAGGCACACATATGCATACAGAGTACACAGGTCAACACCGACAGCAGTATAATATCAAGATTAGATAGCCAGACATACATTGGACTAAATGAATGAGTTCATGAGTTATTCGTATATTTATGTATGCTCCAACTGTGAGCAGCTGGTAAACACTGCGAAGTCACTGAGAGCAGATGTACTTAAGAGACAAACATAAACATTTATTCACTTGATGCATAATCACACATCCACACACACACATGCATGCATGCACATGCAAACACACACACGCATACATGCTTCCGTGACCCAATTTGTCTATGCACATCTACGGTTGGTCGGCTGCAGGGCCCCCGTTCACTCCTTCGTGCTTTTACCTCTTTATCACAGAGAGGAAAATTATGGCTAATGTACTTATAATCTGATTATATGATTATATAACTACTGCTGCTAACCTAACAGTGTCTCTCTCTCTCTCTCTCTCTCTCTCTCTCTCTCTCTAGCCTTTCTCCAGGATGATCAGTGATTTATGTCTTTAAAAGGAAGTATAAAACCAAAAGCAACGGGTGAAACGAACTGTGAGATTAAACTAACCCTCCTCCACGACTTTCTCTCTCTCCCTCCTGCGCTCTCTCTCTCCTCCTCTCTAAATTATCTGAGAGCTGTAATTAAAAAGTGCACTTTGGTTCTTGCATGGTGCTAACAAGCAGGCCAAAACGCACACACACAAACGCACACTAAATTAGAGATAGCTGAAGCTCAACTAATCATTTGAGTCTATGCCATAACAAATGGTATGAGAGAAACACAACATTATAAGTTTCTGACTTGAAACCGTAAAAGTACTGTAATTTACTGTAGTGTATGTATATCAATTTTCTCAATGTTGGTTCTTATACTTTATTTAATCTCCTAATAAAGAAGATACTGGTTGTATGAAAGAGCCATGAGTTTGAATCCAGACATGTGAGATCCAAGATGTGATTTCACTAAGAAATTGCTCTGGTGCCTTATTTGAGAAGCAGCTCTGGTGTACGTTAAGTCAGATTTACTCTCATTCTGAAGCATAAGAGTCACACTTCAATAGAAATCCTTGTAAAACCTGTTTATTCTCCAACAAATCAAAATGGCTTTGCATCTCACCAGATAATAATGCTCTTGATGATTAAAGATTATCGTAAGATTATCCACTAGCATAATCAGAAAACCAGTTTGGTTTTTTTTTGGTTTTTTTTTTTTGTTTTTTTTTGGGGGGGGGGGGGGGGGGGGTTTCAGTGTGTCTGACTTCAAGGAAAATATTCTGTCCTGTGAGATAACAAGCTAACCAGATGCAGCCTCATTCTCCTTAGCTACAACTCAATTACTTATCAGCAGTCAGCAAACCACGCTGTGCTGATCCACCCAAACAAACAAACCGGGTTCAAACAGCAAGTAAAGCTGCTAAGACAAAGACATTGAGGCTCATATTGCCTGTCATGTTGCATGTCTTGTGACTCTCAGCTGTTAGCGTCAGTCTGTATCACCTGCGTGGATGTACCAGTATAATCCCATCATTATAACTGAAGAAAAGATTCTTCCCTCAGTCTCAGTGGTATTTACTGTAAATCAGAAACTACATCCTACCTGTCTCTTCCCTGGCTTCTCTGGAGACACATAAAAAACTCCATTTTGTCAGCACCATCATTCAACCCCATTCATATTTGTTATCGAATGCTTCAAGCCCATACTGTGGAGTCTCCTTTGAAAGTTTTACAATAGCTTTGCTACACTGGCTTGATAGATACCAGACAATCGAATCCCAGGTCCAATTATAAGCATCAAGAAGGACCAGTGTGTTCTTATGATGTGTTCTTCATCTCCTGATGGAGAAGAGAAACATAAAATTGCATTGCTAAGAACCCAAATTATTTCCTCTTGTACTGCTCAGTCTGCAGCTCTCTCAAACTGTCTTCACAAAAAACTTTTTTCATCTCCATCTTGCTCGGCCTAATAATAAAGACCTGTCTATGTTGAGTAGGCAATGGCATCCTGAAGAAAGTGTCCTCTCTCTTAGCAGCATCTCTTCTGAGTCCATTTGGAGATGGAAGGCTTCTATTCTCCTTTTTGACATATTGCCCAAAGGCTTTTCCTTTCCTGATCAATAAAGGTGGGTGGGTAGTGTAATGGCAGTAGCTATATCCAGTGTCTGTGGCCTACAACAATTAACCACAACATCAACATAAAACATTCAAGAAATAGTTTAGAGGTCACAGTTACATGGATCTAAGGATACACAGCACTTTGAAACATGAGATACATAGATAAGAGATGCATTAGGGTAAATCTCTGGCAGTTTTAAGTGGAGGAGCAGTTTTTAATCAGTCAATTTCATTTATTAGATCCTCAGTCAGAGCTGATTTTGCAGCATTAGCAGTATTTGTGCTACAATGCTAACGACAAGGAAGTGCCACCTATCACAAGCTAGGCATGTGTCAAATCCCACTACGCACAGCTGCAGCATTTAGAAGGAAGAACTGCATCTCAAACATAAAATAGAGAATTCACTGAGCTTTTATGTTCAAACTGTAACAAAACACTCTCTACTGAAATGTACCACCTGGATGACAAAACTACTAAATACTCATTAATAACAACTACCACCTTTGTTGTATCAATATTATATGGAAAGGAACACTAAAATCCACTATTATTTGAAACTATGTTACACATATCCAAGGGTATTAAGGAAATAGTAACCTAATTCTTCAGGTTCTCATCTTTGACATTTAAATTCCAACCATGTAATACTTTTGTGATGTGTATTTGTGCCTGCGTGTTTGGATAAGAGTTGTTAAAACATTTCCACATTGGTTGTAGGCCAGCAGCAGAGTTAAAGAAGCTTTTTCTGTGCTTACAGGAATGTAATATCTGCCATCGCTCCTGCTGCTGTGGGTTGATGTTTTTTTTCCCCTGTTTTTACAGTTTACAGTTGACTTCTTGTTTTGTATTTGTGTGTATGTGTGTGTTTGTTCTGTCAATAGAGGATGAGATAGATAGATGCAGCCCATGCCTATACAAAAGTGCTGCACATCCACCCATGTGAACACATACTCTTACACACTGAATAGTATTATATCTTCTAGGCCTTTATACACACACACACACACACCAACACCTAGCACCCTAATTATTGGACGCACAAACACTCGTTTGACAGGCTTTGGCACTTTATTAATTTTGCTCATGAAGTGGCATTATGGCAACATTGTGTGACCAGTAAGATGTCGTTCTTGTGTCTTAGTGGAGCTTGCGATTGCAACCCAGTATGCCAGGCTCCCAGGCCGCCTGTGATTGGCCAATTGAAGAAGAATGACTACGACTAATGAATGACTGCGTGAAGAAGCCGGAGACTTATTCTGGTCTGATTAATGTGTTTTCCTCAATGCCAATTAAACACTGAGTTACACAAATTAACAACTCTGGGCCACCATAATCACTAAGTGCTCACACAGGCACTGATGGTGATGGAATGGGCTACAGACATACACACGCATACACACACACATACATACACACAAAGTCAGCCGCACACAGCTGTAAGGCACCACAGCCCATTTGTCCTTCTATCCTTGCCCAAAGCCCCAGTCAAATGCTGCCAGGGCTGGCAGTTGTTATAACCTAATGCTTTTAGCTGCATGTCGTCCAAGATAGAGTTACAGATCACATTCACCAAACACCATCTTCTCTGACTCACTCACTCTCTCACACACACGTGCACGTACACACACAGATACACACAACAAAGAAATCAGTCACCCGGAGCCATGCAAGACTACTCATGGTGCACATACATCGAGCCTCAGACAGACAGCTGGTGCCAAGGGGTGCAGTTAGTGGATCTCCCCTCTGGGATGGGTTACCACCCCCTTCCCCTTGTATGGAGCCAGAGGGAGAGAGGGGCAACAAGAAGAGAGATTAAAGGGAAGGAAATGGGGACAGGAGAGAGGAAGAGGGGGGTGGAAAGTGACAGACAGAGCAAGAGAAGGAGTGGGAGAAATGAAAAAGGAAAGTTTCTGCAGACTGAATGTAATGTGACACCACGAGGGGGGGGGGGGGGGGATGACAGCATGGAAAAGACACAGTCAGACCGAGAGAGGAGAGAGAGAGAGAGAGCATGAGAAAGAACGAGAGAGAGAGGGAAAATGAAAGGGGGATTTGCAAAACTCCTTGAAATTTGAAAATTGGAAACTACTGGAAGTGTAAACCTCATATGCACAGATGCACTGAGCCTGTCTCTCTCTTTTAATGCGTGTCACCGCATTTTAGATGTCGTGTGTGTTCTGTCCGTGTGTTTTGGCAGAAGAGTGAAACATTAGTGCTGTTACCATTGTGCCAACATGAGAAAAACCACCAACGAGTTAAACTTGTGTCTTGTTGTTCGGTCAGCACATGAACCAGCTTCTGGATTGTTCATGTTTTTCAGTTGTTTGCGTATGTGTGTGTGTGTGTGTGTGTGTGTGTGTGTGTGTGTGTGTGTGTGTGTATGTGCAACACTATGCAGTTCACTGTTTCAGCAGATTTGTGCTGCAGAAAATTGAAAAACTTAAGAATAGAACAATTTTTCTCTATCCAAGTGGATCCATATACAGTTCTCTTAAACCCATATGAGCGTAGGCTGTGCTGAACACTTCAGTGTGTGTTTGTCTTTGTGTGTTTCCGTCTGTTTAACTTTGATAGCTGCTATACTCTGCTTTTGCTCACAGTTGTCTTTTCATAAATTATCTTAATTTTTGGGACACATTAGCTCAATATGTTTCTCATTGTGTTGGGGAGTCATTGCTGCAGGGAAATGCGAGGACAGGAACAAATAAATTGACCTTGTGTTACATACAGTATTGTTCCTTCACTAGCAGACACACACACAGACACACACACACAAACAAAACGCACCTCTCCCTCCCTCCATCTCCCTCGGTCTTTTCATTTGTAACAATGCAGGTTTGCATCTAATGTCTGCTGTGCGTCGAGTGCAAATGTGTGAAAGGGGAGGGAGGTCCAGCTGTGTCATTATACAAGCCTAATACATCCATGATACAAGCTAATTAGATTTAGACTAGCAATGGACAGGAAGAGAACCGTGAGGTGAGAATAGACAGGAAAAAGGAAAACAGGCAGAGAGAGAGACAGAGAGAGAGAGAGATTGGAGGATTGAGATGGGAAGGTGCTGAGGACTGAGAAATTCTTTCAGCAGTGATTGTGTTGAGTGTGTTGAAAGCAGGTGGTTTAAAAGCCCATTCACATTCACAAATACACAGACACACTGCAATTATCACACACTCCTTACGTACACAAATGCATAGATACACAAGGACACACACACACAGATCCCGCGCGCACACACTTTGATGAGCAACTGACATCCTGATAAGCCACTATGTCACATAAAGTGACTCTGAAAGCACATAATCAAGTAGATTTTGCCAAGAAGTATACTGAACGTAGTAAATTCCAGGCCCAAACACATACACACACACACACACACACACACAGGCCATTCAAGGTGTGTTTGCCAGTCACGAGGAGTTGTTTAGAAATGATGGTTGCAGTAATCAGCATAATGTTAGCCTAGAGCCATGGACTGACATTTAGAACAGTGGATTATTGGAGCAAAACCCACACAGTGCCTTTCTCGGAACACTATCATATTATTACAGAGAACTATTACAGATTACTGTTATAATACCAGTGTTACACTGGCCGCATGAGAATTTGTGGTTTCACTGTACAAGTCAGACCTTGTTTTGTCCACGTGTGACATATTTACCGTAGATTGGCACAAATTGGCTCCCACAAACTGAGCAGGTGGGTGGTTGGCCATGAATGCAGGACAAAGAGCAGAGCTGAGCCCTGCGCTGTTGGTGGCAGTAAACAGTCCTCATGGCTTCACTTAAAAAAATCATGTCAGGGATGTTGAGTACTGTGGGACAAGTTAGGTTGTCGTATTGAAAAACCACACAACATTTTCATTGACTTCTCTGCTGCTGAGGGCAAAAATGTAGCCTGGCAGTGAACATATCAATCATGGGTTTATCCTGAGGAAAATGTCAATACCTACAGCCAATAATCTATGTTTTGTGTCTTTTCCTGAGAAAATTAATGAATGCTTTACCATGCAGCTGATGAAGTCAGAGAATGAGTTTCACCTTTCTCCAAATCTCCTGTTATATAAAATTATTTTTTAATATGTGTGGATGCTTAATGTATCTCTGATTTTTCATACCGCAATCTCTAACTCAGTTTATATTGCTGGAATTGCAAAACATGTTTTGTTTTACCTTGTACTGATGCCAGGTTATTTCCACAAACTAACTCACTCTGTTGTTACGACTTCTTCTTTCATAGGATAAACACACACCTGGCACACCGCAAAATGCTATCATGTATTAATGATCAAGCTTTGTATTTATGTGCGCTGACATCACCGCTCCTCCCTCACACTCTCACACTATGAGATGCCCAGTTGCTTGAGGCCAATTTTGCCCTCAAGATCACCTTTATTTTTAGTTATGATCCACATTCTCCCTATCTCAAACACTTACCAGAATTCAATACGGGTGTACACTCTCATTGAGGATAATCATGGTCATGCTGTCTTAAGAAAAATCAGACTCAAATCAATTAAACCATGATTCAGTACTAAGACCTTCAACACTAAAAACTATCAAAACCAACCTATTCTAGACCTATTGTACACTGTGAGGGAAAGCGAATGAGCTGACTAACAGTCCATCAGTTATTGTAGCAAAGCACCTCTTTTCAAATTGATTCTGCCATACAATAAAATCCCAACAATAACAGTAACAACATGCTGGTCTCCCTGGACTGAGCGCAAATGTGTAGGTGTCAACAAGTAATTTTTATACCATCATGGTAAACAAAGAGAAAGAGCAGCCTTGATGCCATAGCACAATGTGGAGATGTTAAAAGAGGGTGAATACAGTATTTTATTTGTGAACAATGTAGGCCAATTACATCACCCACCTTTATTAGCAACAGGTAGTTAAATGGGTTAAAAGGAGAACCAAGGCAGAGGCAACTGAGTCACAAAGCAGACTATCCCGATTCTTATTGTATAGAAGCCCAAATATTAACACTGAGTGACTCAAGGGCAGATGATGTACATTTTGAGTTGAATTTACATTTCAAAAGACAACGAAGCCCCATTTTTACCCTTTCTGGGTACATTAACACACTAACAAAAAAATATATAATAGCAAATACAAAAAGAAGCCAAACAATCTGGCTGTCTTCATGATTGCATTTAAGAAACTCCTACTCACAGGTTCTAAGATTGTGATTCTATTTTCAGTCGATCGTTTAATTATCTTCGCAATAAAATGTTAGAATTCTCATAACAACTTGCTAAATGACAGCCTTTTCAGTGTGCTGATGAAACTTCATTAACAACAAATGAACATGAACTATTCTATTAAGAATTATTTAAAATGTAGAAAAGAAAGTAACTGTAGTAAGTAACTTTCTGAGGCTGTGAAGTCTTCACACAACACAATTTAAGTATTATAACCTTCATTATAACAAAATTGACTATAGTTTAAGCTTTTAATAGTCTTCACTCTCAGATAAACATATAGGATTTAGCAGCATCCATACAGACCAAACAATATCAAACTGGCTCCCTGCAAACTGCCACCAGAGAACAAAGTAATTCTCAGGGAAACTCATCTACTTAAAAAATGATCCTGTCACGTCATTTGGCTCATTTACAGTCTTTTGTGTCCAAAGTGATCCGTTTGATACATTTCATGTCCTTTTTCATGAAAGAAGATAATTAAATGTAAAATTCATTAAAGATTGTTATTTTGCTGTCATGTCTAAGGAGCACAAGATGCATGGTGTAATCTAGAGAGGGCCTGCATGAAAAACGTAATTTTACTCCTGCATTATCAAACTACAGAGGCAAAGTACAGAAGAAACAAAATATTAGGGCTGGATCTAACATTCATTCTCATTATCAATTAATCTATTGATTGTTTTCTTGATTCATTGGTTATTTTTTAACTGTTTGACTATTAAGTTTTTCAATAAAATGATGGAAAATTGTGAAAAATGTGTTATAATTTCCTAAAAAAAAAAAAAAACCTGATGTGATGGCTTCAGGTGTCTGGTTTTGCCCAAACCAACAGTCCAAAACCAAAACATATCCAGTTTAATATCATATCTGACAAAGCATCAAATGTTCACATCTGAGAAGCTTGAAACAGGAAATATTTGGTATTTATGTTTTAAAAATGATTTACTAATCAATTAATCGACTAACTTATCAACTTATCACTCCAGCTCTAAAAAATATACAGTCCAGACCATAAGTATTTGGCCAGTTACACATTTTTTGTTCTTCAGGCTCTGAGCTTCAGCACATTTAATTTTTTAGTAAAATAATGGATACTCATCTAGACTCCCCAAATGTTACTGGGCTGAATCAATCAAATCCTTATAATAAATAGAGTCATTTCACAGAGCCTGTGACGCACAGACAAAAATATTGTTCAATTAAAATTATTGAACAGTTGCTCCTTTTCCAGTGACTGTGTAAGGGAAAATGCTCTTTGGGTCAGCGTGCGTCACATGATGAACGTGGAAGCTGTAGTATGACAATTTGGCCACTTACGTCACAGCCCAGCGTCGTTCCTAGATGTTTGGGTTATGGTCATGAAGTGTGCATCTGCTTTTTAGGGATTGTGTTCATTTTGGTAAACCAATGACTTTGATCTCTCTCTGAAAGATTTGAGCTTTTCTTCTTCTACTCCATGATTTTTGTAAAATGTATCTTTTTTTTTCCATTGTTGCTTTTTATTGCAAACACATACACAAACATTTGGAGCTAAATGTCATGTCCAGAGGCATGATGTGGTGACAGGTTGAAAACCCAAACAAAACACTGAGTGGCATTGTTGACTGCCATGTCAACATTTTGCTGAGTTAAACACAACCACCACACTAAACACAGTTGAGCCACCAGGTTGGAATAAAACTCAAGATAACTGAAGGTGTGAGGGTGTATCTTTGTGTGTGTGTGTGTCCTGAAATCCTCACTTCTGTGTCTGCAAGCTTCACAGCAGCTCAGCACAGGGTACTATTGAAGGGTCTGCATCAACAAGCAAACAGGATAATTAATTTCTCTCTTTCGCTCCAATGCTTTCATTTTATTTTCATTTGTTTGCTTTTCTCTCTTTCTGCTCCCTCATTCACAAGATAAAGTGGATCCTGTGAGAGATGACTTGTGATTCAATCCACACACACATTCATTTTACTACAGGATAACAAAATGTCTGTGAGAGCGGTGTGCGTGTGTGTGCACTTAATGAGATGAATGCGTGTGCACCGCCCCGTCGCAATCACAGAGAGTGGAGGAGAGAAATAAGTGGTAGAAAGGAGAGAAAGATGTAACGCAGGCAGGGATGGAAGAATGATGTGTAACGATTGGAAAGAAAGATGAAGCGAGAGAGGGGAATAGAAGAAGGGTAAAGAAAATAGATAAAGTGAGTCCATTAGCCAACAAACTATTTTCTCTCTCTTTAGTCTTTCTCTTTGAGGAACTCACTTCATCTGTCTTGACTAAATATCTTAGACTTTGTTTTGATTACGTCTGTTCATTTCTGTGCCATCTTCTCTCATCCATCGATCTACTCCAGTGACCCCATAACTGACAACCTATTCTCTCTTTCCTCCTACTTTGTCTTTGAATTACTTATTTTCTCTTTTTGATTACTTCTCTCCATACCAGTGTTTTTTTCTCATCCATCTGTGCTCATTCATTTCCTTATCCATCAATCAACCCCACTTTTCTTCTCTGTTATTAAAGGAACAGTTCATTTTTGATCATAATCCATTCAGTCCCATGTCAGTCAAAACATTCATTTAATATTAGGAAGGATTTTGACTGATTACTTGTTTAAACATGGCATGCTAGTTATGATCAAAAACACTGATACAGTGCTTCTAACTAAAATTGGCGGCTCATAGGGTTTTCAGACTGTCGGCTGGATGGCAAGACTTTAAAACATTTTCAGCCAACTACTTTCCTTTATAGCGATATTTTAAATTGGATGAAATATTTTTGTCATCAGATATCTGGATCTTAAGTAGCCAGAGACACAAGCTGAGCTAACGGCCCATAGCCAGCCTGTTACTGACGCTCTATGTCCACCAAATAGCACCAGAAAAACTTTTAACAGATTTTTAATGTGAAACGACTTCAGTGTGTTTACCAGTTTTAATTATGGGGTCTGTTTGTTTTGGAGAGGAGGAGACCTCGGGAGATAATTCAGCTCCCAGTAATAACCTCTTGAACAATGAACACTGAAGGAATCTTAACCTATGATGAAACCTATGAATTGTATGAGCTGTTTACTTTTACCCAAGTGGATATGCACTTGTGGAAAACCCTGGGCTCACGTACACTTTGCTTTTAAAAAGCAGTGCTTCACAAATTAAATGTGGGAAAGTGAGTTAACTAATATTTAAATCTATCAAGTTAGTACCACTTCTGCCTGTAAGATGTCCCTAGCTGACACATCAAGGACATTTCCCTGAGTGACGATGGATGAAAATGCAATGTACAGGCTACAAGGCCATGCATATATCCAGACAAAGAGCAAAAAGATATAGAATAACAGAACAGCCTTTAAAAGTAAGACTACTGTGTATGAACATTTCATTTATAACACTATCCTGCTGACAAACTAAGCTGATCTGCCAAACTGATTTTAGGTATGATCCAGATCCCTTTTCAAAGCATTGTTCATTAAAACCCTTTATACTCTGTTATGTCAGATACATGACTGATCAGAAGTGAGGGTTACGCAGAGCAGAACCAGAAACACAGTGATATCTGTAAACTGCCAACTTTGGTGAAGAAAGCAGAACAGGCTGAGGCTGTGAAGGGAGAAAAGTAGCAGGTAGAAGTGGACAGCACAACCACCAGAATTTATATCCAGTAATATAATCCATAGCTGACTGAGAGACTGTCAAGATTTCCTCATTGTCTTGATAGAAAGTGATTGGTGGTTTGTTAGAATATGATTAATGATTATAAGAGCTGATGGTGTGCACAACTTCAGTGCTCTGCCAGCACTAACGCAATGATTCATTTTTGCAGAAAGCCTCTTATCCCTGCATGGAACTCCAGAAATGGAATTAACGCACTGGGGTGTACATGTAAAATTACAACTGCAGCACCAATGTTCAAAATACTTAAATCACACATTTAAATTGGGGTCTCACTGGGGGGGTGGTAATAAAATAAAAATAATGTATTTAAATCCTCAATCAATGTCACCCACCAATATTCAATCTTTTTTTAAAAATATGCCGTTCAGAAATATATATGAGCTACCAGTCCCTTACAGGAGGCTCCAATCCCAGTGCAGAGGCAGACAGGGAGACATAATCACATCACAGCGTATTTACAGGAAATGGAAAGAAAACCGATTTGGTGCTGTTTAAGTGTCTGCTTCAAGAGGGCATTATTTTGTGAATTTTATAGTCTACCCTCGTTTGAACTTATATCACTTTACCATTCAAAAAAAAAAGGGAAAAAAAGTCATTATGTTCTCCAAGCCATTTTAGATAACAAGCAGTGTAAAAGGCAGAGTCAAAAGTTGGACTCGCAGCAGGCCTGTCCATCAGTCTGGAAACTGAGCAGAATTAAGACATATTATATTATTGTTGAGACAGACACCAACATGCAAAACAGCAGGCTTTTGGCACTAATGCACCCTCATATACATGCAGTACAAACACAAGCCACCACTCTTTGATTCCGGCCATACACTTGCCCCACATACACTCACACAGATGCACACATATACACACTTCTGTGGTGCAAGCCAAGTCTCCACACTGCTGGCTGGCTCCTCACAGAGGTATGCCCACCTCTAGCTTGGATCAAAGGACTTAGCTAAAAACCTCTGGCCAGACACACACACACTCTCAAGACACACATACAGTATAGTGTTTCCTGCCTATTGCTAGATGAGATCAAAAAGGGTCTTTTTAGCTCTGAGCCTATAGAATAAATCACCATACGTAGACAAGTGTGCACAAAAACACACACACATACAGGCGCACACACACACCACTCTCTCAAACACCTGTGGCAGATCAAACGCATCAAGCTGAGAACACACACCTGCAGCAGGGTAAATCCCTTGCATTGGGCAAGTAAATCATGCTGCTCTAACACACACACACAATGATGTACACTACCGTACTTCTACTCGACCCCACCTGACCTCAGTAATATTCCATGACTGGCGATTCACTATGCAAAGATCCCATTCAAATAGCTTGATGGCCGCACAATGAAAACACACACAAGCAAATAAAGAGCCTCAGCCAGGTGCATTTGGTACGTGGAGCACAACAAGGGGGGCAGGGGGGGCACATCAGATTTTCCTCCACTGAAAAATCTACACTCCACACCCTGCAAATGTCACAGTCAAAGCAGCTCCAGTGAAGGCAGAGAAGAAAAGTGAGACAGAGAAGAAGAAAAGGGGGGTAAACAGAGGAAGAGTGCAGAGATAAAGAGAGACAGCCCCGGGTATGAGCCACTGGAAGGTTGCCAGTTCGAATCCCAGCACTGACTGAAACAAGCCAGACAAGAGAAAGAGAGTCACTCTCCTTCACCTCACTATAAGACTGCTCTTGAGCCTTCAACTAATCTAGTGCTGCCACTAAATGACTGGCAGGACAAGGCTGGGTTTTAAAAGGCATTTCCCAGGTGTTAGGAGAGAGAGCATGTGTGTCTCTCTCTGATGTATCTCCAGCCACCTGCTATTTTATTTCTACCAGTTGTTCCTGTAAATAGGAATCTGTTCCTAGATTACCTTGTGTATGTCACAGGAACCTGAAGTCTGGGGTTTTTCTGCATCATAAATGTTACTACCTTCCATAAATCCAATTTTTAAATCATGTTAAACTGATTCAGTACCCCTATACTCAATATTCTCCTCATATAGTCTAACATATGGACTGTAATATGTGGGTAAAATGCTATATTTGCATAAACTGTCAAAATATTTATAAACAGAGGAGAATGTGATATGCTTATTAATATATTTCATGAATATACTTGTGATTATTACTATGTCTGTATCTATTCTATTTATATAATGTGTATGCAGTACATGCACTATCAGGAAACATTTAGGCACAGCATGCATGTCTCTAATATTACAGGTTGTCAGAGATATTACTTATAAAGATAAGTGCTTTCCTCATGTGTTGCCTCCAGTGTGTTCAATCTGCTGTAGAATAACAGCTTCCAATAACCTAATAATGTACATCATTTACTGATGAGAAGTGAATCTAGTCGGTTTCATTTAAGGGTTTTGGCAGCATGTGATGTTGATTCCCTTTCCGGACCAGGTCATGGGCCATTTATGACCAGATATTTCTTTGAAAATTATATATTGCTCACAACATCAGCTCCACCCCACTAGTTTAGCCAGTGCAAAAGCGCTTCTTGATCACGGCAGCTTGGTTTTATTATTGTTCTTAACCTGATTTTCCTGTTTCAAACAGAAGGCCGTGGCAAGCAGTTTATGCAAAAAATAAAAACGTAATTTTCATATTACAGTCTAACATTCTGATAATAGCCCGTAGATGTTGTAATAGACTTTCACTGAGGTCTGTAATTGTCTAATCTTAAATGAGAGTCAGTAGCACAGGAATTGTCAAATCACACTACTGATGAAGGATATGAAATGTAAAACTTTGTTTACATAAAGAAGCCAAAATTTAATTAAAAGTTTATTTTCACACTGAAATTTTGCACCTTTCAGTCATCCATTGCTGTCTCACTCTGTCAAATGAACCTGAACTTCAGAAAATAATGAAAATATAATAACTAAAATCTCAACAGCTATCTCACTACTAAGTGGACATGACCTCTGATAGGAAGGAAAAGATGGTCTGGAGAAAAAGAAGCATGGTGATAAATACTGTATATTACATGTTCATCTTTAATATATGAGAGTGGAACATACAGTACACAAACTGCAGTATATGAGGCAAAACAAGTTCACAAACTTTTTTTTTTTCACATGAGAAACCCATGTAATTATTGCCATGATTAGAGATTAATCTTCATGCGGCTGACTGTGGTCCTTTTTAGAGGTGTTTGGCTGTACACAACTTCGCACTGTTTATTGCTACCAGTGGGTTCAAAGTTCTTAATACCATTAAGCCCCATAAAATGTACTACATATGATGAATCTGTCACAGTGGCGCTTGGTTTCATTTATTAGTCCTTGTCTCATCTTCCTCTGGCTGCAGCTTATTTTAAAAAACACTGAAAATACTCAGAAAAGGACGATTCATCACATATGGGTTATCGCAACAAAAAAAGAACAAAGCAGTGATGCAAGATAAAAATATTCTCACGAACAAGAATCCATTGTGTCAATGTGAAAGAGTTTTTTTGACATTTCTGAATATACATACTCTATACCCCTTTCACATTTGACAAGGTGTTTTTGTGACTCTGGTTTATTTTTCGTCTGCCACCTTTGGTTTCCCTGCTTTTCATGTCTTCTTTTTTTTATCAGCTGCTGTAGGAAGAAAATATCCAGAGGTCTCAAGCACGAATAGTCAGCCAAAATTAAATTCCACAAAAAAGAACAACCAATTCAGAAAATGAATAAAGTATTGCTAGTCAGTGTTTTGGCTGCCTTTTTTTCATAACATTTGCACATTTGATTACTTTTCTGAGGATAGTATTTTATTTATACACATGATAATAAGCACAAAAGCCAAGCAATAAACCCCACCCTTGTAAAGCTTATAGTACTGAATCTTTGTGGACAGGTATAATGTTGACTGAGGCTGTAGTATGTGGTAAGGACGTATTATAGGACTGTGTTAAACTGAAACATGTCTATTTCCATTTACATGCAGAACTCTCATAAAATACTGGATAAATAGGCAGAGACAAGATGCTAATTCTTTTGTGCATTTATGTGCTGATACCACTGACACTTACCAAAGAAAAAAGGAGAGGCTGAGCTTCATAATTCATTTTTTGTTAGTTTGTCAGATGTCTCTTTAGCTCGCAAGTTTGTTAGTTCACCACCATGTGGTTTGAAGCTTAAGTATTCTTCTTGTAGTTACTTTACTAGCAATTTATTAAACATTTTCGTATTATATCAATGGATTGCAGTAATATCTAAATATGTATTTCGAGTAAAAGTGTTCTATTTCCATGAAGGAACAACAGGTCATTGATACATTTAATTAGTAACTCTAGTCTGTGGTATTCACGTCAGGTTGCTAAGCAAGCACACTGTCACTCCTCAACGGTGAGAATATTTTTTCTTTCTTCAATTCCCCATAGCCATTCTGCTTTCACAATAGCCAGAGGTCTTATTAAATTAGTGTGTAACTGGCTTTAATTTGTACAGCAACCACTATAAAGGCTTGTTTTGACTCTTCAAGACTCAGTTTTAATGAGAGCCTTATTTAGCACATTCAAACAATAAATTATTACTTCATTACTTTTGGGTGCAGCTATGGTCCTCAGGCAAACTGCATGAAACCTGGGTTTGGAGGTCACCATGTTGTTTAATTCAACATATCAAGATATATGAATGTATTTAACATTAAAGCCAAATGTGTCATATTCCACATTACAAAATAAAACATTGTTTTTAGGTTCAGATCCGAAGAAGAGTGCCCCTTCTTTACAATGACTGCACTGAATCAGTTCTTCTTTGCACTTCACCAAAGCTGCTCATCAGAGCTGCCTGTCCTTCAGTCTGCACTCTGTTTCTGGTCACACTTCCATGATATAAAAACACGATTATCGAAGATTAACGGTACAGCTCATGAACTTGTGATTGTTCCACGCTTAATTCATTCCATGTCAGGACTTTCAGGGGAATTCATATAACTAATGCATCAATATTACTGTATTATGTTACACAATTCTTTTCATCATCATCACAGTTTTCAACCTACAGTCCAAAACACAAAGCTGTAAAATCTACAAGGCTAAGATACAGAGAAAATAGATTTTTGATCTTTGTGTTTGAAAAATGACTCAAACTATTATACAATTGTTAAAATAGTTTCAGCTCTAAAGACAAACACAGCTATCAAGGTCTACCATCTATGTCTAAGAGGGGCAAATATAAGACAACTAAACAAATAACAGGAGGCCTGACATCACCAGTCTAAGGGGACCACTATAGAAATCGACATCATGGATCTAAACTTCACCTACGGTTGGTGTGTGTGTTTGTGTGTTTGTGTGTGTGTGTGCACACACATACACTCTCTTTCTGTTGTCTATCCAATCTTGATATCTGTCATCAGTATTTTGCTTCGTGATATCTTGCAGCTCAGTCAGTCAGCAGAGTTCATGTTTAAACGTTCTGCTTATAGGATGTCGCTGTAGGAGCCATCTTGAAAATTACAAAGATGACTTTATTCTTTCTCCCCCACCCTGTAACTCTAACACCGTACACACAACAGATCAATAACAACCTCCTCACCTATCTTGCAATAAACACCAAGGCCTAAACAACAAAACAGCCTTCCATTCCTTTATATTTTCTGGCAATGGATTCTCTCTAATAGTCCCTTATGGAACAGGAGGAAGAAAGAATCAGAAAACCAAAAGAAAGAGAGCAATACTAGAGAGAACTAAACACAAAAAATGAAGAGCAAAAAGAAGCAAGGCAGAGAGAGGAAGGCAGAGGACAGAGTGTATCCCACTTGGCTCATATTTCAAAGCTCTGATGGATGTTTTGAGGAAAACTTCTATAAAATGCATCTTTCACAGGGGCGGGAAACTATTCTGACTGAGCGAGCGCACAACTATTAGAACACTTCACACCGCACTCTGAGCTACTAGCAGTATCGATGTCATATATTTGGTGTAATATTTTGTGTGTAACTGATGACCACAGTAATGGTAATACTTTAACAACCTGGAAACATGACCAACTGATGACCTTTAATGACCCCCAGCCCAACAATCACTCACCAAAGGAGTCCTTATCACCTACTACAAGTTTGTGTTTGAACTAAAGAAGATGGGGTAGGATGCACCTGCTTCACTCTCCTCTGGACACACACACACACCATCTCACACACACAAATTCACACAAGTGATTATTTTCCATTAGGAGACTCTGGCTGCTTCTCTATAGCTGCCACTGCTTCTGCTGTGAGAAGAAAACACTTAGGACTGATAGAGGGTTAGCAACAGTCTGACACACACCACACACATACACACACATGCACCGACACAAATACACACCTGCCAGCAACACCAACTGTATGTAGTCTGCAGTCCTGTCAAGACTAAAAGCTCTTTCACATACCCGGTGCACACAGAGACAGGTAGACGAGCACAAACTCTGTCCCTCTCAAACACACAGCCAGGTACACACAGAGCGCAACGTGTCAGGTGGCTGTGTAAGTGTTGTTCACTCTGACAGACAGAAATAAGGGGTCAAACCAGGACCTCACTTCCTCTTAGACCTGACTAACCTGACATCTATCACACACTCCACCCACACACACACACACATGGTCTTCTCGTCCATTGTTTCCTCTCCTTTCTCCAACACACATGCCACACACACAGTCCATCAGACTCCTAAGTCTCTCCTGAGGCCTCCCAAATTTGGTTACTCTGTGGGACAACCTGCTGGAGTGCAAGAAAACATGTATAGTTGTTTGCCACTTCTTTTCTAAATTTACAATTTAAAATACATCAAACCTCACATTTTGATATAGAAAGTAAGGCACAATGCTACAATACTTTGGGTGACAAACAGCCACTATACAAATTGCTCCACAACTTCGTCTAAAAATATTATTTTCCCAAGCGCTGCAAGCAAAAGTCACCACAGAGAGTCAGACCATCCGGTGGAATGATAAAAAAAATGAATAAGATTCCTTGAGAGTGTCAAGGAGGTGGAAAAGTCACGGTGGGTGCTGGCGTGGGCCGACGATAATCAGTTGACGGGGCTTCTAATGTACCTCTCCTCATTACAACATGGTTAAACAAATTTCATCAGCTTTAACTGGTTGACGCACTGATGAGAGAAGGACTCTGTCTGCGTGTATTTGTCGTGTGGGTGTGTGCATGTATGAAACTGCATGCGTCTGTTTGATTTGGTTTTGACTGTGGCTCAAAACTCTCCCAGCCCACAACCCACCATCCAAATGTCAGATCCAATTGGCCTCGGTTCATTTCATGCGTGATGGTCCAATCAACATCAAGCTCTGACGCGACCAATGACATGTGTCATATCCATTAATCACTGATAAATTCACTAAATTGGGACAGCATGTGACATAAAACTTTGCTTGGCCTACTTGAACTGACAACTTCCAAAGTCGATAGGAAGCCAAACTTTATTAAGCCCTGTATTGTGACCTGCAATTTATTTTTTCGAACTAGAGCAAAGTGCAGTGGTTTAACAGCTGGGATGCTGAGCCACATTTAATACTGCAATTACCTTGGGCAAGGGTGGCAATAATGAAGGCGTGGTTATTTTTCATTATACTTTGGCTACTTATAGACCATTATCATTATCCCACATTAACAAGTGGGACAAAATCATTTTCCATTCTTTGTATTACCAGACCTAATAGTTCATATCCTGTTCATTATGTGAACCTTCTCACCGACTTTGGGCATTTTATGTGTTTTAAAGCCATGATTTAAGTACATGGTCCGATGGATTTGGTTTTAGAAAAATTTTGAAATCATATTTGAAAATCTACATTCTGGACCCTGCCTGTTGGTGATGTATAACATTTACATTTTGAAACACACAAGATATGACCCATCCATGACTTAAGCTCAAGATTCAAAAGTCTAGAATCAGGCTCTGTCTGTATCCATATAAATGTGAATCAGTCAAACAGCTGCTGGAGCAAGAACCCTCCAGTGACAGGGAGGCAGTTGGCAGTTTGTGGTCGGGGTGGGGGGTGGGGTAAGTTATGAATAAAGAAGGAGGTGGAGGGCAGGCAGTGGGGATTTGGGAAGGGGAGGGGAAGAAGGAGGAGGAGAGACAGTAAATGCTGCCCGTCCTTAAACTCTAAAATGGTCGATGACTTATTTAAATGTCACTCCCAGAGGCGAGAGTTGGCTCATATAAAACCCTCATGGCTATGAGGAGGGTGTGGGCATCGATTGACTGAGAGAAGGAGGGAGAGGTGAAGAGGAGAGGGACGGAGGGAGGAGGTGGATGGGGGGCAAGGGAGAGGCGAGGAGGTCAGGAGGATCAACCTTGGCTCATGAATTTCATCTTTCTCCTAAAATAAAAGCGTCCTAATAAATGCTGGGGAGATAGAGGGTGAACCTGGAAGGCTCTACAGCCTTGGGTGGCACTGGCACGGCCAGATCAAATCAATAACCCCACCTCCTCCACCGCCACCCTCCCATGACCTCATCCTGAATCTGCTTTACTAATTTAATTCCCCCAGCACACACGTTATTTAAAACACGACCTGCCAGCCATCCCGAGTATGGGCGTTTCTCAGAGAATTTTTACACCACCCCTACTAGCTATCCCCCCACCACCACCCCACCACCCTTCTCTGACCCAAGACAGCTGGAAAGGGCACTGGGTTTGAGGGTGGAGGTGGTAACAGAATGCAGCTATTAGAACCTTGACATTGGGGAGGACGGAAGGAGCTGACACTGCAACCACCATCTCTCAGTCTCCCACCTCCTCCTCAACAGCCAGGAGGGAAGAGGGAGGATGGAGAGGAGGAAGGCAGTGAGTGTGATGACTGGGAGAAAGAAAGGGAGAGGAGGAAGCAACTTTTGACACACACAGGGTGTTGTCATACGTCATCATCGATTGAACACAGGCTGGCACAGCGAGTGACAAGCACGTCGCGCATTCCTTTCTAACCCCCTCACACACCCCACTCCATTTTTTTCTTCTCACCCCCTATTCCCTGCCACTCCCCTCTCCCTCCTCTGCTTCTCACACCACCTCCTTCTCCTCCTCGCCACACTGCCTCCCTCCTCCCCGTGCTCCCTCCTTCACACTCACGCAGACACTTTCCTGCACTTAAACACACACACACATTCTCCATGCGTTCACAAATAGCTCGCTCCCACCTCAAACACATACACATGCATGCGCAGACATTCCTAAGACCCCCTCCTCCACATGACCCCTTCTGCCCACCACACCATCTGTGACCCAGAGAAAACTGTGTGCCGACACCAGCCTGACCTTTTCCATGCTTTTGTTTTGCCACTCTGACATGATCCCATGAGGTACATACACACAGACACACACACATGCACACAGAAACACACAAATATCCACAGTTTCTCTCCATCTATCTCTCTAGATACAGAAGAAAAAGTACATAAATGAATTATATCTTCTTCGATCGTCGATGTCTCATCATATCTGTCTACTTTCATGTTACTGTATTCAACAACTACTACACACAGTAACGTTCTGCAACCACAAGTCACACACACACACACACAAGCACATGCACTAATCCTGCAGTGCAACAGGGTTAATACTAGACTCATAAGGCAACTTAATTGTTACACTGTGTGTGCATTGCATGTGTCTATGTGTTTGTGCATTTGTGTGCTTCTGTGCCACACTGAGAGCTGTAGTTAAGCAGGTCATTGACTAAGAGGGGGATTATCAATGCTTGGGAGCTGTAACACCCCCCATACACATCCTCAATACCTTAATCTTACAATCATCATCCTGCAATCTATGCATCATCTTGTAATAACAATATTTACATGCACCGTAGTAAGGTCCCTCACCCCCTCCTTCTGTGTCTTACTCTAAAAACAATCAACCTGACTAATTTATAAAAGAAAGCAATGTTGCTGGTCTAATAAAAACAGCACCACCACCACCCCTCTATTCCTCCTGCGGGGACATAGACACATCCTAACCCCTATTAGACAAGCTGCTATGCTTGGTCTAATAAATCACTGCTGTTTCAGTTTAAAGAGTCGTCATCTCACTTTTCCCCTGTTCACCATGAATTCCCCAGTGACAAATAGGTCTGTCAGTGGGTTCTTTCAGATATACCACTTAACTACAATCCCACTTGTGCGGTCAAACGCCACAGTATGACTGCTAAGTCTAAATAAATACATAAATAAATATTATTTAATTCACCATCGACATTTGAACCCAGGACTCTCGGGAGTTCAGCTCTTACATGGCCGTGCAACATGTGGCGGCTGCTGTGAGAAGCAGGAGAAAGAGGCGAACTGGCTTCACTCCAGGTCGTCCCAGTCACCATCATCACATCTGCTGGCACCTGATGGGTCCCTCCATACGCTCCGGGGAGCCATCTGGGACCAGCGATTCCTGGTTTCATCGTGCGGGAAGGAGACCAACAGTGTCCGCTTTGCGCTTTGCTGTTGCTGCTGCAACTCTCTCTCAGAAGAACGAGGAGTCAGCACCGTGGCAGCTCCGCCGCTTTCGGGAAGCGGGATCCAGCTCGGGGATTGCCGCTGTGCACTGGCGACAGGGTCCCCCACCCACCCCCGCTACGATTGTCCAAAACTCGGCAGGCAGCAGGAGAAGGAGGAAAAAGGAAGGCGGAGGAGGAGGGAGGAGGAAAGGGGGTTCGCCTCACCAACAGAACTTTCCCTCACTAGTCCTAGCTAAACGGTGTGGCGCAACTTTGGTGACTCCTCTTGCTGTGGCGAGTCTGCGTGTTTCTGCCCTGTGATACCTCATTTTCATTGGATTCGGTCAGGCACAGGAATTATTACATCTGAGTGTGTTTTTAGACTTATCGGCTTATTCTATGCTATCGACCTCAAATCCGCACTTGTTTGATGTCTTCAACGGGGGTTGTCCCACGCGGATCATTGGCTGTTTGGACTGCGGTCATATTAACGAAGCGACAAAACACGTAAATTATCCACTCTGTGTTTTCCCCAAGTATTGTATGTGCGTGCGCTCAAAAAAAAATCAATTCAGTAATTGATTCGTTGAATACCCTGGTTTCTGTCTGCAAACAAACTGGAAAATACTCTCCCGAGTCTTTTTCAAGTGTGGTGATGGAGAAGCGTGGGCTGCAGTCTGTTATCTGAGCACAGGATGAATGTCTAATTAATATTAACTCTTAAGTCGTCTTGGGTGCGAAACTCGTCACCACTCTCCCATAAGGGCGACTCTTTCCCTCGGATACCAGATAGGCTAACTTGCGGTAAACGCGCTGCGTCTCCAATGCGGAAAAATGACACAACAGGTTGGCCAAAAGATACATACACACATTACCGTTTCTCTGGTGGTTTCTCAGCAACAACTAGAGTTTTCTACCTTTAAGGTACCAAAGGGGTTACATTAAGTAACTGTCGGTTTGAACTGAAAAACGGCCGTTACGGAGACGGTAATATTACTCCTTGCGACACCAGACCTTTCGCTTTTAAATCCAAGACTCAACGGCTCTCCGCAGCAACAGTCATCCGGGCGGAGAAAAAAAGCCGTTACTTGTCTTATCGTTGTCGTTCATACTCACCACGGGTTTTGTCTGATTGGCAACGGCATCTCATAAACTGTCTCGGCACCTATTTGAGGCTTGGGGGGAGCCGACTGGCAGGGGCGATGCGTATCCCTCCACTGAACACCTGCCACCTCTCTGCTCTCCTCGACACAGGCTCGGGGAGGCAGAGAAAAGAAGGGATTTCTTTGCAGACTGACTCAGCTACTGTTTGGAACTTTGTGAAAGCAAACAGTCAAAATATTTGAGCCTGGATGTACTTTTTTTTTCCACTCATATGACCATGACTGGCTCAGTTCTCCGTTAATCTCCCCTCGATCTATCCCAAGCGCAAAGCAAACTTCTATTCACTATCATCCCTTGTTGCTGATTGGTCGAGCCAGGTGCTCCTGCTGTTCTAATGGACAGTCCGAACCAGGGGCGGAAGCAACGCAAGCTTGCTGAGGTGTGGTGCAGGGCACAAACCCCCAGATCCACCACACAGAGAAGAAGTTATTACAAGTTTTCCTGCCAGAATAGATAACAAATCAATCTTCTATAGTTTTCCAGGAACTTCATATTGCTAGTTATTTTATTATGTATTACTCAAGGAGAATTTGTGGTTATAGTGCAGCAAGTGAGGAAGTAATAGCATTTGCTTTTTTGCTGGCTTTTTGTGTATGTGGTTTGTCTTGCCCTCATTCCTCACTAAAAATCTTATCGTTCTATTTGTTTTAAGCCTGCATTATTGTATTTATATCCTTATTCTCTGCTGAGTGAATGCAGAAATTGTATGTGTTATGGACAACCCTGATTTGACAGCCCCACCCTCCTTGATACCCTTTTCTTTCCTGTTATTCATCCTCTGTAGCAACCATGGCAGCATTCCGGCCACTTGGAAGAAGCAAAACTAAAACTACCAAACTCTGTGACCTTGCTTGTTCAGTTTTTTATTCTATATAATAATTTATGCAGCTTTTATGTTCTGCAAAACAATGAAAATAGAGAGGTGTGTGGTCAGTGGTGGTAAGCTGGACTACAAAGACAAGGGTAAAAGCCTGAGTTTCACCTTGCTTACTTCAAAGAAATTTGACTATACATTGTTACAGCGATGGAGGAACTCTCTGAAGTACACTGCTGGTCAGCTACACACCTGGGCTTGCCTTCATTACAAATAACTGCCTAGAGCTATGTCTTAGTACTAGTGATAACCTAGTTTCTTCCATGGTGAGGGTCATTAAATGGCACACATTAATATTAAACCTACAACGGTGACCTTATCTTTTATTGCCTCAATAAATCCACAGAGACAGACTTTCCATCCTAGTGGCCAAATAGTCTCCCCACGGTGTCTAGCTGTCCCCAACACACACTCTCCTCAAGCACCTTCTCCTCAGCACATCCATTTATCTTTCCATCCAGGCTCATTTGGCAGTGGCTGTTACTCTGTTTCCAGTAAAGTGGCCATGATGTCATAAAGTTTCCATAAGTGTTCTGCTATTCAATCTGCAGCACCAAACCACAGAGGGCTTCTTCTGGACTCCACATTAATCACCCCAAATCATGTTCTAATTTAAAATTGCGCATCAGAATATCTTATTATTTCTGTTTCTGGTAATATGGATAACCCAACCGGGTGGTTTTTGTTAATTTCCTATTTATTAATCCAGTTTGTATGTTAGAAATATTTATTGTTTTATTTTGCATATTTGCTCACGGTGGAAGAAAGTTGGAAGTAGCAACACAGTGTGAAATGCTCCATTACAAGTAACAGCCTGCATTAAAAGTTTTACTTAAGTAAAAATGTGTATGAAAATATGCCAAAAGTGCCAGTACCTATTATTTAATTCATTTTGTGGTAATAATCTGAATCTGAAAGTAACTAGAACCAAAGCTTTTAAATAAAACTAGGTAAAAAGTACAATATTTGCCACTGAAATGTAGTATAAGTGTAGGGTAGCATGCAATGGAAATACTCAATTATAGTACAAGTACTTCAAATTGTACATGGTACAGTGTTGAGTAAACATACTTCCCTACTGCATTAACCGTATTGGATTAAATCTGCTTTGAGAATGCTTGTAATTATCATGCTTGACCACTTGGAAGCTGCTGGTAAGGGTTAATCTTGCACTTTGCTTTAAGTGGGAGTAAGTCACTTCATGAATGTTATTTAAATATCCAGCAGTGATAGAACAACATTACCATTCATCTCTGCAATATTAATGCTCTGGTCATCTGAAGTCCAACATTCATTCTCTTTTAGCTCTGTTTTGGTCTTTCAGCCATTCACCAGGAAATATATCTAACAACTGGTTAAGTAACGAGTGTGTTCACCAGCTACTCTCTAACTGTGTCTCCTGCTGTTTGGTGCTGAGCAGGTGAGTGTGCAGTGGGATTTTAGAGCTTTTTCTCTATGAAACTGCTGCCTGCTGAGGTCGGGCGCGACTTAAGTGAGCAGTGGTTGATCCAGAACAGTAGTATGGGCTGAAAAGCTACACAATGAGCTGAAACTATTCTTTATTACTATAAAGCACTGTAAACTGAGAGGAGGCTGAAGATTTGGGTGATAATTCTCTATAGATTCACCACTACAAGCAACCATTTTTGATAAATACCAGGCCAGAATCTCAGCCCTACTCTACACTTATGGTATGGGACATTTTTGAATTGACAGCGCTCTACAACCTCATCTTCAAAACTTTCACCTCATGTCTTGAGTGAATTTTCAATAATTAGCCAAGAAACTATGTGAAATCAGTTCTGGCAGCTTTGGTGACCCCAGCACTTACTGAGACACTTTCAGTTGGTTTGTCACTAATTTGTATTTCTGTCACAAATTCTCAGAGAACTCCAATGATGGAACTAGCAAGGCCTTTAATGGTTTTCTGCATCAGCCATCTTTTCTTCGGCTGCCCAATGCTAAAACTCTGCAGCATTTCCTCTGACTCTGTTTCCTCTGGGGAAATTATTACTACCCTCACCTGCAAGGTGCTAAAGTTGAACAACTGCACACCTGGCTGACCTGTTTCACCTCATCTGCCCACACACGGTGGTCTTTTCGCCTTTGGATCTTGGCCTCCTTGTCACCCCCTCAGTCACTAACCCACCTATCTCCACACCAGGCAAGCAGCAACCTGTTTAGAGACAGTGATAGACTTCTTCTAAACTTGGACTGCCAGTTGCTGTAATGCCATCTGATATCACCATTTTCACATCCTGTAAGCTTGCTGAGACACAGTTATGGTTTTGTCTCCCCTCTATTACCCAGTTACATTAATTTGTTTGCAACATGTTTTTTTTAATTAAAATAGCCTCTGTCCCACTTTATTGCAGTGCCTGAGTTTGAGCAAGGTATTTTTGAAATGGAATATGTTACCATACTCTAAATACAATGGCCCCTCTTACCTCAAATACCTCCACGCTTTCACTTTCTTCAAGCGCTGTTTCTCACTGGTTTCAGATTCCACTGAGGCCCACATTTATAATAAAACTGTCTCATGTACTTTTCTAGTCCCTGTCATTTCCAGTGGAGGCGGGTCTAGATCTTACTGTAATGTTATGTGAATGAATGTAAGCAGCATTTTAACACGTTTAGCTGGAGGGAAAATATTCACACAGAACTGTTGAATCTATACGATTAGAAAGGCAAGAAATTCATAAAGGGAAATGTTCGTGGTAATAAGTTGTCCATGTTTTTACCCTGGTATATTAGAAGCTAGATTAGGTTTGATAAAACCACCAATGCGTTTTGGAGGAAGGTTTAAATTCAGTTTCATTTATTTGTGTAAGATACACCCATATACTGCTCAGTAACTAAAGGAACATCTTAGTTTGCAATACCTATCTGGGTCTTCCTCAACTACACAATGACAAAAGAAGCTTACACAGAACACCACAAAACACAAAAATATTGATCATTCAGTCTAACGTTGAAACTTACAAGTGATCCAAAACATATCCTCATAAAGAGCATAACGGTGGTGAGATACTGACTATAACTTAAATGCAAAAGATAACGAATACACAAACTGTTTGCAACTCTCAGCTGCAAATGATCTCTAGTAGGCTAATGTGACTCATCATTGGTGTAATGTGAGGCGAAAAAAACACAAAAATGATACAAAATCCTTGTTTGTATTAAGATTCTACAGCTAAGGTTGCCTTACTTGCTTTGTCCAGACTATTTAAATTAACTACCTAAGCCTCATCACCATCAGGATTTTCCTCCTAGCAAAAAACAATGCAGTCATCAGTGCAAGCAGCTTATTATGACCCACAGTTACATTTTGTGTCAGGCAACCTCAAAGCGGCAATCTCGACCATATACAATCACTAACTGCTTATCAAAGCTCCAAAAGCCATAAGAAACAACCAAAAGCTCTGGAAAAACCTAGCAAGTGTGCCTTGAATTCTCAAGTTTACAAGTAACTATATTTATATTATAAATTTGTGTTCCCGAGGTCAAAAAATGAACCGTTATCAATACCCATCATCCTTACCAAGAACTACTTGAGAACATACACAAACAGTTAATTCAAAATAAATTCAATAAATGTCAGACCCTAATAAAACTAAGTGTTTTGAAATAAAACCCAGAGTGCCTTGGAATCATTTCTTCAAGCATTAATTTTGCTGCTGTAGCTGGGCTTGTTTTGTAATGTGTCAGTTCTTATTAGTCATTCAAACCTATATATTTCCCCTTCTGTCTCTCAACAGAAATGTGCCCACTGCGCCTACACACCCACACACATAGTGTATCTGGTTCCAATACACAGACTGACTGAGTGCTCATAGTTCCTAATTACAAGCCAATTTAGCTTCCAATTACCTGTGTATCCAGTACAATTACTGCATTTCCTCAATCCATCTGGTCTCTATCACCAAAGCATCCTGTGCCTTCTCACCACGAAGAGAGCCACACATAATTAAGCTTTGCAAACACGCACACACACACACTGGACACACAATATTCATCGTGCGGTAAGTTCACCTCAGATGAATATCTAACCTGACATGTGCATGAACATCCATCTCAACACATCTCGCTACATCTGCTCGACAAATCTCTCTGTCTCTCTGCTGCTCTCACCCACCCTCTGTGTGTCCAGTGCACACACACACACACACACACAGTGCTCCCTTCTTGCACTCACAGTGCAGCAGTGAGATGACCTCCATAGAGGCTCTATGATTGGGCTTCTGATGACACCAATCTCTGTTATTCTCTCAGAGGCAAACATTGGGACTGTCCCTGTCTCTTTAACACCTGTTTGACTATTAATGACTTCTGTCCCAAGTAACACAGCTGCACGCCACACACACACCCACAACACACAGGCACATACGAGCCCATGTAGATTAATGAGTGCCCCAGCCTAAGCTTTAAGCTCAACGCGGTGGAAGGAGACAATGTCATTAACTGACCTGTCAGCAGTGGAGTGCTGAGGGTAATAATGGGAAAGTGGCTTAAGATTAGTATATTTCAGAGACCCCATACTTCCCAAGAAGGCTGTGGGACACCGACCAACAGCATCAATTGCCCATTCTTGCTGCTTTATAACTCTGTCTCATCAGCACAACAGGCCTTTTGGCTGGAGGCTTTTTTTTTTGTCACCATCATGCAATTGCTACATGCTGCCGGATATGAATCACAACACAGTGATGGCTGCAACACCCAACAGACTAGTCTCCACTCAATATCACATACATTATCTGTTGTGTGTAGAAACATAAAGAGACAATGTGGCTGTCTTTTGTGTTGAGGCTTAAGGTTACTATAATGCAGACACCAAGGTCAAAGGAACCTGAAGATATTCATCTGTGTGTGTGTCCACCATGAAAGTTTTTACCACCAGTAATAGGAATTATACTGACTTCTTTATCCTTCTCTTTACTACCATATTTTTGAGAAAATAATTACAGAATAAGATAACATTAAAAGCTAATAAACTGAGAATGAATAGAGTTCATTTTCAATCGAACACACTTGTAATGGCTTCACCGACGGTCTGAGCCTGTGTGTAGTTTATTGTTCTTTCTTATTGTAGCCCAGGGTGATGCTGCATTCTGGCATTTCAGGTAGATGGAAACTTGATCCCCAAAACCAGTGGCTCCACCTGTTATCCAAGCTATCTCCTGGGGCTAAAAAAAAGAGAAGGTGTGAGGGTACTGAGAAGAAAGAGCAGGGGATGAGGGGTGAACTGAGGGTAGAAAGCCTTTTCTATGAAAAAAAAAAAAGGGAGCGAAAAGGGAAATGAGGAGGGAATTGTAAGGAGTTAGGCTCACACCTGTAGCAGGCTCAAAGAGACAGGGAGGATGGGGATAAGTGTAACACTGTGGGAGAAAGGGAGGATCGCCAGAGGATCACTTTAGTGAGCCAAGCAGATAGAGAGGGGTGTGGAAAATCACAGTCTGGTTTTCGGCCTTTATGGCTGAGAATGAAGAAAAGTGACAAAGCCAGTATATACATTATTGTACAAGAAAAGGGAAAATATAACCAGTGCTTTCAGGTCGCCAGTGGACTGGGCAAGAAAGGGTGAGAGAAATGCAAAATGAAAGGCTCACACTGTGTTCCACTGACGAGCTCATATCGCGATTTTTTGTTTTTGTTTTACTTTTGTGTGTATGCGAGTGTTTTGATCTCCTAGCCTTGCTGAGGTCATCCCCTGTAAGTAAATAAAGGGCAGTTAACCAAGAGCCCCACCTTGTCCACCGCCGATCAGCTCAGGTCCGGCCTGACAGCAGGGTCTCGTAGCTGGCCTTCAGAGAGCTGCAGTGCAGACATTTGGGGATCAAACTCTGAAGTTTCTTCTTTGTGCACCTGTAATCACATACAATTATCCAGCTACAGTGTGGAGGAGCAGGAGACAGAGTGGACAGTCATGCACCACATAAAAAGGAAAGCAAACAAAAGGGAACACAAAGAGAAGTCAAACTGCTCAAATGTAAAGCAGTTATCAGAAAACATTAACAAACTATTCAATTAGCACGGTATGCATGTCTGTGCTTATGACACAGGCTCAGGGTATATGTGCTCCCCAAGCATACATACTTGCACATGGGAAGCCCAAAGGCACAACTCCCGCCCTCCAGTCCGCAGGACAGTATTACAGAGATCTCACAGAAAAGGATGCCATGCCCTATGGGAAACACACCATGAGCTTTAATTTTCTCTTTCCATCCCGCCCATCTCTTCTACCTTTTCCACTCACTGCCTCTTTACCGCCCTCCAAATCACTTTTCTTACTTTAAACCAATTCCATCTTTGAACCATACATTTTCTCCCTGGGATGGACAAACATGAAACTCCTATTTTTCCTTTATATGCCCTTCTATTTTGTAATGGCCCATTCTTAAATCACAGACACATTTGGCCTAGGCCGCTACTTAGTTAGCACACTGCGGCATTATAGTTCATAAGGGGCTTATAAAGCCAGCATATGGTGCATGTGCATGGCTCATTACCTAATAAACATGCTGCAACATATAAAGCATGTGAAGTGAAAACTGATCCATCCCATTACCGATTTAAATATGACTTTATTGATTGTATATAAATGCCTGTAGTGAAACACCTACACACCAAGACCACACCCACATTTCTAAGAGTGGTTCATATTGAGATATAACTGTGTTACAAAATAATATTTTCCTGTGAATCACTTTCTTTGATCAGCTCAGTCTATTGCTTTTGCTTCTACAACAAAAGGACTTAGAATTCAGAACAGAGATAACTTGGATCAGACAGAAGTTCTCAGCTGCCCTGACCTTTAATAGCTTTATCCAGGGGCCCATCAGTTTCATAGCTATTAACTTGTTTTAGTCTTTTAATTACTGTGCAGGGCATGCTTTCATTAGACTGGATCATGAGTATTGCCCCATTTTTGCTCTTCTTGGCTCCAGCTCAATATGTTGCCACACAAACTAGAGCTCTGAAAGTTTCTAAGTTTAGCAACTGATCAATATGTATATTTTGAATGCTAACAGGAAGCTTTAAGTGTCCAGTGAGGTTATTGGCAAGAGTGATATACCCACAAATAAGGAACCTTGATCTATTATTACTTAAACTATCAATGAAGATCAAGAGCTCTCTCATTAAAGAGCCATTTTTGTTTTCTACATACTACAATGAAAAAGAAAAATACACATAAGGTGGAAATGGGTCTATTACATAAATGTTACACGTAAAGAGCCCTTTGTAAGTCTTGCTATTATTATAGAGTTTCAACATTAACATTAACAGCTGTTTAGTCACCAGTCTAGGAAGAAACATTAAGTAGTTCAGCATCAAATGTTATTCCTTTACTCGCTAAGAGCCACAAAAGCAAAATGTTTTGCCTTTAAGCTCCATCATTTTTCGCTACTGAAGAAGCACGCTTAACCAGGCTAGCCATGGCCATGGTCGGCTGTCTCATCACTTTCCAGCAGCGACCAACTGTCAGTCCAGACTGCCCGTATTGTAACTGCATTGTGTACAACGGATGGCTGAAGCTCTGGCAAGTGGATTATCACCACTACCCACCCCTGGCAAGAACCTACATGAGGTGGCAAGTGAAAACTTACAACAGCCTCTTTTAAAGTATCCCAGAAAACCACTGTAATCTTATAGTGCTCTACTTTAGAGTATTGAGAATATTGATTAATTCACTCTAATATCTGTATACTGTAAATTCATGAAGCTGATGCAAATTAGCTTAAAGAAGACTTGGGAAACAGGGGATGGCCTGGGTTCTGTCCAAATGTCACAAACCACCCTCCAGCAATTCTATAAATTTACAACTTAATAAAACTATATGCGTACATTTTATTTATTGATCACAAAACGTACCGATGAATTTCGGCTTTACACGGGCAGAGAGCCTAGGGTGTTACTGGTCCTGCCAAGAAATTGTCCCAGCACGTAACCTCGGTAAAAATGGTGACAGTGTTACACACACATACATACTGGCAAGGATCAACAAACTGACTGATGCACACCATTAGTGATTTGTCTCCTTGTTTCAAGTGTTTGTGCTAAGCTCAGCTAATCTTCATATCTACTGTAGGCCATAAAGACCATAAAAGCAAGTGATTTCTCCAAACTATTCTTGAACCTAATTGATGGTACTTGCAAGTGTGTGTGTGGCTGGGAGAGGAGAAAGAGGAAATAGAGCATGTACCATCATTATTTAGGTCATGGCCAGAAGGCATGGACTTAGGGTTTTACACACACACCAACACACATGTAGTAACACTGAACATGCATGCACTTGGCTGAGTTGAATCCAAGTATGTACACCCTTGACATGCTTTCTACATGGCGCATCTGTCACGGATGCACATCACAGCACTCTTGTCACCCTCATCTCCTGTTTCGCCTCTGTGCGCCTCTACTGGAAACACACACACAGACACACACTGTCTTTTCACTGCAGTTGCCAGAAAAGATTGGGGCCGACTTGGGGCACATGTCAAAGACTAAAGGAACACAACAAGAAAAGTAAATAGATTTGTGTTTTGACACTTGACACATGCAAAAGAGTACATGGAACCACCCCAAAAAGAGATGGTATATTTTGATTGCGTTGGCTCCAGGTGCTGTATGACAATCAGTTGGAGTCTCTAATAGATTTCTGCAATTCATTCTGTTTTTGAAGTATGGTGCATCTAAGAACTGAACGAGACCCTATTATTCCTGTCTCTTGACCAACAGTCCCTTGAATACATGAAAATTATATGCAGGATCATTCTCCTTTTAACAGCACTTGGAGAAAAGAGCGCTTGAAACCTTGAAGGTAGCATCAACAAAACTAGAAGATGAGACAGTGGGACACATGGGTCCTACTCCTTTAAGGTAAAACAAGGATACTTGTGAGATTCTGAGAAAAAGGGTGAAGGTTGCAAGGTGACAGTATCTTCATCTCTATCTCCTCTCCCACCTCTTGTCTCCATTGACCACAGGAGCTACACTGCCCCCCAGGCAAGCCAATCCCTCCATCCATCTCAGTGGAAAGAGCAGAAAATGTGAGGGCTGATTTGTTACCTCAAAATTGATGAAGGTGTGTGGAGTGTTAAAAATTTGAGGTGCATGAGAGGGAGAGAGGAGGTAATGTGCGTGATTTGTGGGAAAGTTTTTGGTATTAATCAAATTCTTGATAATGCCATACCATATGAATGAATGTCACTATGGTTTTTTTTTGTGTGTGTTGGGTTACCACCTCCCCAGCCGTGGCTCATAGATCCAACTCATGGTTTGGGTCATGCCCAGTGGATGACCTGACCCTGAAAGATCACAGTGTGTGGGATGGCTGGCTGACAACCGAAGTGGATTTAATGAACCTCATTCTATTATATGTCTTCATTAATATTATCAGGAACACATTATGCGAAATACACACACACACACACATCAAAGATACAAATTATGCCAACCACAGCTGAACACCTGCCCTCCCTGGCACCCAGGAGGGAGATTTTGATTGGTTTTGGTTTCAAGCATTTTAGGGTTTTAACATGTAGCTGGAGAGTGGCATGTGCACCAGGTGTGTGTGTGGTGGTGTGGTCTCAGCTGCACTGGTTGAGAATCTCAGTTCAGCTGAAAACACTTTATCTCTCATAATACATCATTCTCTCCCTTTTTCCCTCCTTTATTTGCTTTTGCATTCAACATTTTCATTCTCCCTTCCAGAACAGGTATTAGGCTAATCCTCAAAACCCCAGGAAACAAAGGCCCTTCTTGGTTTTCATTGCAGCCGCTCTAATCAGCGATTAATTTTACACCTGGGATGTAGTTACATTGTTGGCAGCGGAGGAAAACGAAGAGAAATACAGAGCCAGGAGAACCAGCAGCTCATTTAGGCGGTCACTTAAACCTCAATATGTCTACTCTCTCAGCAGAACAACACTCTTGCACTTATATACACTTTTATTTTTCATAGAGGACAATTTGACAGCAGGAAACACACAGGTGTAAATAATAAAATTAATGATATTAATCTCTATTTTAGCTGTCTCAGTACTGGGCAAGACAAGTCGCTCACTGTCGTGGCTCACTGGGACACTTAAACAGAATGGTTTAATGCTGTTAATGTTATTGCTAACAACTCTGGCCTCCTGCCACCAGTCATTTGATTAGCATCGCCTTCTTTGTGCGCTGGGCTGCTTTTCCTCTGTGATGATGAGGTTGTGCAACCAAAGCACAGATCCAAAACAAAGTATGCATAAAAGCAGGAGCGATAAGGATCTCTGGGCATAGGTTGCCAATCAAGCATACGCGGGTGATGTGCCTGGGAAGAAAACAAAATACTGAAGCTATATCGCTTGTTCTGTTCTCATAAAATCCAAAAAATGCAAAATCAATCAATCAAAAAATCAACCTGACCTCATTAAACCAAGGATTTTGGCCACTTAACAACAGAAACAAGCTGTGAACATCAACATACAGAACACAAACCCTAAACCGATATGAGAACACGGCCAAACAGGTGCTTTATTTACACATCCAGTAATCACACAGCAACATAAATATGTATTTGGAATCATGTGTCTAGCCACCTGGTGAATCCAATGTTCATTCCCTTTTAGCTCTCTATTGTTGGTCTCCACCAACTCAAGTGAGGGAAATATTAGTCTTTAGTCGTTAAATGCCCACCACCTGTGTGTGCTCTGCTGCCTGGCCACAGTTACAGTGGACCTTAGGGCCGTTTCTCTCAAATTATCTCTGAGAGCATTGAGAATTAAATCAAACCGCAAAGGCAGAGGAGACCAAGCAAACACGAGCTGGAAAGCCATTCAGAAATTAGCAATAAAGAGAGGAGCTGCAGGATTAAGGTGGGATAATTGCCTTCACATTTCTTGTATTGCTTTCACACTGTCGCCTTTGATACTGATCAGTTAAATATGTTTTGTGTACTAGAAATTTGTCTACTAACATGTTTGGAAAGAAACCCTAACGTCACTGGTTACATTTTATATCAAAGGCAGGAGGAAACACTTCAGTGAACAACTGATAAAGAAATGATCTGCAAACTATCACTGACATCAGATTTTTTATTTTGTTTTTCCCAACATCCAATCTCAAGAATAATAATATCCTCACTATATCAACCTAAAAGGTGATGAAATCAAATCATTGTTGTAAATTTATGAGGACACAAACCAAATCAAGAGTTATCAAAGGATATAAAGAAAGAAAAATATAGTTCTGCTATGACAAAAATACATATATTCTGATCTTTTCTCTTTTTGCTTTGTTTCAGGGAATACCTGATAGATCTATTTACTTTAATGGTTAGGTATCATACACATATTTAAGGCCACCATTAATTGCATTATTTTTTTTTCTCTTAGTCTTTTTTCCTCCCTTTCTGCTGGAAAACAGAGAAAGCCAATTTTGGTGTGGGGCTGCACGTAGCACATACTGTACTTCTTAACATTTTATCAAGATGTACTTGTTCCGTGCTATGTTTTCTATGTTTTCACACACAGAGACACAGACAGAGTGTTTTCTATCTTTTTGTTTTTCTGGTTTGTTTTAGTTTTTCCATTTCACCTATTAAGAATCTATCTCTGTGTGGAAGTAATGAAAAGCTGAAGTTTCTCTGTGTGTACAAAAGTGTCTGTGTGCCGTGGCGTGTGTTTCAGCTCATGCACGAAATGAACTCTTGCCCAGAGAAGCAGCCTGCTGACAGATTATTTATCCTCAATCTTCTCCTTGTTTCTGTAGTATCAAAATCTCCAGAAGGTACTCCACACACAACAATAAGACAACACACTAGTAGAGAGAGAGAGTGAGAGAGAGAGAGAGAGGCAAGATAGAGTCACATTTAGTATACATTTTTTCATTCATCTTTGTGTCATCTCTGCCTTGTTAGAGCCAAGAAAATATTTAAAATCCCCATTTAAGGATTTTGGGCCCCTGGAGAAGAAAATCCATGAGGACATCAACCGGAAGACAGAAAGAGATATATTATATATAAAGAGAGGAAACAGGAGACAGAGAGACTGGGTAAATGGAGATTTTACCAAGAGAAACTCCTTGCCAGCTTTTAATTATACCTTTGTGTCTGTGCAGATAAACAGTAGTGGTGAAATGCATGCGGTGGAGGGCTGCTATTTGCAGAAAAATTTTGATTTGTAAAATGCGTATGTCACTGTGTGTGTGTGTGTGTGTGGACAGGACAGCTGATGATCCTGATCTAACTTGCTGTCTGGCACCCTGTATGGAGTGTGCGGTCAAAAGTGACCTTGTTGTCTCACTGTCACCAGAGACAATTCCTCGCGGTCACACCTCATGTATGAATTATTGTTGAAACATCAACAAGCTAAACAAAAACAGATGGAGCGACGAGTTCTCTTCTGATTTGCTGTCAAGAGCCATTGATCTCTTGATTAGCCAATTCATCACCGAATACAAATCCACTGCCTCGGAGCTCTCAGCCACAAATACAAACCAAGTCCAGCACTTTCACTCAGAAAAATGATTTTTTTTTCTTTTTACGATGAACAGATGCAGTTCATGACACCTGCCTTTCCTTTTGGGTTTGTGACCATCATCACCCCTGCTGCTGCCTAAGTGCTCACATCTCCTCAGGTTCCACAGGCTGCACACTGATTATGTGAGCAGCTCTTCCAAACAGCCGATTTCCCCTTTTTCTGACACGAGATCAACAAAGTTCACAAAAACTATGGAAGATCTGGCGCCTAAATTGAATCACAGGCAATTCAAGCATTGTCAATGTCAACTGGCTGGTAAATGCAAGAGTAAAAGTAAGAGATCACCCAAAGTCAGATGGTTTGGTGCTGTAGGGATCATTAATGTGTACTAAATCCTATGGCAATCTATCCAGCAACTGTTAGATATTTCAGTCTGGACAAGTGGAACCTCCAATCTGTACACCTGTACAGACCATTTCTGAATGGATGATTTCAGAGGCAGACTGTAACAGAAATCTGGCAACTTTCAAATGAACTACACAAGCATACACACACAACTTCCATTTTTTCCTCCTCCACAGCTTTTTTTTTGAGCAGTAAATAGGTAATTTGCACAAACTGTTAAGTATCATGTACCATTCAGTTCCCAGTTATCAGT
>BRZM01000013.1:3353400-3394487 GCA_033238685.1 Lates japonicus | reverse complement strand
TGCCACACCACATGAAATGAAATGTCACTAGGCAGTTACCACCTCCCAGTGCAGTGGTGGATCCAACCCAGCCCATGCCCAGTGGATGACCTGACCTCGAAAGATCACAGTGTGGGATGGCTGGCTGATAACCGCGATTTCCCACGCAACCTCACACTCTATTACATATGTCTACACACATTTAGAACACATATACAAACACACACATGACACGTACATGTACCCACAAATCCATAGCTGAACACCTGCCCTCTCACCCAGGGGAGGAGATCATCATTTGGTTTTATAAAGTACGAGTTTCGGCTTATGCAGCTGAGAGTGCAAATCTGTGTGTGTGTAACTCACGCACTGGGTTGAATCAGTTCAGCTGTCACCATTCTCATAACATCATTCTCCTTTTTCCTCCTTATTCTTGCTTTTGCATCTCAACATTTCACCCCCCCCCCTCCAGACACAGGTAGTAATAGGCTAACTCTCAAACCTCTATGTTCATGTCTTCCTATTTAAATACTGCACCAAGGTAATGAGCTGGCATGAGGAAACGAGCAGAAATACAGAGCCAGAGAACCAGTGCCTGTCAGGCGGTCACTTAAACCTCAATATGTTCACATTTCTCAGCAGAAATACGGCACTTTATATATATCTGACAGAGAATAACGGACAGCAGGAAACATCACACAGGTGTAAATAATAAAATTAATGATACGAATCTCTATTGTCTCAGTATCATGATGCCGGCTCACTGTCACCACCCTGTACATCAGGAATGGAGCCACGTTGTTAGTCAGCCGCCAACAACTCTGCCTTCCTGCCAGCACCAGCCATTTCTCTGATTAGCACGCCTTCAGGCGTCGTCAGATGATGAGAAGCAAAAACCAAAGGCACAGATCCAAAACACAGTATGCATAAGGAGCGATAAGGATCTCACATAGGTTGCTAATCATGACATACGTGGTGATGTTTGGGGAAGAAAACAAACATTTTACTAATGCTTGTTCTCACTCCTATGTAAACCAAAAAAATGCAAATCAATCAATCAAAATCAACTTGACCTCATTAAACTCAGTTGATTTTATTTTGGTCAATACATGCTGCATACAACACTTAACATACAGAACACAACCTTTAAACTGATAAGAGGAAACATTTAAGCAAACAGGTGTTTATTACATCCTTAGTAATCACACAGCAAATATTAAATATATGGTATTTAAACTGTGTTCAGCCACCCAGGAATCAAATGTTCATTCCTTTAGCTCTATTGTTGGTCTCCACCAACCTGCTGAGGGAAATATTAGCCTGAAGGCTCCACCATACCTGTGTGTGTTTGCTGCTCGCTGTCGCCGGATGCAGTGGACTCTAGGCTGCTTTCAACATTCTGAGCACAGAACAACCCAACCGTAAGCGGCAAGAGAGACCACAAATAGTCAGAGCTGAAAGCCATTCAGAAATAGTACGCAGAGGAGCTGCAGATTAAGGTGATAATTGCCTCACATTTCTGTATTGTTTACACTGTCGCCTGATACTGATCAGTTGGGAAATATGTTTGTGTACTGAATTTGTCTACTAACATGTTTTGAAAAGAAAACTTAATGCTGCCTGAGTTACATTTCCACTCGAAGGTGGAGTGGTGTCACCTTCGGCACACCAGCTTGGATAAAGAATGATCTGCAAAACCATCACTGACATCAACGATTTTATTTGTTTTTCCTGCAATATCCACTCTCGCAATGCATATTGAGTCCTCACTTGTCCTAAAAGGTGATGAAATCAAATCAGTTGTTGTAAATTTATGAGGACAGCATGCCAAAACTAAATCTCAAGAGCTCCAGAGTTTACTGCGCGATAAAGAAAGAAAATATAGTTCTGCTACATAAAATATATATATTCTGATCTTTCTTTGCTTTTGTTTTAGAAATACCTGATAGATCTATTTACTTCAATGCACAGTGGTATCACACACACATATTTAAGGCCACCATTAACTTACTATTTTTTTTTTTCTTAGTCTCTTTTCTCCTTTTTCTGTTGAAAATGAGAGTTCACTCTGAAAATAGTAACTGTGAAAGTACATACTGTAATTTTAACATTTTATCAAGATGTACTTGTTCCAAAGGTGTTTTCTCTCATGTTTTCTGCCACAGAGACAGACAGGAGTGTTTCAATCTGCTCTTTGGTTTGTTTAGTTTGCATTTCAATTATTGAAATCTAGTCTCTTAGTAATGAAAAGCTTTGTGTTTCTCTCTGTGTGTATGTGTGCATGTCTGTGTGTTGTGTGGTTATGTGTGTGTGTGTGTGTGTTTTCAGCTTGCGTACGTGTGAAATGAACTTCTTGCCTCCAGGGAGAAGTAGCCTGCTGACAGAGATTAGTTTACATCATCCCCTTTTCAATCTTCTCCCTTGTTTCTGTAGCATTGTACCCTCTGTTGTAACATGTTCACACACACAGATACCAGGCAGAGAGAGAGTGAGAGAGAGAGAGAGAGAGAGGCAAGACAGAGTCATATTTAGTATACATTTTTTCTATCATTCATATCTTTATGTCATCTCATGCCTGGTTAGAGCTGCAAAGACAAAAACCTCTATCATGGATTTTGGGCCCTGGAGAAGAAATCCGCTGGAGGAGCACATCACAGGCTGGAAGGTTGACAGAGAGAGACAGAGAGAAAGAGAGGAAAGGTTGTTGTGGGAGACAGTGAGAGACTGTAAATGAGACGACCAAGAAGCCTACCAGCTTTCTTTAATTATACCTTTAATGTCTGTGCAGATAAACAATGCGTATCAGTGTCATGCATGCGTGTGAGGCTACTTTTGAAAGGAGTGCAGTTGCATAATGTCTGTGTCACTGTGTGTGTGTGTGTGGACAGGACAGCTGATCCTAATGATCTAACACTTACTGCCTACGTCACCAACCCAACAGGTGTACGTCTCACAAAAGTGACCTGTTGTCTCTGCGTCTGAGACACCGTATACACCTAGCTGTATGAGTGTGTTGAAACATCAGCAAGTTAAAACAAAACAGATGGGCGCCGCAGGTTCTCTTTGATTTGCTGTCAAAAGAGCCGACTGATCTCTGATTAGCCAATTCATCACGGGCCTAAATCCACCGCACCGAATATTTCGCTACAAAACATTGTATTCAGTCCAGCACTCACTCAGAAAATGATTTTTTTCTTTTACGATGAACAGTGCGGTTCTATGACACTCGTTCCTTTCCTTTTTGGTTTGCTATTATCATCACCTCGTTGCCAAGCCTAAGTGCTCCACATCTCCTCAGGTCTCCACAGGCTGCACACTGAAGCTGTGTGTGAGCAGCTCTTCCAAGCGATTTTCCTTTTTTTCGCTGAGATCAACAGAACACGAAACTGCCTGCCGATCTAAGCCAAATTGAATCTGAGCAATTCAAGCATTGTCAATGTCAACTGGCTAGTATTTAAAGGTAAAAAATGAAGATCACCAAAAGTCAGATGGTTTTGGCGCAACAAGGGATCATTAATGTACTAAATCTCACGCGATCTATCCAGCAACTGTTAAGATAACAGTCTCTGGACCAAAGTGGACCTCTGATATATTTTTCTTACAGATGTTTCTGAATGGATGATTTCAGGGGCAGACTGTAAGCAGAAATCTAGCAGCTTTCCAAATGAACTACACAAACATACACACAGCTACACATTTTTTGCCTCCCTCTCGCAGCTTTTTGAGCAGTAAATAGAATGAATTTGCACAAACTGTTAAGTACATCATGTGTACCTACATTCAGTTCCCCAGTTTATCAGGCGCATCTAGCTCGTTTCGACTGTGTCCATATCTCTGCTATCGAGAGAATGCGCGGGTACTTCCCAACAAAAAATCTTATAGGCTTTTCGCTCAGGACTTGGGCCTGGAGCCAGTGCAATTGACCCAAAGAGGTCAGTTTTGTTTATTGGTGTGAACAGTGGGGCAGGAAGGAAGAGCAGTCGTACTCAGGCGTGAGTAGAGAGGCAATCGTACCTAATATAAAAATACCCATAGGAAGAGTTTTATGTGTTGCTCTTCATCAGAGGTGGGAAAGTTAATCAGATACATTTGCCAAAGTAAAACACTGTTTAAAAAACAAGTCAGATAACTCACTTTATGGAAAACATCTTAGGACTGTCTCCATGCAGTGGATAGAGATACTCCCAAACAGAGACTGCATGCAGCCACAACCAACACAGTCTAGATAACTGCTGCAGTAAATACATAATCCTCAGTTTCTTGCCCAGCTAGAGAGCGCGGTTAACTTACTGGTGTTTGGAGCGGTACTGAGCTGGTGTGGTTCTTTATATACTCTCACTTAGTGAGTCAGATTGTTCAGTTGTTTGTGTGTGTTAAAATCGGGTGACCAACATATTAATCATGTGGCACTCTTCGGTGATGTGTCAAGGCAACCTTACTTCCTTCAATCTGGGCAAAGACGATCAACAAGCAAGGCAGCTGAGGAAGCTGAAGAAAATAAGTGGGCAACCCTGAGTATATGGACGGTGGTGTGAATGTTATTGATCCGTGCCGATAGCCATGCTGCAATGAAATTATAACTTCAGCAGCCTGAAATACGGTCACAAACTTTCTCTTTACGCAGTTTTGGAGAGTTAAAATTTTGTGGACAAAAGACCTGAGTATAAAATTCAATGAGTTAATTCAAAAATCTCTCGAATGTGAGATAGTTCTGAAGTGTTCTCTGCAGGGGCACTCTTTAATGATCAGAGAGAGGAGATAATCAATCGCAGAGTGCATCGCTGGACTACTACTATCCCAGGCCTGCTCCCAAAAAAAGCCCAGACTAGCTGACTTCATAAGTAATCTAATCAAGTAGCCAGGATAGACGTGTCTTTGAACAAAGGTGGACTGAGCATGTGTGCCACTGGGCCTCGGCATGTGACGGCCTGTAGACACACACCTGCACTTCCACTTTCCACAGCAACAGGGTGCTTGTGAGACAGAGGTGACTTTATTCCCATCTCGGCTGATCAAAATCTTTCCTTCTCTTCCTCTTTAAATCCCAATCCAGCTCTTCCTGCATGTCTGTTTTCTGTCTTCCTCTTTTCCCTTCTCTCTGTCACTGTTCCATCTCTTTCACTAAAGCGGTTTCTTATATTTATTATCTCACTAAGAGCCATAAAGGGCTGCTGTATGTGTCTATTATGATGCAAAGGTAAGCCCATTTATTTCTAATTGACATTTACCAGTAATTAATGTGAATCAAAAGCCAAACAACATATTTACATCCTCCTTATACACTCACGAGCACTTTTTTAAAGCACCATACTTGTGGAAATAATTCATCTCTTTGTTCTCAAAACAGCTGCAGTTCTTCATGGCATGGACTCTACAGATGGAACTTTCATACGAGATTCTGGTCAGGCTGACATGATTGCATCCACATCATTTCGGATTTGTCAATACACACTTTTCTGCCAGTCTTTATTCATATTGCAAGGTTTTCAATGGTTCATCTCATGACTTATCATCTTTTCCTGAACCCCATTTGAAATGACTTTTACTTTGTGACATGCTGCATTGTGTACACTGGGAGCATGTTAGAAGATGGTACATTGTGGCAATAAAGGGATGCGTGGTCAGCAACAATACTCAAGATAGGCTATAGCATCACTATGATTGATTAGTATTGTGGGGCCTAAATGGGTTCAAAAATATCACCCGTGCACACCACCACCAGGCTGGACTGTTGACTACGAGCAGGTTGGGTCCAGTTCATGCTGTTGATGCCTGTTCAACCCTACCATCCTGCGTGCCTCTGCGAGAATCAAAACTGGCTGGAGCAGGCTATGTTTCATCAATCTTCAACTGCTTCAGTTTTGGTGAGCTTGTCCACTGCAGCCACAGATTTCAGTTCTTGGCTCAGGAACAACATGGACTTCTCGTTGCGTGGCCCATCCGTCTCACTGGCTGACATTATAAGGCGGTTATTTGAGTTAATGCAGCCTTTAGCTCATGATCTGGCTTCATTCTCCTCTGTCCCTCATATCAATGACTGCAGTTCATTGGAGGTTTTTTTTGTTTCGGCACCATTGTCAGTAAACTCAAAGAGAGTTGTGTGAAAATCCAGAGAACAGTTTCATAAATACTCAAACCAGCTGCATCTAACAACAGTCATACCACAGTCAAAATAATTTTTTCTCTAATATGAACATTAACTGAATCTCCTGACCTGCATCTGCATGATTTCATGTACTTTCTGCCCTTATATATGATTGAGTAGTTGTTCCCTAATAAGGTCCTTAGTGTCGATACTTTTCCATGGTTATTTTAAACTTTCTGTCTTGGTTGAGGTTAGGAAAGATTGTGTTCTGGTTTGCTAGAAAAGTTCACACTGACTTGTATGACAAAGTGTGTTCATTCAATCTTATTAAAACCACAATCTTCCCTTATTACAGACGGGAAGCTCTGGATGAGACTGGTCTCTGGTGCTGCAGTTGTTTTGCTCTGTGCACTAGGTATATGTCACCCCGACCACCTCCACCAGGCGACTGGCCTTGCAATTTAATAAATGTGGCGATTCATTCATTCAAAAATATGTTGCCTCTAAGGCATAATCCAGCCAGCAATTGTTCCTACAAAACAAATCTGATGTTGCGCACAAATGTCATTTTCTAGGGAGACGAGGGACGAAATGCTTGTAAAACACTAGCGTGAAAGTGAATGCACTACAACAGCAGTGCTGAGACCTGCCATGAGTAGGGAGAAAAGAGGAAAGCAAGCAATGACTCAAAATACAGTTGCAGGATTACAAGGCTACAGATATGTGTGTCTGTGCAGAGTACAGTCACATATGCTGCCTTCAAGCAGGATCATGTTTACTGTGTTCATGAGGGAGAGTCCATATAGATAACTCCTCTTGCGGTATTCACAACCTTGAGTTCAAGGGCGATGTTTGATGGGTTTTCAAAACCATCCTGATCATGATTTGTTTTGTTGGATGGTAAGTATATATTGTAATTTTAGTCACAAAGAGTCACAAGAGTTTTCTTATAATTTTCTGTGTTTTATGAAAATGTTGTCTCTATATATATAAATTTGTCAATACTTTATTCGTCTTACTTGTTTCTCTGCTTGGTGCTGGAAATACAAGTCAGTCGACAGACCTTGGAAAAGTAACAGAGAACAATCAAGAATCTTTAGCGTCCATTGTTGCCTATGGCAATTAATATTCCTCCTGGTGTAACCCTTGAAACTTCAAGTATACTGTATACAACACAGTGCGTCCATAACATGAGTCCCACAAGTTCCATTTGAAGGAAGCAATACTGACAGTTAATATATTAAGTATTATTAATATATTATATATTATTCATCCATGATGAGTTAAAGAAAGATGTAAGTAACTCACTTATCCTCTAGTTGATGCTCAGGACAACTTCTGTTGGGTTTTTTTTTCCCTTTTTCTTCTAGTAAATGGTAGAAATTATTCCAATTCAATTCCTGACAACAGCCTCAAATCTTTTCATAATTGCTGCTAGGCCACTTTGGTGTAGGGCACAATCTGTCTTTTCATTAAAAGGGCAGAATTGCAGGTACAAATGGGATTTTGTAATGTGAGTCTCCATCTCATAGAACAAGGACTGTATTACAAAAACCAACAGAGGTGTAGGCGCCTTCCCAAGACTGAGTAAAACGCCAAATCTGAGGCAATAGCTCATGCACACACACACTGCAGAACATACAATATGACGACCATCAATATGGTAGGTGATTTTAGTGGTGGTGTTTCCATTTCACTGACAAATCTTTGCCTGTCTAGTCTGAGATGTAGTATATTTCACTAAACTAAGATAGTCAATGAAATCTCAAAAAATAGGCTGCATAGGGGTGTGTGTGTGTGTGTGTGTGTGTGTGATGAGGGTAGTGGTTATATGTAAGTGGAGGAGGATGTAGAATTTGATTTTATAGCTGAAGGACAATGATATCACTACACTGTAATAATTGAATTTTAAAATTAGTTCCCCAAATCTCACACGTCTCTGAGACATGCGTACATGAGCATACATGCACAGAAACACACGTGCCCGTGCCCACAATTTTATATTCCAGTTCTCTCTTCAGCTAAAACTGCTCTTCATTAAAGAACTCTAACCTCTCTGCTTGAGGTAAAGGGTAATTCGTAGCTAATCCAGTTCAAACGGGTCTCTTTTCTGCAAACTGGGACCACCATAGATAAGGCTACCCAATTGCTTAGGAGTGCTTCTGGCCCATCCATAACTGCAGATGAAAGTGCAGAAAAGGTTGGGTGGGTGACACCATTCATCTGTATTTATCCTCTGGTCAATTCACAGTTAAGTTTTAGGGGTTCAACTTATTCATTGAGGACTTTTCTCTATTTATATGCAACAGGCAATGAGTATCTGAAAAATGATGTTTAAGGCTTAAGTAGAGGCTGGTGGGGAATGAAAAAGATGCTTGAAAGTCAATAAGAAATCTGATTTAAAATTAAAATTTAAATTTAAAATCAGCTTCCATATGATTTTTTGCTTTATCAGATTTCAAGTAAAAATCAGATTTAGGCTGAGTGGTTACAACTTTGGCCTGGGCTGCGTGTGTTGCATAATTCAGTATTGATCAGCCAAAGGAGAATCTGTTTGTGTGTCCACAGGTGGTTTGAATTCATCTTCCCAGCAGTAATCCTGGTAGCCGTGGTGGGTTTCATTCCCAGTCCACATGGGGCGCTTCTACCTACAGGGAGCTTGAGCCTGATCTCTGGTAAATGCAGCAGGTATGAAACAGTTCTTGGCTGCGCAGTGGTGGCCTGCCTGTTAAACTTCCTTTTAAACCTCATCACCTCAACCAAGACTCATTTATTCACACAATACGAGCCACAACACAACAGATGCAGATCTGGGTTGCATCGAACAGCTGATTTCTTTTCACCTCTTTTTCACGTTTAATGTTTTAATGTGAGGATCAAAGACTGTACCGATGCCTCATTCTACCCAACTTCCAACGTTCGCTCAGATAAATTCTACCCCAACATTTCCTTGACAGCGGGTATTGAACAATTACACACGAAATAGTCAAAACATTTATCAATAATGTGACCTGTGAAGAATCTACTTTACAAACAACACAAAATGGCACTTCTGTTTCACGTTGTTTCACACAAAATGATGATGGCTGCTATGTGTTGTCCATGTTCTACAACGGCAATAGTGCAGTTACTTCATGATCTTCATCACTTTAAGTATTCATCATTACTTGGCTGAGTCTTTATTTGTTTTTAATGTTTCCTCTCAAGCCTGTGCTGCAAATCAATTTATGCTTTGGGAGTAAATCTAAAGGCAAAGCTTAGATTAATAACAACACTCTGTCAATAACTACATGCACAATCTCAAGCTTCAGATATGTACAGGTTTTTGATATTGGTCTGAAAAAAAGGTTACAAGACACCTGGTGACTTTACGCGAACAACAAAGTCAGAGGCCCGAGTTTGAACAAAGTGGTACAGAGATTGAGAGCAGCATCACACCTTGCAATGCTGCTAATTAAGGATTCTGCTAACTACATCAGATGTGAATAATCACAGTATTGATTTTCTAGTCTGGTATCTATATCTCAGATGTTTTCTGCCATGCTTGAGATCCAGGTGGGATCAGAGGTAGACTTATAACATAAAGTAAAAAAGTGTCACCGTCAAACTTTCCAACTCATCAATGCCTGAATGACACCAAACAAGCGGTGTAAATCATTTAATTCAGCGTCAAAGTTCAGTTTATTTGAACGGGCCACAAAACAGAACACAGCTACTCTCTCAGTAAACAAACATCTCGCTCTACACAATGTCAAATGTGAACTTTTGAATGCAACCCAAACAGAGGTATGCAGAGCCAGTCTAACTGTTTCCTTCTGCTTCCAATTTTTATGCTAGCTAAGCTAATCATCTCTAGTTCTCTCAGCTCTGCGCTTTAAGCAAAGACATGAGATTGATATCCTTTTTTTTTTTTTATTATTATTTCCTCTCAGAGAAGTAGACAAGCATCCTCAAACACTCCTTTAATCAGATCAATCACTCCCAAAATGAACTGAAAGTCAAATCCTTACAAAGTGACAGCTACTGTTCTCTGCCTATTTGATAATACTCTTACCTGTTGAAATTTCTCACTCATGTCAGAAGTTGTTCTGCTTTTTTGGTCAATCTAATTTGAATCTTTTCTAACAAGCCCTTTAATACCCTTTTGCTTTATTCTCTTAATTTCATCTTTCCCTCTCTCTGGACTCTCAAGGAACAAGAGGTATGATAGATGCCTAATTCTTTATCAATTCTTGGCTCAAACTACGTCTCCTCCTCTCTTGTCATCCATCTCTTAGCATCTCAATTCCTTATACGTATGTCCTTCCATTATTCATACGTCATATCATGATCCCTCAAAATATTCCTTTATACTTTCTTGTTCCGCCTACCCTCCTTCATCTTACTTTCCATATCGGATGAATTAACCTGCAGAAGCTCGTCCCTCCTTTGCAATTCACCCCACCGCTACATTTGCCTTCTGCCTCGCTGCTCTCTCCTCCTTTAATCCTCCTTTCATCTTTTCTTCCATGCACCATGTACTCCCCTCAGCCCTTCACCTTTCTACCACTTTTTCCACCCCCTTGCACCTCTCATCCTTAATCTTCCCTCAGCCTTACCTGTCTCTACATCAGGCCTTCCTCTCTTCCCTACCAACATTCTTCTTCTCATCACCCACTCAACCTTCATTAGACAGTGTGTGTGTATTTCATCCCTGTTGCATATGTGTGCCATTATGCGTGTGTGTGCGTGTATGTTTTCTCTCAGGCGAGATGTTCATTATAGGAGGTTAGAATGATAGCGATGGTAATAAAGATAAAAGTCGTCAGGAAGACACTAATCAAAACATCTCCCGGTGGCAATGTGTGTGTGCATGTGTGTGTGTTTGTGTGACTATGTATGCATGTGTGCGTGTGTCCTGTGCCATGTTGCTTTAGAGCTATTCCCCTAAGGACAGATTTTGATGGCCTCTTTTAAAGTGGCAAATTTGAACAGAGGAGTTTTACGATTTTTGTTTTGAGTGAGTGTTGCTGTTAATTGGAGTTGCTCAGGCTGTCCTCAGGCTATTGGGAAGTGTGCAAATGTGTGACTGTCGTTGGCCTTAATGTGTGTGTGTGTGTGTGTATGCGTCCAGGTGGTTGAAACTGAAGCGTATATGGGGTTTAAGCTTCCCACCCGGAGGGACAGAGGTTAACAAAGCTACTGCCTCTCCTTATATGTGAAGTGACAGCAATGTTGAGGAAGCTTTCAGCAGTGAAAATTAAATTAGGTTGCATGAATCAAACACATGAAAAAAAGAGACATACTGAACAACATTAGCAGCACAGGCGAACAGCAGCATAGAGAATGAGTGGGTGGGGTGGGGGCGGAGGGTTGGGAGGTATTGTGGTGATGCCAGGTAGTGGTACTTGCATGCGCCGTTGTTGTTAGTGCAGACGACAGTTCTTACGTTCATATAGAGGTGGGTCAGCAGTTATGCTGTTAAAAATTCAAAGTCCCCTCTGTTAGGATTTTCACTGGCAGCAGGTCTCCTATCACGTTGGCTGCCGCAGGCGTGAGGAAACAAAGTGTGTGGAGTGATGAAAGGATCTCCTGGTACTTACTGTAATGCAGCCAGACAGGCTGATTGATACTGATGCCATCAGTCACCTGGGGAAATTGATGTAGCTGAGGACACGTGTGTGTGTGAGTGTACATTCATCAACATGAAATCTATTTCCAATAAAACAACCTCACTGTATCACGCCCTGCCTTTATCTACATCCCTGTCTTGCTCACTCATGAGCTGCTTCTTTGTTGGTGCATAGACGCTGATAAATTTTTCCACTATTTATTTGCCCTCCCTGGCCCAATACTCAGTGTAAATTATTATACAGATTGCAGAAATAGTTTCATTATCCATCCCAAAGGTCTTTAATGAATAAGGCAAAAAAAAAGATTTATCCTCTGTTTCCTTTTTACAGGGTTCCTGAAAGCTTGCTATTCTAACTTTAATGAAATGAAAAATATTACTAACCATCATCTAGCAGACTCACTGAGCAACAGTGCCCAGAAAAACAAACAAAAACTATTATTTTATATTATATTATATTATATTTATTTGTCAAATTGACTGGATTTACTTTATGTTAAAGTGACAACAGAAGTTTTTGTTGTTTTAATTATGAAGTAAATGTTATTTCTTGCCTAAGTATTAAGCACCATCAGCATTTTAGATTCCCTATGCAATTCTTTTAAATGAATTAATTAATCTTCACTGAAAAACTAAGGATAAATTTACCTTTGAGAGGTGCCTCTGCCCATGTGCCACCAAAACAGAAAGAGGACAGCACTTTACTGTTTTCCCAGTAGCTGTTTTCCCAAGGTAGAAGCGGTCAGTAGAACAACTAGAAAAACTGTAGGAACTCTCCAGCAAAAGTAGAGCCCCCATTGTCAGAGGAGGCAAAGAAAGGTGAAAGAGGAAGGCGGCAGAAACACAGTAAACCAAGTGAACTGAAGGCATACTTGGATTCGGACAGAAATTCGAGCCAGGATTTTCCTCTGTGACCAACTTTATAGATGATGTCGGTGGTCTACTCGACCAGTCTGACTTATGGAGATGCTCCAGGACAAGAGGGTTTTAAGTAGCATTATCTCTACTAGATCAGTAGCCAGGCTGGTAGCCATATTGCCACTACTGCTAGCAGGCAGAAACCCTTCGGTGGTTAAGGTCTCTTGAAATTTGAAGTGTTAGGTGTAACTACTATTTACAGATGACCCTTGACACCTCATACCCAACTATCATTGAAGCGTACCTGGCGACTGTGCAGAAAACCTCTAATCCCCACTTGGTTACGCAGCGCACACAACTCCCAGCCAAATGTGTTTGTTTGAAAAGAGTGAGCCAGTTGCCTAATGGGATTTATAAAAGTAGAAACAGGTGATCTTATCTACCGCCAGCGATCTTCCTACCTACCTGGGTAGATTATGAAGTAGAGCCTATAATGGGACACAATCAAGCTTTGATGCTCACATTTGGACTGCCATAAAACACACAAGTAGAGGTTGGGGAAGCATGATAATATTTGCTTCTAAGAGATTGGGCTACTGATGTGTTGACTGACGGACTGGATGTGTGCAAGCCTCACTTAAACAGAGGACGGGACTAACTGAGGGTTAATGAAATGTGTCAGAATAAACAAAAGGGAAAATGATTACGTGTTGCAAATTTTGGGAGACGAAGCCCAGCCTTACGTTTCTCACATTTCACAAATGTGCACTCTGTCAGGCTGCTGAAAATGAACAAACTTTCCCCTGTCAATCCAGCAGGAAAGAGCGGCAGTAGAATGGGTATAATTCATAACAGAATAATCATTACTCTGATTGTATGATTGGCAATCACATAAACAAGGTTTGCTTCCCCCCCTGCAGGTTTACTCTAAGTTGACTAATCAAAACACATGTAATCAACAACAGAATGAGGTGAATGGGAAACAACAAAAGCTGAAACCAGTCGCTGAACCACCTTATCATGTGATTACTGATTACACGTGCAGGAACACAGGGCACAGTGCCACACTGAGAGCGCACAGTAAAATGTTCTGGTTGAGAATCAAAGAGAATCACCAGTTTTTTAAATTTTTATTTTTACTCTAAATGTGTCTTTTATCTGCATTTACGTTGCATCATGCTGTCATCCTGCTCCACCTCGGATTTCTTCCTGTGTGATTGTGATAATTATGATGATTGCCATTTGTGCAAAACGGTGTGTCTTGAAAGAAGCTGTTGCTCTTTGATTCTGAAGGACGGAGATCAAAGCTTTATGGTAATGCTGATGTTTTCAGATTAATGGAAGATTTTCTCCTATTAATCTTCATTGTGCTGAGGCCGCATCAATGATATCTGGATGAGACAAGACAGATGCTAATCCTACATCTGGCCATTATTTCAATCATGGTAATAAGAAGCCACTGAACAAAATGAGCTTAGAAGTACAAGGTACAGCACCCACTGCTGCTTTTTTTTTCTTTTTAACAATGTTCAGTGGTTTTCTGTGGGATTTGTCAGTTAAAGGGACATGAACAAGAGCAGTAAAATAAATGAAAGAACAGACAATCTATGTACAATATTCTGAAAGAGGTGAAATGCATACAGTTGTGTTTGTTTGTGAGCTTTGACTGAGAAGTTTTACAATAGGAGAAAACAGAATGACAATATTCGTTGAAATAAAAGTAAGTAGAATATATGCCAGCATAAAAATAATGCTATTGATTTATTGTGCAGAAAAAAATCTATAAACAAAACACTGACATTTATCACTGTGTATGAATCTGTTAGCAAATGGTTTGCCAATACGCATCCAGCATATTAAGTAGCATTAGCATTCATTTAGAGCAACGTTCAGTATCATTTCAGCTGTAAATATCATTTTTCCTGTTTCAGCCACTAGCATGTCTGCCTTTTTAAGGTGTGAGCAGGTTTTGTAAAGTGGGTTTATGCAGAAACAGCTGCCTGTTGCATCTGAAAATAAGGCTAGGAAAGAGGAGACTCTGAAGCGTAATATTAGAGGAAGAGGTTTGGCATAAAGCCAAAACAATGAAACTGAAAAATGCTACAAATCCTCTGTAGAGTCAGGTAGTAAATGTCTGTGGGTTTGTCAGTACAGTGACAACTTCCTCGAACTCATTCAGCTCAGCTGTCACAAGGCATTCAGGAAAGCATTACTACCATCTATGACGCTCTGCCCAACCCAGCTCGCACACTGAACCCTGCCTTTCTAATTCTACCTGAATGCACCATCCTCTGATGTATGTATTTATTTCTATTCTATTTCCATTAATGCTCTTTTATGTATATATTATATATACTATTACATATATATTAGTACCTTATATATATATAAGTATATATATCTCTCAATCACACAGTCATTTAATCTATTCTTAATATAAAAGATTGACTAGTGGAAGTTGTAAATATTATAAATGGTTCATGTCACCGGTACAACGTAGTAATATAGCAGATATAAGTTTATAAATTGTTGTATAACTAATTTTGTGGGTGCCCTTATATTCAACAGATATTAAGCTGACAAAATAAAAAGACAAATGACAGAGTAAAAAAAATTACAACTATAACGCATCAATAAACACTTATATCCCTTATATCAACAACATTATGGTGTGATGTAAACCATGTTTATATAATCACATAAATGATAAACAAGGGGAGTTCAAAAGTTGTCAGAGTTCCGACAAAGTGTAAAGTGTTAAAGTGAGGTGTGTAGTAATTACACATCTAGCTCACTGTTTACGTGTTTATCTTGATGTGTCTCCTCTGAATAAAAAACAAAACAAAACCTCAACATACCTCAATTGGGTCTACATGATCACACACAAAACACACAAACACACACATGCCGACAGTTTATCACATTGCCATCACCACTATCCATCCATTGATTTATCTGTTTTCATGTCTGAACAATGTCGAGCTCAATGCATGATACATTACAAAAACAATATTAAATCAATAAGATAAATATCTCCGATGATCTGTGTACTGATAACAAACTCATTAATCACATTTGTAACAGATTATATTAACGTTAACATGATTTTGTTTCTCTTAAGTTAATACTATGGCCACTATTAATGGAAGAGGGAAAAAAGAGCAGTTTATTTCTTGAGTGCTGCCTTAATGTGAAGTAAAGGATGAAAGGTTTAAAAGGGAGAGGTCAGATATAGGCTGTAAAAAGAGATGGACTACAATGATTCTTTATACAGGATGTCTAAACATCACAGCACCCCTCTGTGTTAGTCAGGGCGGAGGATGTGTGTGAGGATGGTGCAAAGCGTTCATAAAACTGTTTTCAGACTTCTTTTCCATATTAAAAGGTGCCTCAATTTCCAGACAGTGCATTATAAATCTCATGGGCCAGTGGCACTAAGCTATTATCGGCTTGCTCTCTGGGGCAAATGGCATATTTCTCTTTCTCTGGGGTTGAAAAATGTCATGTACCAGTTCACTGGAAAGCAATTTAGAGCTATGACTGACCTGGAAGCCTTCCATGCAAATAAAAGTGTGAGCTCAGCGGGGGCTTCTGTTTCGTTCTTGCAGCCAGTGTTCCTGTTTTATTGCTGCAATTATAATCTGCTATCAACTGATTTTGGAGTGATATATCTCGACCAGAGCCTATAAAATCTTTAATACTGTTTCTGACCGCTTTTGATACTGATATGGTACACACTGACACCACTTTTGAATCATGCACACTGGGTCCAATGAAGATTACTTTTCTTTACTGTGAAATCAATGAGGCACTCCATCGGCTCAATTTAATGCCCTCCTTCCCAACAAACTCAGATGCACACACAGACAAACACTGACACCTCACTGTAGATGATAGTCCAGGGCAGGTGGGTTGCTTGTGATTGTGTGTAGGAAAAGTGGATTGGAAATATTCTCAAACCCCCTGGTGACAACAAACACTGGGGAAATTGAATTCATTCCTTCTGCTTGCACACACGCTTTCTCTCTCTCTCTCTCTCCATCTTTTCCTCTTATTCAAAAACAGTCTCTCCCTCTCTCTCTCTAAATTCCTCTAGTACTCCTCATCCAACTCTCCATCTCAACTTTTTTTTTTATTCCACTCCACTCACTTCTGTCTTTCTGTGCCCTTTCTCACAGAGTGTATAGTGGGTCATGTGGTATTCTGAAGTCACTGTGGGTCACTGTTGAGTCTTGTCGGGTGTGTGTGTGTGTGTGTGTGTCAGAAGCACTGAGCCAGAGTAATGGGTTTGTTCAGCCGTCCGTTGCAGTTGTTTTGCTGTCGAATGATGCAGCAAACCGGTCAGAATCACCAATTACACACACACACACACACACACACACACACACACACACACACACACACACACACGACACTCATTTCACATACAACATATACATTGTTAATACCATATAGGCCAGAACATGCATATCCAATTTACACTTAGTCTAGTCACTTCATGCATCTCGGGCAGATCGATTAGCGATCTGAAAAAAATGAGGAAAGCATTCAAGATGGACTCCTCTACGAATTCACCTTCTGTCAGATGTTAAAAAAGCGTTTATCGCCTCTTTCTCCAAGCACTTTAAGAGTCTTTGGCCTTTCTGATACTGGCGGTGTATGGAATCAGACACTTCAGGGTCTAGTCCCTCGAAACAACACTGAAATCATACTAAACTTGCAAGTTTGTAAAGGGTCTTGGCGATCTCAATTCGATCCAGAATTAAATCTCGGTTCGAAAACAGATTTTGATTCAGCAAAATAAAATACTGGCTGCTCGGCTTCTGTGTGTTCCAAGCGGCTGTAACTGTCTTTCCACTGAGCTGCAAATGAAACTCGCTGCAGCTGACAGTTGAGCTAACTGATCTTGATGAGGTCATTGTCTGACTAACAGAAAAAAGCGAAACCCAGAGCATTTTGCAGTCTTCCTCCTGCATGAATGATGAAATGAAAGGTGTAATTTACTGAATCGCAGACATCCCACTGGTTAACTTTTTGTGTGTTCTGGGCCTGAGGAGGGAAAATAGAATAAGACTTCACTGTAGTGCTTCATTGTGTGGTTGTTAACATTATGTCTCTCAGTAGTAGAACATTTATCTGTATTGGATTTTAGTACCAGAAACTGTTACCCAAAACACTTCACCTGTGTATTACTAAGCTAATTATCAAGTCATTAAATCCAAATTGCACCCCCAAACATGAGTTTTGAAGATGAACTCAAAAGCTGTTCTGGTATGTGTGTTCGCTGAATGCCGTCAGATGCTTCTCTGTGTCCTCACAGTTGAGTTCTGCCCAACACCAAATTCTGTCAACGTGCTTTAAAAATAAATATAGCAAATCGATTTTCCTCTCCTGTACAGCAACAGGGAGGAGAAAGGCTGAAGCTGCCATATGTATGCAGCATTTACTGAAGCCACTATGAATAATATATGAGGTCAAACTGTGGGGTGAGTGAGTGCTAGGGTCATCCATCCATCATCACTGCCACAATGTCCAACAAGCATTGGTGATATACAGGGTACATTTTTGGACAGGTTGTACAGTCTGTGACTGTGTCCAGCCATTCACTACCTACAGGCATTTAGAATTCTCAGATTTACCTAACCGCATGTCTTTTGGAGTGGGAACCAGCACTTTTACGCATGGGGAGTGCAGGGAGCAATAAGTGTGCTTCCATCCACTTGCGTTTGTGTGAATTTTGTGCTTCAAATTAAAAAGTTTTGTGCTTGCCTTAAGTTCAAAAGTGGTGTATCAATAAGATGAAGTATGTGTCTTATATGGTAACTTCACACTAAACTTTTAGCCCCTGATTTTCCACTCACTGATAGTTTATGAAGATCACAGAAAAGCCAAAGATTGAGCGAATCGCCCAGTTGACTTCGCTGGCAAATGTCCGATCTTTCGGTGCGCCCACTTGATCCGAGACACTCGCTGATGCATCACATCGTAAAAGATATCTAGCAGGCTAAATGTCTACCGACCGTCGTGGGAATAATTGTGACCCATTTGTAACTGGCACTGTTGTGACACCGTGCTGATCAGACATGTAGCATACAGACCACAACGATCTCAAGATTCCTGATTACAAGACAAGCAAGTTCGTAGTGTGAACAGTACAGCCAATCTGGCGACCTTAAATGTCCTTGGTCGTACATAGCATGGGGTCAATAAGATGACTCTTAGGTCATCAATATCCATTAACTTGAAACACATGAACCAGCATAAATAAAGTATTTTTCAGACACAGTGAGCTCCAGTGGACAGAAGATTAGAGGAAAGAAGAGCCCGGTGCCTAGCAACCATTCTTATCGCATTTTCTCTCTATAGTCAGTGTGTCATCTCATTGACTCTCCAGTGATAACAACGTCTCCATTCACTCTGCACAACAGCTCATTTGACACGAGTGCCATTTGCCAGTCACAGCACTTTCTTCAGTAATGATCTAATCACAGGAGAGTATGCCAAAATAATCAATACAAGATTTTCTAATTGTCAGAGACAGCAAATGACTTTGAGGGAAAAAAGTTGTAGACCTTTATGTTTGTGGCAACAAGTGCACAGTGCACATTACAAAGCTATTAAGTTGTAATTAGTTTTTCATTTAAAAAGTGACAAGTAAGATGTTGTATTAGCATGTTCTGCAGAGGTAAGCAGTCCACAAGACTGATATCATCTACTGCTGCTGTTCATTAATTCCCAATGCCAGAGAGGGTCACGTAACATTTTATTCAAAGCGATTATGCATCTGGAATTGCCTCATGTTCTTGATGAATATTTGGTACTTTCATAAAGAACATGTTGAAAATTAAGTGTGTTCATTTGCAGTGCAGCCTTTTCTTTATTTTGTGTGTGTGTGTGTGTGTGTGTGTGTGTGTGTGTGTGTGTGTGGTCAGTGCTGCAAGCCTGTCTGAAGAGGTGTTGTCTTTGACTTGTTTTGTTTACAGTGTAGATGAGTAGGTGTTACATTAAAGACATTCCCTTCACTCACTCTGTCCTCTAGGCTCACTCAAACATGTCACTACATATCACATCTCCTGTGTGTGTGTGTGTGTATGTGTGTGTGCATTGTGTGTTGAAAATCTGAAAAGTGAAAGCCTCTTGTAGCCAAGCTGTTATCTAGAAAAAAATATGAGAGCTAGACACATGCACACAAAGAGAAAGACATGCACGTTCAACAAATTTCCGTCTGATCGTGTTCACATTAATCCAGGCACAGACAGGAAGTTGCAAAGACGTTTCCCTCAAAATGACCGACGCAGAGCACAAAACATAAAATACACACTACGAAGAGGCAGCAACATAAAACTTATTTTGCATTTACATACCTTCAAGAGTAACTTCAGGTGCACCTTTCTCTCACTGTACGACAGTGTTTTAGAGGGTTTTTCAGTCAGTGCAAACAAAGACTGTGACGTATAGTAAAGCTGACAGCACTTTTCTCATCATACATTTATATGACTGACTGTTGCCATAGACAAGCAGAACACGTTCAGATTACAGTTGTTTAACGCGTCAGACTTCTGAATTGAGTTCATATTTGCACCAGTCTTAAAGTCACACGTTTAAAATCATCTCGACTGCTTTGAAAGCTAGTTCAAGGCTCAATTGGAAGGTCGAGATTTAAAAAAGCCCCACACACTCTGAAGATAATGTATGTCGACTGTACAAGGTGACCTGCCTTATTTTCTGCAGACCAGTGCAGACTCTCCACAGTGTTGAAAACTAGTCGTCATGGCCAAAACGGGCTTATAATTGGGCCTTAAATCGTGTGATGTGTTCCAAGCTTCAAACAGAAAATCTATGCTTGAACAAATCTTACTGACACATTTTCCCTTCTCCTGTGGTACTTGCAGGGAACAGCTAAGTAGCAGTGACAGATAAACATTGACAGAGCTATCAGCAAGCAGAAATAAACAGAAATACTAAACAGATGCTTATAGTGTTTGTTTGTTTGTTGATATTTACAAAAAAAAAACTGTCAACAGATTTCAGTGACATTTGGTGGAAAGTTGAGCCAAGGAAACTCTGATTAGCTTTTGGTACATCTCCAGATCCAATGGTGCCACAATGTGTCCAACTACAAAGCACTTTTAAGTTTTGGCTTATAACTCCTGAACTCTGAGGTGCAGAAGCAAAGTTCCTGGATTTCTTGTTTCAAGTGGAGGCCATGGCTGAATAAATATTATAGACCTTTGACAATTTTTATAAATTCTCCACAACATTTGGTAGATCGGACATTTGACTGAGCCCCTAAAATGTCACATAAAGCTTCTCTGGTGCTCCACTGTATTTTTCTTGAGTCTTGAATGCATTGTGCAAATTTTGATGACAAGCACACTATGAGCAATAAACAATCCTGTAAAATATGATGTCATCTTGCCTGTATGTGACACCACTGCCACATGATGCATTAAAATGTCCATACTGCAGTGCTTACGACTGAATCCCTTGAAATTCTGCACAATTCGTCCTTACAAAAGCCCCTAATATTCCTGAGCATTATTTAGGTAGTCTACAAAAGCTTAAGCTCTTTGAGTGCTTTCAGCTTTATTAATGTTTTTGGTTAATCTGTTGCACTAAAGAATCAACCCCGTCTCTTACAACATTATGTTATTTGATTAAGGTTTTGGTTAATTAACTGTTTTCAGATAAAGAAAGTACTACACATAAAAGTTGTAAGGATGTGGTTGCAGTGGATGGCCACAATCTTTTCCTAAACTTAAAAACATTATGCAACTATTTTACTTTAAAATAACAGCTTCAAAATCTTTTTGCTGGTACACTGTATTGTAACTTGTCACACTCTAAGCCCTGAACACTTGAACTATGTAACTTGGGTTGATCAGGTATGATCTCCAGTGAGAAGTGTATAACTGAGTGATAGTCAGCGGCTTTAACTACCAGAGGAGTAATGCTGAACTGCAGATCAGTTAAAAAGACTCAGAAGTCATTAAAAACCAGTGTTCGTCTCCGATATCCAGCCAGGAAACTTTAAAAATACAAAGAATTATAAACCAAGTTTGGCGTGTTTGTTACGACGACAGCACTTCCTGCTCCAGAAGCCGGGGATCATGAGGGATATACACCGTTTGACTGTGTTTCACTTGAGTGACGGGGACTACGCAGTCGGAGCTCCGGTAAAGTGATTGATGGGCTTTGTTTTCTATACATTAGCTTCTTGGGGCTGCACTGTTTTTGGTACCCCTGACCGCTCAAACTCTGAGCCAAACAGAATTTAACACACCAGCGTCCTGTACCTGACTACCACTTGTGGCTGCAGAGGATGATGCTGCTGCTCAGGAAAAGTTACACAGTATTGTTTTAAACCAAAGTTTAAAGAGCTCAAACTTAATCATAACAAACATTAATCAAGGTTTAGTTGCTACGAGCAAATATTGTAGGTAAACAAATGTCATTACGCTTTATATGTTAATTAACTATGTTTTACCATTTGACAGATTCATTAAAACTGTTTCCAAACTATGTTAATAAAAAATAATACAAGCTAAATCAAAGAAAACTACACCTACATAATTGTTACAAGACATGGCTGGATGATACTTTCTCTCTATATGTTGTCTAGCAATGTTCATAGTCAACACACAGTGGGGTCCAAAGGTCTCAAGAACACTTTTCAATTCAGCTGAATAGATCAAACTCAAACTGAGAAAACACAGAGCTTTAACCATCAAACCACAGCTGCTCTGTTACTCCATCCTAAAAGCAAAGTACCAATCCTCAAAATTCATCTATGAACTGCTGGGCAGTTTGCCAAATATCATCCCTGATGCAGTCAGCCTCCCTGCACTCAGCTGTTCTTCTGTATTATGTATTATGTTATCGACCACCAACTTCAGTGTTCTTGATTGAACTGTGTCTGTACTCCCTATCATTCATTCAGTCAACTTCTCTGCTCAGCGTTCCACGTTGACACACAAAGACCTGATCTGAGACTCTGATACCATTCATCCTGACGCCAGTCCACTGATGTGTAAACTGGTGTTAGTCAGTGTAGCAGCACGCAGAGTTAGACCAGCGTCTGAGGACGGTGGAAATCTTTGGTGATGGATGGCAGCTGTAAACTCAGCAGAGGAAACATTTACATGCAAATAATAGCATCTGTCAGCCCGCTACTCACGCATTAGATGCACAAGCACACAAATCTGTGCACGTGTGCAAACATGAGACAACGCGCAGAAACAAACTAGAAAACACACAAGGAGGAATGCGAAAATACACAAACATGCACACAGCAGAGGTAATGAGATGATGTATGAGAGCTCTTAAGCCCCTATCCAGGGCCTCCTTCACTTCTCTCTCCACTGGTCTGTCTGCCCTGTGTGTGTGTGTGTGTGTGTGTGTGTGTGTCCTCTCTCTTTCTCTATTTTCACATCTCTCTCTTTCTATTAGTCTTGGTGCGATACAACTGCAGCACTCAAAGCTCATGTATTCGTTTGCATCAGATCAGAGACAGTTCTGAGCTTCTTGTGTTTGAAATCACTGGATTCAACTTTACTGTAAAAGAAAACCAACTTTGTCTATGTTTTGTTTTCCTTTTCTTTTTTTTTCTCCAGGATTTCAAATCTGTCGAGAAGGTGATTTCAGGATTAGGACTGGAAACATACAGACGGGTGAAATCAACGCCAAGCCGCACTGAAGCTGTTCTCGCAGCACGTGGTGACCCAACACCTTACTAACACACTTTATGTCGGTTTTTCCTTTGTCACTCGTCTGTAGGAACATGAAGCAGCAGGGCAACAAGCATCCAGCTACCACCAGCCAATCAGTGTAATGGATCATGAACAATGATGTGTTAAATTAACGAACCTCAAACAGATTGTTTCAATAGAGGCTGGTGTGGAGCTCTGAAAACCAAATGACTTTTGGCAAAACTGGACCGTTTCTTTGAGAAAAAGGTTAACGTGGTAACATCAATCTATAACTTTTGAATTAATGGTGTACCCCAAATTTAGTTCAGTCATCTAATCTGATATGATCACCAAACACATAGCCTGTTATCCACTGCAATTCCAATGCAGTTAGTGGCTCCAACGTCTTACTTTTTAGTTTAACTTTCGTCTTTTAACAGCTTCGACAGCATCATCCGAGAGCACTCTGGGTTATTTACAGAATATCATCTATTATCATTCTTATGGGAAACTGCTGAGACAGGACTGCAGGGGTTAAATAACCACTTGTGTGGTGATCCAACAAACTTTCTCTGACATTTTTGGTGAATACATAACGGTTGAATTTTCATCTGAGGTGCAGTGCAGGTTAACAGATGGTTGTTTTGCAGAGTATGGAGGGAGAATATTCAGATAAACCTGTAGAGACAGATTACGTGAATTGTTTTATGGAAATTTCTATGGTGGTGCGACCTTGTTTGTGGAACGAGGCAAGCCATTAACACTGTACTGCTACAGTACAGCAACATATCCATTAGCACATACCTGCAATCTCACACACACACACACAACAAGCATTCATGCATGTATACAGTGCTGTGAAAGGTATTTGCCTCCTGACTTCTTCTAACATCTCATACTAAGTTGTTTCAGATGTTCAGACAAAATTAAAAATTAAATCAAACCTGACTGAGTAAACACAAAACACAGTTTGTATGTGTAGTTTGGTTATTGGAGCAAATAAGTTAATCAACACCAACTGTTGCATGTGTGAAAAAGTATTTGCCCCTGTAATCACTAAATCCTACCAAACATCATTGATAATTGGGATGAGCTGCAGTAAACACACTCGGGTCTTATTACTGCCAGCCCTGTCCAAACCACTCATCATTAAAATGTAACTTTTTTGGCAATGTGAAGTTGGCTACTAGGTGTCAACAAGCAGCAAACGACGTGGAAGGCTGCTCTTATCAGCAGCATCTGATTGAAGATGTTGCTTCTACAGGTGGCACAACGAGCTATTTGGCTTTTTCACAAGGGAGACATAGCTGGGAGAATATTATTTAGAAATTGTATTTTGTATTTATTAAGTTTGCCTTGGTTTTATTTAAGTTTTGTTTGAGGATCTGAGACCATTTAATATGAGATATATACAAAAACAGACAGAATCAAGAGAGCTGCAAACACTGTATATGCAAATGCACCCAAATAACAAACATTTATGTTCCTGTAATTTATATGCATACATCCACGCATAAACTTGCATTGACAGAAAACCAGACACACTCTTCAGTTTCTGTATTAAACCTGCTCAGATGAATCCTCCACCTCCTCCACTCTTAACAGCCTGCAGGGGAAGACAGGAGAGGAACTGCAGAGCCCCCGCTCAGGTCTGATGAACAGACTTCTGTGCATCAGCGTTACCTTCAACCTTTACTAAAGAGATCTTACAAGGTCTCTCGTCTTTGACTTGTCAAAACTGTGCATGTGCATGTGAGCACATACACCTTCTGTTTGCAGAGCAATCTCACACATCCACAACCAGCAACCTTACGTCCAATTAGATCTCTCCCTGTCTTGCTCTGTATCATTCCTGCTGATGTTTCCTCCTCTCTGCTTTGCATATAAATTGCTAAAAATGGTTTCATGATGTCTGTCAAACCATGGTACTCAAACGCTGGAAACAGACGCCAACGATGGAGCAACAGAGCATGAAAAGACTACAAGAAGACAAAGAATAAACACACACACGCATACACATTACTAATTATATGTGGGTTGTTGCAGCTCTGTTGCAGCAGAGACTGATTCCTAACAAAGTACTTGTAAAACCAATATCAGTGGCACATTAGCAACCAGTGAGCTACTGTGTGTGTGTGTGTGTATATATCAATACAGCAATCAAATTGTAACAATTCACCTTTTCACTGATTTGTTAGGGATGATAAAGGTCTACTTTCAACGAAGGGGAACAACAATAGAAGCCTAATAATGTTTGAGAAAGTGGTCTTTACTGTGATTACAAGTGAGAGGTTGACATGACCAGCGTTTTCATCTGTGAAATAGCTGCTTCTTGGAGAAAAGGTCACCGTCTGTGTTTTGGTACAATGCCCGTATTTCAGTGGAGGCTGTGAACATACAAAACAAGTGTTGATCTTATAGATTTTCCTTGAGAAAAGAGATAAGTGAAGAAACAATTAACGCTTGTTAGACATAGTGTAGCAGTAAGTTCCACTTGTCCATTTCTGATTGTACTACATTTTGAATTTTAGTAAAATTTTGGCTATGATTCTATCTGGTCTTTGCAAGTCAGACTTCAAAAACATCCCCTTTGAAGTTTATTCATGACGCCATGATAAAAACAGCTTTTTGGATCAGCACCAGTGTCACAATTCTGGTAGTCAATGTTTATACTCAAAGCAGGGACTGCAGGATTTTGCAGATTTAGTAAATGTTGGTTCAAGGTCAGCCACAGGCAGTCAATCGGTGAGGACAAACAAACCCATATGGAAGAAAGCGAGGAGGCGAAGACCAAAACTTGCAGCAATAACGAGCAAAAAAGGCAACAGCTGCAGCAACAGTGGCACAATAGACAATCTGGCAAATGCCAATGGGAAGGAAGGAACTTTGAGTCAGATGTATCATAGATTTATGACAGGTATAATATCTCCCACTTGGAAAAAAAGAACTACAAAAGGGTCAAACCGCTTGCAACATGGATAGCTCAACCACCAGCAGTTACATCTAAATAAAATCCAATATTAATATACTAGCTAACAAACCACTACAAAAACACTAATGATTTAGGAAATGTACCGGGTGTGACTACACATCGACAATGTATGAACAATCCCAAGTTGGAATAACAGGAGATTTTGCCACTCTTCCCGTTCTGCTGATGTTTTTAAACGCAGCATGGATAAACACTGAGGTTGATGAGGGATGGGTGTGGGTGGAACAACAAGTGTCAGTGAGAGAGGAGATGTAAAACTATACTGAGATGCTTTTTGTCACTTCAGACCACAAATATATCTTCTTATGGATATGAAAACTTCAAATAAAACACAAGAAAAGTAAAATATGGAACTTTAAAGGTAAGAAAAACAGAAATAGCTCTACCATGCAATACAAGACAATAAAGGATAAATGGCTACATTGGCACTTTTACCCAAAATGCTTCACAATTTGCAGTTCATTCACTCATTCACACACACACACACACACACAAGCTGATGGCAGCAAGCTTACTACTGCTGTGAAGCCGGCCTCACAGTTACAAGCAATCTGGGGTCCAGAGACCCAAGGACGCTTGGACAAGTGGACAGGAGAAGCTGGGGATCAAACAGCCAACCCTGTGAATGGATGAACCCTAGTGGATGATACGCTACCACCTGAGCCACGCTATTTCACAATATCCTGTATCCAATATACCAGGAATATGGATACAGCTACACACATGAAAAGGAAGAAAAATAAAAAGTAAATGTCTAACGCCAGGTGGCTGAGATCAAACACTGGACGAATAAACAGACTGGAAAATGGTTGATGTCTGTTTGAATCTAGCCATTTTTTATTCAACAAATAAATCAACTTTTTGATCATATTAATACTGAAGAGTTTCTCAGTTCGATAACGCTTGCTGTAATCCTATACTCTAGAGGTCTACATGATCTAAAGTGTGTGGACGCCTGTATGTAATGCTAAACAAATTCACACAACGTTGATTAAGCCTATCCATGCCAGGTTAATCCCTCTCCGTATTTTGCAGTACCAGAGTTTTAATTCTGGTGTCTGTGGCGACATTCCCTCGCTGGTGCACCACTTGCTGATAGCAATGTGTTTTACATCAGCCAGTATTGACTGGTTTGACAGAGCTGAAGAGGGGAGCAACCGCAACTACAGAGACAGCTTAGGCTACAGAAACTAGGAGTATGGTGGAGCCTATGGCCGGAAAACCCAGGAAGTTTCCCATGCACCAGAAACTCTGCATCCAAAAGAAGGATTACAGTCTTAAAAGAAAGTGACTGACGGCAATATTATTATATTATTATCACTGGTGCCGCTTTTCCTCATTGGAGAAGGCAGATGTAGAGGTCTTCTGACTGCTCTTGGACAGCTTAGTCGTCATAAGATATTTGTAACAGGCCATGTCACTATCACACCTACCTAAATAATGGATTACTGTCTCGGAACTGGAAATTTCTGTGTATTTTTATCTGCATGCACTGACAATGTTTGTGTAATTACTCTCACTGCCAGAGGGGGTAGACAAAATTTCTGCACCACAGGTTTTAACATCTCATTCCAAAACCATGAAAATCAATCTGCAGCTGGAACAACCTCCAGTCTAGGAAGAACCTCCTCAGTATTTAGGAACCTGGCTTCAGGGATTTGTTCCCCCACAAGAGCATTAGTAAGGCCAGACACTGATGCTGGCAGATAAGATGTGGCTCAAATTCATCCCCAGGGTGTTGGATAAGGTTGAGGTCAGTGCTCTGTGTCAAGTTCTTCCACACCAAACTCAGATAAGCATGTCTCTATAGACTTTGGTTTTGCGTGGGGGCGCTGGCATGTTGTAACAGAAAATGGGCTTCCTCAAACTGTAGCCAGACATTAGGATTCACGCTGTTGCTTAATTATCTTTGTATGGTGTGGACATACGTTTCCTAAGGGCCCTAAAACAATGCAATGATGAAAAACAGCCTCTGGCCATGAAGCATCTTTTAATGAACGTGTTTCTGTCTTCATCAGCACTACAGCAAACAAGTATAGACTGGTACTCATCACCTTGATCAGCTGTCAAATATAAACTACATGGTTTTTGAACACAATCACGTATTTTCTTGAAACTGGCAAATTATAGCAACCATTCATCTCCACAGAGGTGTTGATTAAGCTCTACAGTAGTCTGTGTATCTGTTTTTAGTATTTCATTCCGTGGCATATACATGTGAGCTGCACAAACTATCAGAGGCACCTCTAAAACTAATTAAGCCAACAACACGACACCAGCCACAACACCACCACAACACAACAACACAGGGGTGCAAAATGTACAACAGAAATAAGTCAACACAGAAACAGCTACAGTAATCTCAACAAAAAAATGTTAAAGGAGTAGTTGCATATTTTGGAAAAAAATAAATATGAACTTGATTTCTTGTGAAGACGCTGGATCTAGGAGACAGTTAGTTTAATTAGCTCAAAGACCGACAAGAAGAGGAAACAGATGGAACTGCTGTATGTTGTTGTTTTTTTACTGTTTTATTAAGTGTTGATTAGTGAGCTTTTGAGGTGTTGGTACTGTTGGTATAACAGACTGATTCTGAGTGGTATAACAAGAAAGTGATTATGCACATTTCCAAAACTATCAAACTATTCCATCACTGTAGTATTAATTTTGTTTAATTGTGTTTCTATTTTTAAGGTTACTCTGTGTATGTTTATTGTGCCTTTTCAATTTTCAAAGCTGAACTCGGCTTTAATCATTTCATTACTCATTCTACTCCTGTGATGTTTGTTCATCTTTTTCTGGTGTTTAACCCTACCACTAAGCTTCATCTGCCACTCTGTGTCATTGTACACAAGCTTGCTTTTTAACATTATTTTTTAACAATTACAGTCAATTTTTAAGAGTCTAATGCTTCTTTCACAAGTCAAATTGCTGGCCATTTTATAACAAAACTCAAACAAGTAAATATATACACACACATAAGTGTGTAAAAAGCAGAGCTGTTAACTCCAAAAAAGATAAAATCTTAAGTGCTTCTTCAGAAGAGAAAAGAACACACACAGACACGTGCACCAATATACAGCTTCAATAATTAAGTGGCTAATCACAGAGAAAAGAATAATCTCTCTGCTATTTACTGTTGACACAGTTGTGAACATGAAAGCCAGGGTTGACGCACACATACACAGAGGGAGAGAGAGAATGATGTTTTCTTGTTTTTCTGCTTTCACCCTCTCATTTTCATGCTGTTTTATTCTGACTCATCAAGAATTCTGTCAGAAGTTGTCTTTGAAGACTTTGGCTTAGCACCAAGCTCTCTTGTCCTGGTTTTGTTGATATTTTTCTTTCTAAATGTTAATTTGATGCTTATGTGTATGAATGTGCATTTGAATGGGGATGTGTGTGTGTGTGTGTGAGTCCTCAGGGTGGTGTTTACAAATAAAGCCTGAAGCTGCCTGACAACAGTCGTCATGATGCCCCAGCACTAATTAACTAATTAAAACATAAACAGAGAAAAAACAGAGAGCGCGGCGAGTGGACATCCTGACAGACAGACAGACAGTGATTTGCCATCTGTAGCTGGCTGAATGTTTGCAGGATAGACTCAAAGACAGACATGGACCCGCTGCTCTGTACCATGACACCAGTCCGCTGCTCGATCCTCTCATGAATCAGGAGACAGAGATGTGCAGGTAAACAACTGACCATTAGCTAGTGGGTGGCTAGCACAGCAATATCATAGTAAGAGGTGAATGTCTGAATTCAATTGTTCTATTGCTCTTTTTTAAATTGACAAATTTGTCCTCTTACAAATGAAAAGTTGACCAGATCTATAAACTCAGGCGTTTTGCTGTAGCAGTGTTCAGTCCATGTACGAACAAATCTTTAATAAACAAATCTATTTGATTAAATCTATTGTCACTGACTGAATCAATCGATTTTGGCAGTGGAGCTCCTCTCACTGGCGACTACTCAGCTGTCATTCACAGTATGTTACTTCCTCATTAAAAGCCTATTAAAAGACTGCAAAAGCAACAGAAAAGGCTGCTGAGCTATTAGCCTTGTGTGCACTGCTTCTATTGGTCAGTTTTGTAATCAATCAAAAGTGACAGAAAACTTGGACCAGCTACAGACCAAACATAAAACTGAACTGAAGATGATGATCAGAATCAGTGCTACTAGTTAGAAGTTAATACTGTAACACATACTGAACCACATTTGAATGGTGATGTAAACGCTTAGTGTAGGACAAAAGTGAATAAATTACATAGCCAGTCAGGAACAAATCATAAACTGAAACTGAAAACTGAAACTAAAGTGATTTCAAACCATGATTGGTGATTTTACTGAGTCAATTTACCAACTTTATGACTCTTCTCTCCTTGTGCTATTGTCATACAATGTTTTTTTAGCATTCTCCATCACCCATAATCAGAACTTTTTAGCACTGTTTAGCAAGGTACACAGTCTCCTTTTAAATTATCAAATGCAGTAATAAAACATTGCACTGTGTCTCACATTGTGTTTGTCCGTACTGTGTGTGTATAAGTGCATTCACACTGACAAGTGTGGCAACATGCAGTGCACTTTCCGTGCCTGGATAACAGAGAGTTGAGGGTGAAAGGCTGTATACTTCTCACCCTCAATGGTCAACATCTTTGCTACGCAGCATCAAGTCAAGTGAGGTCAGTTTAATTTATATGGCGCTGAATCACTGCAGAGGTTATCTCAAGGCTCTTTTCATACAGAGCAGGTCTAGACCATACTCCTCCTAATGCAGAAGCAGAAGGGGAAGGACCACAATCCTGTTTTCAAACTTGTGAAAATGGCAGCTGAGGAAGGATGACACTCTGTTGGCGCCGATAGCAAACAAACACACACACACACACACACACACACACACACACACACACACACACACACACACACACACAAACATCAAGGTTTTGAGGACGTTCAGGTGGACACAGGGATAACTGACTCAACTTGTTAGGGTAACACAGGCACAGGTAAGAGAAGCAGATACGGTTTGTATAGCAAAATAACTTCTAAGAAAGATAAGAGAAAGTATCAACCCAGCTGCATCTTTTACAAACACAGACATGATTTCATAGCTTCCACTGTGTCACATCTCCCTCCAGCAAACTTATCATACCAGCAGCAGGGGTCCTCTTCTTGATATAATATCACAGTCCTTTTCATTTGTTTGTTTGTTTGTTTGTTTGACTCCCCTGACAGAAACTGAAAGAATACCAATCTTTTTCAAAAATGTGAAAGCATTGCCTGCCTATTAACATGCACCATGGGACTTTAAATTGCAATTACAGTGTCTACATAAAAGTTCAGCTGTGAATATATCCAATATGCCCTGAGTATACATCATAATTTGACAGCTCAAACATGTGGAGGAGGTTAAGGAACAAAGTGTGAATGCAGCGTTCGGTCGTCATTAATATACTGTACATTATTAAAAGTAACAAAGCAAAGTGAGTGGGCAGCCATAATGAAGAGCACTAATAGGAATAGATTTTTCAGAAACACACTGATGTGGAACAATTAGTTTACAGAAAGTGGTAGCTTAAAAAAGCATGCTGGGTAAACTCTGCCAGGTGTAGATATAATCCTACATCAGTTTGCTCTTCAGTCATCAGAGCCACACTTGAGAATACATAACTAAAGCAGAACATACATTTTAAATGACTGAGGCCATGGTTATCTTATGAGATCAGTTGATAGACAAGACCTCCAGTCACTGGCTATCGATCTTTTAAGAATTCTTTTATTTATGTACTATTCATTTAAATAGGTCATTCCCACTGTGTTAAAGGGGCGATGCATTACACACTCCTGCTGCCAGTTTTACACTGTCCCACTAACAGAAAGTCGGCAGTATAAGATAAGACGCAACAAGTTTATGAGAAAACTCAACATGGGACCTTTAAGTGAAATTGATGTGGTATTTAATAGGACTGTCAAAAAAAAATCAAGTTTGAATGTATCTGAACCGGCTTGTAATTCATTTAAATGCAAAGTAACTGTTGTTCTTCTCTCCAACACTTGTACTGCTGATGTTTTCAGTGAACGTAAATCTTAATTTCAGTCAGTAAATATCATTATCGTGTTCATTTATCACTTGTCAGCCAAGACAGTTTCTCGTTTTCAACAGAGCTGTGTGTCAAACCTTGGTGAGAAAGAACCCTGAGATACACATTTACTTTACAGAAACATCACATTTATTTTCATTACCATGTTCGGAGATGAAACTGTGTGAAAAACCCTGAAAAAAGAAGAGGCATTCAATATAGCTCTGGTGTTTTTTAACTTTATTTTCCTACATTTTTGGGTGGAATTAGTGCAGAGATTGACCTTTTTATTAAAGAGCAAGATCCTTTTTGTTTAATCAGAAACATCACTGTATATCATTACCAGACTCCACTGACAAAAACAGCAATTTTAAAACTTTCTACCTTTTAAATGAATCAGAGTTCTCAGGATTCACTGACTCTTGTTGACAGATTTATTTAACATTCACATTTCAACATTTTAACATTTGTATCCATATACATTCAGACTGCTGCGTGCAGATGTTTCACCTCCCACTGAGCAAATTCAACTCATATGTGACCTTTACCACTCTTAAGGTGTTAACAACCCCACAAGAGGTTAAAAGCCTGGTCTTGGGAGGAGAACTTGCCCACACTTTTGTCCACAGCCGTTTACGTACACAAATACTGACTTTCAGCACAAAGTTATACAATCAATGAACAATGGAAGTTTTTTCAGACTTTTCACAATAAAAGTACTTGTGTCAAGGCTGAAGCGTCTCAGCCTCTGTAGCGGGAATTCAAAATTTTAAAGTCACTATCGGGATTATTGTCATTAATGCTGTGTATGAAGCGTCATTGTATCAGCAGTGTTACCTCAGCTTACCCCTGTAATCAGTGTGCTGCCTCTTCACGAGTTTGAGAAACGTGTGGCCCTAGAGATAATCCACACCCCTCTCGCCCTCGCAAACACAAGGCAGGGGAAAGTGTCGGCTCACTTGCTGATGTCGATGAACGCTTCGTGAGACATTGCCGGTGGGTTCAGGAACTTACGTATTTTACACATAAGTCCTGTAAATGTCCTTTAGAATAGTGTTTTCTTAAATGGGGAAGAGAGCCATCGTCTGCCACGGCCTTGGCTCGTACACCCAGAAAGCCATAACAATCCGGTCCGAAAGATCGTGTAGGAAGCGGCCGATCCTCCTCCTCCTCAGCTCAGAGGGGTCCAGTCCTTCTTCCTCATCATCGGAGTCCCCGTCCATGATGTATGTGTCCATCCGGTTCCTCAGCATCCTCCATTTCTTTCCAACCTTCCGTGGCAGCTTCTGGAAGAAATGTATAACATTCCTTCTCTTCTTCTTCTTCTTCGTTGGTGCGCCGTTGTCAGTTTTAAGTCCATCCTGGAGAACATCAACCTCCAGCTGCAGCCAGAAGGCGGTGGACAACCTGCGGAGGCTGCTCATCACCTGGTCGGACATCAGCTGAGCGTACCGGCTGATGATGTCGTCGTACAGCTGAGCCGACTCTGCCAACCTTGCGGTGGATGATTTGTCGCTCTGGACTTGTACAACCCTGCCCATCCCCCAGGAGAGAGGAGGGAGGACAAACAGCCTGAGCAGATGTTTCACAGCTGCAGTGCAGAACAGACAAACCTGCTCAGCTGGACTGACGGGACTGGACCACAGAGGACCCAGAGATGACGTCAGCAGCTGGGAGAAGCTGGACAGTTTGTCCTCACTGATCAGATCTTCTAGTTTGACCAGAGTGGATCTGTCCCTATCACCTCCGCAGATGTCGACCTGCTGCAGCAGAGTCCTGACAGCACTGGTTATGACCTGGACTCTGGATCTCTGCTCCTGCTGCATGTCCTCACACTCTGCTGTCTTCTGTCTCAGGTCGGACAGAAGTGTGGACATAATCGTCTTTGCCTTTTGCATTTTGTCCTTCTTCTGCTGCTCCACAGCGTCTTTGTGGTAGGTGAGAAACTCTCCCAGTTTCTCCTGCAGAGCGACTTTCAGTTCAGTCGCTGTGGAGTTGACTTTCTTTTCTTTGACCTTTGTCTTGCGTCGTCTCAGTGGGAACTTTGACTTCTTTTTCTGGCAAAGTTCCTTCACACCGTTGACGACGATGTCCAGAATGTCGGAGGCAGCAGACTCCAAGCTGGGCAGGGACGACCTGTGTGATGCAGTCATCACGCTGAAACTCTGGGGGGACGACAGGGCCAATAACTTGGCCAAAAGGCCCTTTAACACCTGAAGACAGGAGCCATGAAACTCAGACAGGTCGCTGTTGATCTTCTCAGGCAACACGTGTATCGGGTAAGGTTTCACAGGAACTCCAGGCTCCTCAGGCTGCTCGTTACTGTCGATCTTCAGGTTAATGGTGAATGAGCTGAGCTGCTGGTGGGCGGATGCTGAGCACTGCTCACTTATTTTGGTGGCGAGGTCTCTCAGGATTTTTCTCGACTTCCTTCCTTCAACCTGACACCTGGCCATGGTGTCAGCAATGGCGAACATCACCTCCTCAGTCGCTCTTTTGGAGATGGTGTCTACATCCTGATCCTGATCCTCGTCTTTTAGATGAGCCAGAGTCTCACCTGCCAATGCCAAGAACTTCATGACAGCAGGTGTGACCTCTGACCCTTCAGTCTCTGCACTGTCCTGGCTCTGAGCAGCCAGCAAACAGAGACCCTGGTTCAGCTGCTTCACTAAATCTCCCATGCTCCTGGCTGACAGCTGGGATGCAGAGCTGCCCAATGAGCGAACCAGGGCTTCTTTATTGATTTGCAGATATTTTTGGAGATGCTCCTCTTCCTCCTCCTCCTCGCTCTCAGAGGGAGACGCTCTGGGCAGGTCTTCAGGCTGGAACTGGACCTTCAGAGATGGGGCGAGCAGCTGGAGGACCAGCTGAGACACCACCCTGATGATCCTCTCAGACGCCTGAGCCAGGTGAGTCTGGGACATCTGCATGAGAAGAGACAGAAAAGAATATGGTTTACGTTCAACATTACAACAAGGATCAACTGCTGGTTATTTTACTGATCAGTCTATTTATTCTTTAATTTGTAAAACACAAGATAAAATGAGAAATTCTCTGTCAGAGTTTCCCAGAGATCAAAATCATGTGACACCTTCACATGACTTGTTTTTTTAAAAATAATAATAAAATTAAAATACATGGCAATATTTATGCTGTATGTATTATCACAGCCAAAAAGGATCAAAAATGATACGGACAGAAATATCCCCAAGGTTGCACAAGGGTCAATAGACTAATAAAGTAGAGTGTGGGTAAGTTTTGAGTCAGGAGATTCTGGGTCAGAGTTACTCACCTGCGCAACCATCCGCTCCTGCAGGCTCTGCCACTCATTGTCCTCCAGGCTGCCGATGAAGGACGAGAGCATGGCGGAGATCAGGTCCTCCTCCTCCTCACGGTCAATCAGCACCTTTTCCTCCAGGAAGAGCATCAGGGCTGCCTGCTGGGTCAGCGGGTCAGTGGTCTGATCCTGGTTGGAGGTCTGATCTTGGGCTGTGATCTGGTTCTTGAAGGTTTGATCCTCAGAGGTCTCGTCTTCAGAAGTTTGATCCTCAGCGGTCTCGTCCTCAGAGGTTTGATCCTCAGAGGTTGGACTCTGGTCAGAAGTTTGATCCAGGTCGATGATCTGATCCTGGTCAGAAGTCTGGTCCCGAGACGTCTGATCCAGGTCAGTTTCTTTCATCACCTCACTCAGAGGGAGAAAGTCTAAACTAATAACTCCAGACATTGAAGCTGGTTTGTAAAACTGCTCTCTAAAAATGATTCAAATAACTGGTTTCTTAAACTAGTTTGAATAACTGGTCTCTGAAACTGGTCGGTGAAACTGTTTTCTTCTGTGGTAAACTAACTCTCTCTGGTCTCTGGTTCTAACATTCCGCTCACTGTGATGCGTTCCATCTTTATGACACAGCTAAGTTCTGGTTCCATTTGGAACACAGTTTGGTCTTTGATCAAGGTTTGGTTCTAGAACCTGTCCTGGACTCCCTGCTGCAGGTTTCTTTATATGAAAAGCCCACAGTCATATTTTTGCTGAATAAACTCGTCAGCACTGACTCAACACTGAGTCCACCTCACTTTCTCCAGTAGAGGAAAGTAACTAAGTACAATTACTCAAGTATAAATCTGATGAACTTGTGCATTTTATTTCCTTTATAAAAATAAAGGAAATAAAATAATTAGTGGCTTGACTTTTTCAAACCACAGTATACCTTAAAACTGGTAATCGGCCCATGCATACATACCATACACCCTCACCCCCCTCCACTCACCTAAATGTAGAATATATATTTTTAGCATGTCGTAACAATAATAATCATCTGATGATGATAATAATAATAATAATAATAAAAAATCTTGATTTGTTCACTGATGACAATCTCTCAGATGTAATCAAAAATGCTCAAAACACAAAACATAAAAGTTGAGAAAGCATTCTCGTCACAAGGCTCATAGTTGGTCTGGATCTCTTGGTCTGTCACAGTCATAGTTCAGAGCAATGAGTACTCAAACACAGGCACAAGGCAGGCTCACGCAGTGAAGCACTATAATTGTGAAAACCGAGCTAACGGGTACAAAGTGAGTAACAGTTGAGTGAGGACAGGAAGAAAAGTCTGAAGACATCTGGTGTGTAGCAAGAGGAAGGCAGAATCTGGGGAGAAGCTGAGCTGAGGCTGGAGACGGGTGCCAAGGGGCAAATCATGACACAGACATATTACATGATCTTCAACAGCAAGTGTAGAAGATTATCCAGGTGTCATCTAAACAAAATTGAGATTCTGACATCTACAGTTCCATTACAGTTGGACACGTACCAATGAAGAACATGTGATATGACTGAAACCCTTCAGAGCAGCCACTAGATGAACCTTGCAGCGTGACTTGTTTTCTCAGCTGCTGTTTCGAAGAGCAAGAATGAATTTTGAGCCTCAAAAAAATAAAAATAACTAATTCTTGGGGATGGAACTTGAGTGATATTCTTTCATCTTTCCCAGCTTAGTTATTGCAAAGCACTAATTGACGTACATGTGCCTTCTGAGAACACCATTCATCTTTCACACTTAGCATCAAGGATGAATTGCACTGTAGCTGACGGATGTCAAATTGTAAATAGTTTACATTTTTAATGAGTGCGATTTAAATTCTGTGTGTGGTCACAACTGGCCTGAATGTGAGTGTGTGTGTGTGTGTGTGTCTGGGAAGTTAAGATCATCTGTAAAGATAATCACTTAAGACCTGCCTGAAATTGGGTCGCTTTTGTGATTATCAGGAAGCAAATTGGGTTCAAGATCGACCTGCTGATCCTCAAGTGTGTGACAGGCAGTAAAGATAGGTGTAAAGAGAAGCTTTATTTGCATTTGTACCAAAATTATTTTAGCCACTTTGCTACAGAGCACACCAATTTCAAGTTAGGGATTAATAGTTTCTGATGTACAGTTATTTCACATCTTAAATATAGAGTTGAAGTGATTAGTTGTAATCAAAAATTTGCAACAATTTTAATAAACAATCATTTCAGTTGTTTTTCGAGCAAATAAAATGCTATATATTTGCACATTTCAGCCTCTAAAAAAAGAGTATTTGCTGCTTTTCTCTGTCATATATCATTGTAAATTAAATATTTGGGGGAGGGTGTTGGACTTTTGGTCGAATAAAACAAGACATTTAAGGACGTCACACAATTTTTTGACATTTTCATTGAAAAAAAAAGATTTATCACATAAATATTCAGTAGATTAATCAATGATGAAAATAATCATTAGCTGCAACCCTAATATAATGTTTATTATGTAATGGAATATATTTTGCATGTTAATTTAAATAACATGCGTCTGTGTGTCACAAAGTTACACAATATTGACACTGTCTCTCTGAGTTCTCATGTGTTCATATGGACTTGTGTGTTTGTTTCTGTGTGGTGTTTGTGTGTGTGTGTGTGTGTGTGTGTGTGGTCTGTTGGCGACACCAATACCAGACATGTGGGTCATGGACGGGTGTGTTTTGCTTACTTGGACAGCTGCATTGTGTGTGTTCAGTCATGCAGGAAAGCTGAAGCCTTTGTGGAGCAGACTGGGGAAAGAGGTCATGCGTGCGCTAATATGTGGCACACTGTTCCATACACAGACACACACACACACACACTGACTACCTCAACAATGCACGCAAAGAATGCTTCTGCATTGTTATTATTTATGGTCATTATTTATATAAGAGAAAGGGGAAAACTGATTTGTTCAGCTCTCTCAAAAATGAAAATGTCAGAGCTGTTAATGAAAACAAATACCATCTCACTTCATCCATACAAATATACTGCCACATTACATACAGTATCTAGAGTGCAAACACACAGTATGCACATGAATATGCATTAACAACAGTCAGCCACATTAGTTAATCACTTGTCTTCCTGAGCAAATGTGTGTAAGAATGACTTTCATGGCTAACTGCGGAGGGTAAATTTAAATTTGCATAAATTGTAAGTTATTTATGCTAAATGTCATTTGGAAATAATATGCCACACTTGCACTGTGAATAACTAGAATACACTGGTTATATACTGATTATATATCAGGTTAGTGCAGCACATCTTGTTGTGTCACATACGCAAAAATAATTGAACTGTTCTCTGTAGAGCCTCTTCTGGAATATGCAGCATAAGATTTTCTGTCAAAAAGTCACCAAAATAAAAACTGATAAGACTTCACATAGATATCATCTATTTCGAGCTATTATTTTTGTGACTTTTACATAATTTTTGACAAACTTAATATTTTCTTTTTTCTTTTTTAAGTTGATCATAGATTATTTAGTATCAAACTCCTGATATGAAACAAGCTGCAACAACCAATCAAAAAGGAGCTGGATCACAAATACCTGAGATAATCACACCACCAATAATTAATAGAGAGCAATAATTGACAAAGAGCATCTCTAAAATCCCAACAGGTCCACTCACTTAAAGTAGTAGATGTATTATACTGTGTATAATTCAACTTTATTCCTTTGTCAGTGATTTTGTATTAGAAAACAGCAAATTTTCATATACTTCCTACCCTCTAACACTAAAACTAAAACTTATTATCATATCGATCTAAATTACTTTTTATGCCACATGATCATATTGACCTAAGAATATCTGGCTTTTCAGTATAAACACAACACTGACAAACTTTCTTTTGCATTTTATCTTCTGACATTTGCCCACCAGGTGTGCAATAGACAACACTTACAGTCACAGTTTGTTACAGAGTTTCCAATCTATCATTACTTTTTCTTTTCTTTTTTTTTTACCATTTCACTTGTAAAATCCAACAAATCATTTTAGAGAAATCACCAAAATGTTGGTAATTTGTCATCATCTTCCGAATGACTCATCTGAAAATTAGGCACTCATGGAACTGTTCTTTTAATGTGTGGTTTAGTGTCCCCATTTGGTTAAGATTTAGAAAGATCATGGTCCTAACCATCAACCTCGGAGAGGTTTTGTGAAGTTATAATGTCACACTACCTCCACTTTTACTTCTTTTTAGTTTTACGTCATTATTTGCACAACAACCAGAGATCACTTGTAAACACAGGAAGTTCTGAGTGTTTGAATAAACCACCAGTGCTGTATTTTTTCTGTTTGTCCTGCCTTTTCTTGGTCTTTTGATACTGTGTGATCTTTAAATTGCTTCATATTAGTTTATATGGACCTCGGGAAGTCTAGCAAGCACTGTGTGGAAACTAATGGGGATCAGAATAAAGAACAAAGGCTAAAAAGTGACACTGAGATCATGCAAAAAGATCCACACACTCGCTCATTCAAATGTCACACAAACTCATACAAACACTCACTCACATACAGCGTCTGACAGCGGAGTTGTAATCCAGGATTAGTCAGATTAAGATCTATACCTCTGCCTATGTGTGTTAAATGATTAAAGCCAGACAGGCCTATTTACAGAGAAGAAAAGATGATCAAATCAACAGGCTTGTCCTGGAGTGACAGCTGCAAGAGATAGACTGTGGAGAAGAGTAAATTATTTGTTCACGCACTAAAGTCTCTTGTTCTTTGATGCAAAACCGATGTTTGCTATTCTAGCAAGAGAGAAAGAGGCTGAGGAGGAGGAGGAGGAGAGGAGAAACGTAATGAAACTAAAGAACAAGATGGCAGAGAAGAGGGAAGAGTGTGTGCAGCGACTGATAGAACCTGGATGAATGACAAAGAGTTGTAATTAATAAACTCAAAGGATAATCAGGATCATGCACACGCACTTGGACATGCAGGCTTTGCTCGCTCTGTCTCACACTGTCTCACACACACACACACACAATGAGTCAAAGTATATCGCTGCACACAGCCGAGGACCAGAGGCTGCTGTGTCGTGATGGAAGAGCTGAGAACAAATATAAAATGAGGGAGCACCTAATGAAGATTTTAAATGAGGAAAATCCTGTGAAAATATGATAACCCTCCCTCCTCACCCACTGTGTCCCCCTCCCTCTCCTTCCCAGCTTTAATGCCAATACTTCTTCATTCTCTGCTCTCCCACCCCAACCCACCCTCCTCTTCTCTCTCTCTCTCTCACACTCTCTCTCTCTGTGTCCTGCACACCATAAACTCTGCATTATTTTAATTAGGATTTGTACACTCCAACACTTTAATTTTCTCTTCCTTATTTTCCCCAGAAATCTCTGTTTTATTAGTTATCAAACCATTCCAGGCCAAACTCATAATTACACTCAGTCCCGGGGGGAAGTGTGTGTATGTGTGCACGCAGTGGGGTTTGTCTAAACTTCTGGGGACTTAGGAGGA